>CM046451.1:69631429-69953700 GCA_025506515.1 Flaveria trinervia | reverse complement strand
AAAAAATGGTAAAAATGAAAACTGAGTTTGAGACCACATTTGTATCAGCAACATCAAATCCTGTAACTCTTAAGTCCTTAAGCAATCCAAAAGGAAGGAGTTAAACAGGTGACAGCTGAGGGTGCTCAAAAGAAGAAGGTGCAACATAGGACCTTATCTAACTCCACTAGCAATGTGTCTGATGAGCTGAAAGCTTTATCACAAAATCAGACACAGCTGGTGATGATGGTACAACATCGTTGGGTAGAGTTAAACCAACTAGATTCTCCTATGTTGAAACCACAGAAAAGGAGGTCTAAGCCAAAGGACTCCTCTTCTGCACCATCTTCTTCCTCTCAAGCTGTTGTTACAAATAAACATGCTAGTTTACCATCTATTGATGAGACACAGGCCCAAAACCAAAAAGGTTTGGGTCTCTAAAATTAACTGATTGTTTATTATTGCAGGGTTCTTCAACATGCCAAAATAGCATCTGGTATGTAGACAGTGGGGGATCCATGCACATGACTGGGAACATCTCTCTTCTTCATGACTACTCTCAAGAAAGAAGGGATTTGTCTCATTTGGCAATGATGCTAGGGGTTACATCATCGGTAAGGGCTTTGTCTCCAATGGAGAAATCAATTTGATGATGTAATCATGTGGAAAATCTCAAGTACAACCTCTTGAGTGTCAGTCAAATGTGTGATAAAGGCCATGTTGCCCTTTTCACAAGTCAAAACTGTCGGATTCTGTCATCCAAAGTTTTGCCCTTGATTGACAAGGTGTTGGATGATCACACACTCTCCTGAAAGCCAACAGGACAGGAAGAGTGTATGCCTTAGATCTCTCTAAGAAGATAGATCTCAAAGTAATCCTTGCCTATTTTCCAAAGCCTCTTCTCAAGAATCTAATGTGGCACAGGAGGCTGGGTCATGTTAATCTTAAAACAATAAATCCTTAGCCACAAGAGTTTAGTCAGAGGCTTACCATAAGGAGTTCCACTGTGATGAAACTTGCACTGCTTGTTTAAAAGGAAACAGCACAAGGTCTCATTTCCTCCTATTGAAGTGTCCAAGTCCACTGCCTGCTTGCAATTACTGCATATGGATCTATTTGGTCCTGTGAGAGTAATGAGCATGGCAAAGAAGAAATACTGTCTGGTAATTGTGGATGATTACTCCAGATTTGTATGGACTTTCTTTCTACATTCAAAGAAGGCTGCTCAGAAGATTATCCACTTTGTGCTGTACATTGAGAAGCAGTTTCCCTTCCAGTCAAGTGTATTGAGAAGCTAATGGAACTGAGTAGAAATCATACACTTGATGACTTCTATCTCTCAAAGGGAATCAAAAGGCATTCAGCATTCCAAGGACTCCGGAACAAAATGGAGTAGTGGAGAGAAAGAACAGGACTCTCATTGAAGCTGCAAGGTCCATGCTGGCTGACTCAGGTTTGCCATTGACCTTTTGGGCCGAAGCTGTCAACACAGCTTGTTATGTGCAAATAGAGTTTTAGTAAATCAGAGGTTGATGAAGACTCCATATGAAGTTCTCCATCATTTGGCTCCACTGATTTCATTTTTCAAAGCATTTGGGTGTCCCTGTTTTATTCTCACACAAAGGATCAACTCCACAAATTTGATCCTAAGGTGGATGCGGTGGATGCAGGATACTTTGTTGGTTATTCATCTACTTGCAAGGCATACAGAGTCTTCAACTGCAGAACAAGATGGTTGAAGAAACTCTACATGTTAAGTTTAATGAATCTCCAAGGACAAGATTCCACAAAGTCCTGTGGAGTTATTTGATCTGGACATACTGCAATATGTTCCTTATCAAACTCCTGCTGTTGCTCCTGTCAACAGTTCACCACCTGGTGGTACTGCTGATGATGATGATGATTGCAGTACTCACCTCTTCAGGTTAGTGATCAGCTGCCTGATTCAACTAGACCTGATGTTCCTGTAGCGCCAGTAGCACCATCCACAACAAATGCTGATGAGATTTCTTCGAATTCAACTTCCTTTGAATTACCATCCACTGATTGGTTTCAGGAAATGATTCACCATCACCATCTGTTGCTGCTGAACCGGCTACAAACACTTGCACAGATCTCATTGTGTATCAAGATCTGAAGAATCACCCCATGTCTCAAATCATGGTGATATCACTGCTGGTGTATCAACAAGAAGTCAATTGTCAAACTTCTGCTTCTATGCTCTCTTCATCAGTCAGCAAGAGCCAAAGAATTATCACATTGCTTTAAAGGACAATGGATGGGTTGATGCCATGCAGCTGAGCTTCTTCAGTTCAAGAAACAGCAAGTGTGGGAACTGGTTCCTACCTCCAGGTAAGTGTGCAATAGGCACTAAATGGGTGTTTAGGAACAAAACTGATGAAATGGGCTTATTGTTAAGAACAAGGCCAGACTGGTTGTTCAGGGGTTTTGCACAAGAAGAAGGTATTGATTATGATGAAACCTTTGCCCCTGTAGCCAGACTGGAAGCAATTCGATGTTTTTAGCTTATGCTGCTTATCAAAACTTAAAGTCTTTCAAATGGATGTCAAAAGTGCATTTTTGTATGGAAAAGTTAAAGAAGAGGTTTATGTATGTCAACCTCCAGGCTTTGAGGACAATAAACATCCTAATTGGGTGTATAAGCTTGATAACTCTTATGGGTTAAAACAAGCTCCAAGAGCCTGGTATGAGACATTGTCAAACTTCTTCTGGAAAACAATTTCACTAGAGGCTCCATAGACAAGACTTTATTTATTAAGAAAGCTGGGCAGCATAATCTACTTGTTCAAATTTATGTAGATGACATCATTTTGCATCCTCTGATCCAAAGTTGTGTGATGCCTTTACAAAGTTGATGCAACAGAAGTTTGAAATGAGTGCCATGGAGAATTACAGTTCTTTCTGGGGTTGCAAATCAAACAAAAGGCTGATGGAATTTTTATCATCAATCCAAATATACAAAGATCTTTTGCAAAAGTTTGATTTACAAACTGTAAGCCCTGTTCTACTCCCATGAGCAGCACCACACAACTGGACTCAGATCAGAAGGTAAAGTGGTTGATGAAACACTTTACAGATGTATGATTGGGTCCTTGATGTATTTAACAGCTTCTAGACCAGATATTATGTTTGCTACATGTGTTTGTGCTAGATTTCAGGCTGCACCTAAAGAGTCTCATCTGATTGCAGTCAAGAGGATCTTTAGATATCTGCAAGGCACTCCATCTCTAGGTTTATGGTATCCTACCAGACATTCTGGTAAATTAGTTGCTTTTCTGACAGTGACTATGCAGGGTGTAAGTTGACCAGGAAATCAACTTCTGGTGGATGTCAATTCCTAGGCAACTGCTTGATTTCTTGCAGAGCAAGAAACAGACCTCAGTTGCTACATCCACTGCGGAAGCTGAGTACATTGCTGCTGCAAGCTGTACATCTCAGGTGCTCTGGCTTCAAAACCAACTTTTGGATTATGGCATTACAGAGACTAAGACTCCATTGTTAATGGATAGTGCTTCAGCTCTTTGCATTGTCAAAAATCCAGTCCAGCACTCTAGGACCAAACATATAGAGATCAGACATCATTTTATAAGAGATCTGTTTTGAAAAAGGTCTGATTGATCCTAAGTTTGTGCCCAGTGCTGATGAGCTTGCAGACATTTTCACTAAGCCTTTGGTAGTTCAACTTTCCAAAACCTGGTGTTAAGGCTTGGTATGCTGCAGCTAGAATAGGTGACAACTACTGATGATCTCAGTAATTCATATTGATGATCATGAGTTCCTGTCACATATAAGTACTGATGACTCGTTTAACCTCAGTACCTTTTATAACTACTGAAGGCTAAAAGTTCTCACAAGTACTGAAGTACTTCATCTGCTCTAACTACTGAAGTAGTTACAACTACTGATGTAGTCATAACTACTGAAATCAGTAAAAACAGATAAGTACTGATGTCCTATGAAACAACTGAAATCAGCCATAAAGACTGATGAATGTGTTGAGGATAGTTTGAAACAGCTGAAAAGCTAAGAATTGACGAAACAGCTGAAGAGAACTTCCCTTCAGTCGTTTGTACCACTGCTGTTTCATTTTAAACAACTGAAGCAAAACCACGTCTTCAGCAGTTTTATAACTACTGATGACCATACCAAGTCTTCAGTTGTTTACAACAGCTGATGACAAAACCACTGTCTTCAGTAGTTTCATAACTACTGATGACAACACCATGTCCTCAGTTGTTTCAATCACCTGAAGTCAAAACCACGGTCTTCAGTAGTTTTTCTAAACTACTGATGCCTAACACCGCGACTTCAGCTGTTTCAACGTCTGAAAGGATAATACCATGTCAACGGTCGTTTAAAACTACTGATGACTAACACCACATCCTTCAGTCGTTTCCTCACCCGTACCCTATAAATACCCTTAACCTGAGCTCTCCATGCTTCATCTTCTTCAAACCTAACGTTCCTCTCCAACAAATTCCCATGGCGTCTTGCAAATTAAACCGCGACACAACTGTGTTGCCTACCTCACAAATCGCCGATCTGGACTAAGTTCGATACTGCTATCGATCTTATGGTCAGTCCCAATACAACAAGGCATTCCTTCTGAACCCCGTTTTACATGCCGAATCCTTGAACCAATTTTGGATGAACGTTACTGTTACAACTGAGGAGAGCCACACACATCCCTCCGTCAGTCGTCAACAACAAAGAAGTAGTGATTACTCCTGCAACAATCCGTAAAATTCTTCAACTGAGTGATGCTACCTCTCCTGCTGGATATCCGAAGGGCCACCTAGATCTATCATTTGCTCAGCATGGATATCAAGGTGATCTCAGTGCCACCACCATCATGAAGAAACATTTTAATGACGCTGAGCGCCTGATCTTTCATATGGTCAATGTATGTTTGGCCCCTAAGACATCGTCTTGGGATCAAATGTCCACCAAATGGCAGCAGGTATGTATTCTATCCTTGAGCAACAACCACTGAATTTTTCAGAATTAATATTTTCAGAGCTCAAAGATATGGCTCAAAACTAACTGCCAACCGTTGGATACTCTATCCACGTTTCATAATGGCCATTATAATAGACCAGCTTAATGCTGAGGGACTTGTTGGCTTGGGAGTCCCTGCTACGGCGCTGTTTTGCCAGAAGTATACTCCCGGCACAACTCTGACCGGACACTCAAACTGGCTGCCAAGCTGCGAAAACCCACGCAGCTGGAACCCACAGCCACCACCTCCAAATCCAATGTCCCCACCAAACCCACCAAAAAGAACCCAAAATGGCTACTCAGGGAATTGAGTCCCCTGAGGATGCTCCTGCACAACAAACGCAGGATATATCCACTAGTCCAAACCCCCTAGTGGATACCATGACTCCTCCAGCACAGCCGCTCAGACTTCCTCTCAACAGGAGCCTGCAGCAACCCAAGGGGCACCTACTTATCTGGATCTTCCTCACTTGAGGAGATTGCCATTGAAGAGCACCATCCACCCCAGGTGCACACTGCTTCTACCCCTGTACCCCAACACCGCCCCTCACAGCCCAACTTTAATAGTTGCTCAAGTGCTGACTCAATTGCACTCCTCACCCCCTCCCCAGAAACCACTTCATTACTGGGAATACCTCTACAATTGAGGGGGAGGAACACAGTGCACCTGAGAACCCACAGCACAGGGGTTTCCCAATTCTATCTCCTGGTGTAGACAAGGAGCTTAGAATATCTAGTGAGGCTGCCACCTCCTCTGACTCAGCACATGACCAGAGTGAGGCTGGTAACATTGCTAAGACCTCCCTAGAGGCAACAGCTGATGATGGACATTGTCCTGAGGCTGGAAGTCCCCAGTACCAAGCACAAGGGGCACATGCACCACTGGTCTACACCCAGTGCATGTCCATCCTGCTCTAAGCAGGAGGTCAGGTGATTCAGTATCAACTGATGATGACCTGAGCTTCTTCTTCGATGTAGTTGCTCAAAACACCATTCTAGAGGATGAGGTTAGCAGACCAAAGAGCTGCTGGCCAAGATGTCTCAGGATGCAAGTCCATCTGCCACCATCATACACCCACAGATGGCACCTTCCCTTGAAGGTTTCCCAAACACAGAGCCACCCCCAAATCAACCACCCCGCTCTGCTTCAGGCCCTACTTCTCAGGAACAGAACCCTCCTGAGCAAATAGGTGTTATCCTCCAAAATTCCCTCCCTCTCATCACCCCCATAATCACTGATATAGTGATCAAAGCCCTTGATGAGAGGCTTTCCTCAACATTACAGCCCCTGGTTGATGCTGCTGTCCACAGACTCTTTTCTGCGGTACCAACCCCTTCCTCCAATGCAACCAAAAAGGGGGAGTACTGCAGTGAAAGATAGAAAGAGGAAGAGATCTGAGGAAGAGGAGAAACAAAAAGCAACTCTGCTCACGTACAAGCGAAAGAGAAGTGCTGATGATCATACTGCTGAAGAAAAATCCTTGGAGGAGCTGGTCAAAGAAGCTGACACCACACACAGCCGCTCCATGGATAAATAATTGACCACTATTCAGGCAGGGGTTTGACACAGCCACACTGGATAGTGAGATCAGAAGGTTAGAGGTACAAGAGATACAAACCCGATGGGCAGGGTACGATGCTCTTGAGAAAGAGAGGTTGGAAATAATGATCCGCTTCATTGAAAATACTTGGGAAGATCATTAATGGAGATCCGCGCATGGTCCAGGGACAGCATTCTGGCTATAGCCACCAGAATCTGTCTGTCTGAGCAATTCAACAAAGGGATCATTGTGGAAGCCCTTGATGAGCTGGGGCTGGCAAAAGTTAGAGATGGCTAAACTTACAAAGCAAAATTAACTACAAGGATGCTAGATCAACCTTCCCTTCCACCCACTCAAACAGATCCTATCCCTCAAATCTCCCAACCAACTCTAAGCCAAAATCCAAACATCCTCTCTCTTCAAAACCAATCCCTTCACCACCCAACCATCATCCAGTGATGTACCCGCAGAAGGAGAAGGGTGCTGAGGATGGAAGAAGAAGTAGAAGAAGAGGATGAAGATGATAGTCTGCCACTCTCTGCTGTTCTGAAGCTACCAAAGCCCAGAGTCAATCCATGATCACACCCGACTCTCAAAGGAATGGTCAGAGTCAATAGAAGAAGAAGAACAGCAAAACAGCACGATGAGCAACTGTTGAAGATGGTTGACAGGAATTTCCTCAGTCATCATCTATTCAAGCCATGAAAGGGCATGCTCAAAGGCTGTACACTCTCAGACACACCTTTCAGTACCAGAGGAGAGAGTGAGAGTATGGCCAGACCCCAGGGTGAGTTCTAGAATCCATAAAAGAACTATCCCACACAGATACAACGGCCAAGTACGAAAACAATAGAATCTACCATCATGTTGGCCGTTGTAGTCTCACCTTGGGAATCATTGATGAATTCAAGAAAGCTCACCAAGCAAAGAAGACACCTCAAGCCTTACTAGAAAACAAGATGATTAAGAAGGGGTTGTTATACAAAAAGCTTGAAGACATCCAAAAGAATGAGCTCCAGTTACTCCTTGAAGGCAACCATCCGATGAATTTGTATACAGGGAGGTAACTACGGTGGAGCTGAAAAATGGCAGGACCATGAAGTACTTATCAGAGTACTATGTCCAGAGTTCTTCTTCGAAGGAGGAGCTGAAGAACTCTCTCAAGAGGAACAAATTGTTCTCCTTGAGGCCTATGTCCGTGAGTCATACAGACTCATTATGGGGAAGTGAATCTCATGAATGGGATAACAACTCTGTGTCCAGTTCCCCAAAACAGAGTTCCCATTCATACTCTGCCAAACAAATATTTGAGGTTCTTCCCAGGCCGAGCGTACATGGGTCATCTTCTCTACTGATCAAGAAGGAAAAAGACCAACATTTTTGCCATCAATAAGTGGGAGTATAAATGTTAGAGTTTTGGCTGCATTGGTTCAGGGGGAGTTTGTTGGACCAAAAGAACCAATGAGCCAAGATCAGAAAATCTCTAAGTCCCACACGGTATCACAACAACTGCTGAAAGCCTCATCAGTAGTTTGACAAGTGCTGAAGACTTCAACAGCTGAAGATCAACTGCTGAAGATCAACAACTGATGTACAAAGTCTGAAGACAAAGACTGAAGACACAGCTGATGATATCTACTGAAGTCATCAGCTGATGAAACGCCTGAAGGTCAAAGTCTGAAGATCAAGTACTGAAGCCTCATAGTTTGTCACAACTGCTGAAGAGTACTTCTTCAGTAGTTGTGATATCAGTAGTTTTATGTTTTATGTTTCAGTAGTTTTGTAAAACGACTGAAGAGCTTGTTCTTCAGTCGTTGTAGTTTCAGTAGTTTTATATTTTGTACTTAACCTGCTGATATGTTCTCAGTAGTTGTGAACATTTCAGTAGTTTGTTATTTAGTTATTTCTGTATTGGATCTGCCAGTTGTCACTTTCCGTGATAACAGCAGTGACTGTTGCACTCTATATAAGGAGTGACAACCTATTGTAATTATTGAGCGATATGAGCAATTGAATGGAATGATTGATTGATTGATTAGAAATATTCTACATCTATAAACATTCCTAGAAATCAGAAATTCATATTCTCTCCCTATAACCGTATGCGATCTTAACGCTTACATATATTGTTTGCTTGCTACAATTTGTCTAATTCGTGTTTGTATTCCGCTGCTTTATATTCTGATACATCAAACTTGTGATCACTGATCCTGTCATCCTGTACTCCAGCCGCACCATCCCCAAACCATGCTGATGGATTTCTGCATCCCACTTCATTTGAGTTGCCACCATCTTCATGGTTCAAGAATCTACATCAACATCTGCTGCTGCTGAAGACCCTAACAAATACTTGCACAGATTTGATTGTTTACCAGAGCTGAAAAAATCACCCAATATCTCAAATCCTTGGTGATATCAATGCTGGTGTCTCAACCATGAAGCCCTTGTCCATTCTGCTTCTATGCTCTCTTCATCAGTCAGCTAGAGCCGAAGAAATATCATGTGCTTTGAGGGACAATGGATGGGTTGAAAGCCATGCAGCTTGAGCTTCTTCATTTCAAGAAACAAGTGTGGGACTTGTTCCTCTAACCCCAGGTAAGTGTGCAATAGGCACTAAATGGGTGTTTAGGGAATAAAACTGATGAAAATGGGCTAATTGTTAGAACAAGGCCAGACTGGTTTGCAGGGGTTTGCACAGAAGAAGGTATTGATTATGATGAAACCTTTGCCCCTGTAGCCAGACTGGAGGCAATTAGATTGTTTTTAGCCTATGCTGCACTCCCCACAATCTAAAGTTTTCCAAATGGATGTCACAAGTGCTTTTCTATATGAACAATAAAAGAAGAAGTTTATGTGTGTCAACCACCAGGCTTTGAGGATAATAAGCACCCAGAATGGGTATATAGCTTGATAAAGCTCTTTATGGGTTGAAACAAGCACCTAGAGCTTGGTATGAGACCTTATCAAACTTTCTTCTACAGAATAATTTCACTAGAGGCTCCATAGATAAACTTTATTTATTAAGAAGGTGGATCAGCATAAGCTACTTGTTCAAATTTATGTTGATGATATTATATTTGCATCCTCTGATCCCCAATTGTGTGAGGATTTCCAAACCTTAATGCAACAGAAGTTTGAAATGAGTGCAATGGGAGAATTACAGTTCTTTCTAGGTTTGCAATCAAACAAAAGCTGATGGAATTTTCATTCACAGTCTAAATACACAAAAGATCTTTTGAATAAGTTTGATTTACAAAACTGTAAATCTTGTTCTACTCCCATGTGCAACACCACACAATTGGATGTTGATCAGAAGGTAAAGGTGTTGATGAAACCCTTTACAGATGTATGATTGTTCCTTGATGTATTTAACAGCTTCTAGACCAGATTTATGTTTGCTACATGTTTTGTGCTAGATTTCAGGCTGCACCTAAGGAGTCTCATCTGATTGCAGTCAAGAGGGCTTTAGATATCTGCAAGGCACACAATCTCTAGGCTTATGTATCCACTGGACATTCTTGCAAATTAGTTGCTTTCTCTGATAGTGACTATGCAGGATGTAAGTTGACCAGGAAATCAACTTCTGGTGGATGCCAATTCCTAGGCAACTGTTTGATTTCTTGGCAGAGTAAGAAACAAACATCTGTTGCTGACATCCACTGCTGAAGCCGAGTACATTGCTGCTGCAAGTTGTACATCCCAAATACTCTGGCTTCAGAATCACTTTTGGATTATGGCATTACAGAGAACTAAGACTCCATTCTTAATGGATAGTGCTTCAGCTCTTTGCATTGTCAAAAATCCTGTCCAGCACTCTAGGACCAACATATAGAAATTAGACATCATTTTATAAGAGATTGTTTTGAAAAGGGTCTAATTAATCCTATGTTTGTGCCTAGTGCTGATGAGCTTGCAGACATTTTTACTAAGCCTTTGGATAGTTCAACTTTCCACACCCTGGTGTTAAGCCTTGGTATGCTGCAGCTAGAATAAGTGACATACTGATGATCTCAGTAATTACTGATGATCATTGGTAACCATGTCACATATAAGTACTGATGAGTTATTTTACCCTCAGTAGTTTTTATAACTACTGAAGGCTAAATGCTTTAAGTACTGTACTTTATCTGTTCTACACTACTGATGTAGTTACAACTACTGAAATCAGTAGAAACAGATAAGTACTAATGTCCTATGAACTACTGAAAACAGCAAACTAAAAGCTGATGAGTAAGTGTTGAGGACACAGTATGAAACAGCTGAAAGGCTATGAATTGACGACAATACTGATGAGTACTCTCTCTTCAGTAGTTCACAAACTGCTGTTTCTTTATAAACAACTGAAGCAATACCATGTCTTCAGTAGTTTCAACACTACTGATGACTAACACCAAGTCTTCAGTTGTTTACAACAACTGATGGCAAAACCACGGTCTTCAGTAGTTTCACAACTACTGATGACTAATACCAAGTCCTCAGTTGTTTCAACATCTGAAGTCCACCTTGTCTTCAGTAGTTTTTTTTTTTTAAAAAAAAAAAAAAAAAAAAAAAAAAAAAAAAAAAACTACTGATGCCTAATCAGAGACTTCAGTTGTTTCAACAGTCTGATAGTAAACACCATGTCTTCATTGTTTTATAACTGCTGACCACACCAATACCAGTCAGTTTTCAAACGTCTGAAAGTTTATACCACGTCATCATTAGCTTCAAATACTGATGACTAACACCAAAACCTTCAGTCTTTTCATAACCCGTACCCTATATATACCTGATCCCTCTTTCGAGTTTTTCATTCTTTCACGACCTAACTTTTCAAAAGCTCTGAAAACCTTTCACCTTCATTAATGGCGACCATGCAACTCAAACCTCGACACAACTGTGTCGCGTACCTTACAAAATCGCCCTTCTGGACCAAATTTGAAAATGCTATAGATCTTATGGTCCAATCCCCACTAAAAACGGCTTTCCTTTTAAATCCAATCATTTATGCCGATTCGCTACGTCAATTCTGGATGAATGCGACCGTTATGGAGAATCATCCTTTCATCTATCAACTCGCATAAGGTGGTCATCTCTACTGCTACCATCCGCCAAATATTACTGTTAGATGATGCTGCCTACCCTGTTGGATATCCTAAGCGCCAACTTGATCTTTCCTTTGGACAACATGGATTCATCAGTGATCTTAGTGCTTCACAATCCTGAAGAAACATTTTCCAGATGCTGAACGATTATTATTTCATATGGTAATGTTTGCCTGGCTCCGAAGACTTCCTCTTGGGATCAACTGTCTTCCAGATGGCAACAGGTATTGTTCTCTATCCTTGAACAAGAACCACTAAACTTTTCTGAAATAATTTTTCTTGAACTCAAGGATATGGCCACAAAACCACTTTTCTAACCGTTGGATACTATATCCTCGGTTTATAATGGCCATAATAGAGAATCAGCTTTCTGCTGAGGGACTAGTTGGTCTGGGAGTCCCTGCTTTGGCTGTATTGCCGAGGTATACTCCCGACACAACACTGACCAAACTCTCAAATAGGCTGCCAAGCTGCGCAACCCACGCAGCTGGAACCCACAGCCTCCACCTCCAAATCCAAAGTCCCCTCCAACCCACAAGAAGAAGCCTAAGAAAGCTACTCAGGGAATTGAGTCCCCTGTGGATGCTCCTGCTGCACCAACGCAGGTTATCTCTGCTGGAAATAACCCCCCAGTAGAGACTGTGACTCCACCAACTGAAGCCGCTCAGGTTTCCTCTCAAAAGGAACCTGAAGCAACCACTCAAAGGGAAGCCACAATGCTGGGATCCCCTCACTTGAGGGATTACCATTGAAGAGCACCACCTGTCCCGGGTGCACACTGCTTCCACACCCTCTCCTGATGCAACCGCCCCTCAAAGCCCTACTATCATGTTGCAAAGTGCTGACGCAGTTGCATTCCTCACCCCCCACCCAGACACCAATTACTACTGGGATAACCTCAACACCTTGAGGGAGGATCACACTGCTTCTGTCAACCCACAGCACATGGGGTTATCATGTTCCATCTTCTAGTGTAGATAAGGAGGTGCGAACTTCTGGTGAGGCTGCCACTGCTCCTGACTCAGCAAATGACCAGGAGGTGCAGTTGGTAACATCTCTAAGTCCTCACCAGTGGCAACAGCTGATGAAGACATAGTCCTGAGGCTGGAAAGTCCCCAGAACCGAACAAGGGGCACATGCTACAATTGATCTACACTCAAGGCATGTTCATTCTGACTTTGTCAGGAGGTCAGGTGATTCAGTCACAACTGATGATGACCTGAGCTTCTTCTATGATGTAGTTGCTCAAACACCATTCTAGAGGATGAGGTTAGCAGACTCAAAGAGCTGCTGGCCAAATGTCTCAGGATGCAAGTCCATCTGCCACCACAATACACCCACAGATGGCACCTTCTTCTGAAGGTCCCCTACACACTGAGCCAGTATATACTTCCAAGCCACCAGCCTCTGCTTTCGGCACTGATTCTCAGGAACAGAACCATCCTGATCAATCAGTTGCTACCTTTCAAAATTCCCTACCTCTCATCACTCCCATGATCACAGATATAGTGATCAAAGCCATTGATGAGAGGCTTCCTATAATAAACAACCCCTTGGTGGAGGAGTTGGTGACTAAATCTCTTTCTACTGCTCAAACCCTGCACCCAATGCAACCAAAAAGGGGGAGAGTCAGTTAGTTAAAGGAAAAAGGAAGAGGATAGATGGGGAGAAGGCGAAAGAATCTGAGGTTGTAAATGAGAAGGAGAAGGAGAGTGTGAAGGGAGCTGAAGTGAATGAAAGTAAAAAGACTTTCATGTCACATATCAAAAGAGAAAAGGAGAGTCTGAAGGAGAAGGAGCTGAAGGATATGGTGAAAGAAGCTGACGCCAACCATAACCGTTCAATGGATAAAATCATTGAGCAGTTGTATAGGCAGGGTTTTGACATCAAACAACTAGACTTCGAGATCAGAAGGATGGAAACAGAGGAGATCAATTCAAGATGGGCTAGCTACGATGCCTTAGAAAGAAAGCTGGAGATAATGATCAGATTTATAGCTAAATACTTGGGAAGATCTCTAATGGAAATAAGGGCCTGGACCAGGGACAACATCTTGGCAATAACCACCAAGATTTGTTCGTCTGAAGAATACTCCAAGGTTTAGTGATTGAGGTATTGAATGAAGCTGGGGTTGGGAATCGAAAAGAACTGACAAAATTTACCAAAGCCTCCCTTACAGCCAAAATGCTAAAACAGTCTGAAAAGCCTCAATCCTCAAAATCACTATCTCCACAACCCACTAAAACAACTCCTTTACCCTCTAAACAACCATCCAACCCACAAAACCAAATCCTTTACCTCTAAAACCCATTGCCAGTGATGTACCTAGCCAAAAGAAAAGAAAGGTACTGAGGCCTGATGAAGATGAAGAGGATGATGAAGACAGACTGCCACTCTCTGCAGTCATTACTTTGCCTAAGGCTAAACCAATGTCCATCACTCCTGCTTCTCAAATGCATGATGTAATGATAAAGATTGAAGAGGAACAGATGCAAAACATGATGAGGAAATGCTGAAAGCATTGACAAAGCATATGCTACATCCTCTTCAATGATCAGCATGAAGAAAGAAGTATTAAGATTGTACACCCTTGCTAATACCTTTCAATACAAAGGGAAAGAGTAAGGATATGGCCTGATCCTAGGGTGGCACACCGGATTGTCAAGAAAGAAATTCCTTCAAGATACAAGGGCCAAGTGAAGAGAGTGTCGACGAAGACATCACTGTGGTGCTTGTAGTGTCCCCTTGGGAAATTGTTGAAGAGTTCAAGAAAGCCTATGAAGCCAAACAACCACCTCAAAAGATGTTAGAGAACAAAATTATAAAGAAGGGATTGGTTTACAAACGACTTCAAAACTTCAAACAAGAAGAGCTCAACCTGCTCTTAGAGGAACTCATCCAGATGAGTTGCTTATAGACAAATAACCACCACGGTTGAGCTCAAGAATGGAAACAGGCCAGTACATATCTGAAGTGTATGGCCGAGAAGGATTATTTGATGGTGTGCCCGAGGTGCTGACAATGGATGAGCAAATCATGTTTTTTTAAGGCTTACACCAGGGAATATATAGGCTGATACACGGGAAGTAGATCTCATGTTGGGGCAACAGCTCGGTGTCCAAGTCCCCAATACAGAGCTCCCAACCATATCATGCCAAACAGATCATCAAGACTTCTTCCCAGGCCGGTGCTGAAAAAGGGTCACTTCTCATCTGATCAGAGGATTAAGAGACCAATCTATCTGCCAAAATAAGTGGGACTCGTCAATAACTTAGAGGTTTTGGCTGCATTGGTTCAGGGGGACTTTGTTGGACCAAAAACCAATGAGCCTGATCAGAGAAACCTCTAAGTCCCACAAGACATCACAACAGCTGAAGAAGACCTGATCAGCTGTTCTACAAAGTCTGAAGTATACAACTGCTGAAGTACGTCTGAAGTACTGAAGACAAAGACTGAGACAACAGCTGAAGATCTAAAGTCTGAAGACTTCAACAAGTACTGAGACAAAGACTGAAGATCAACAGCTGAAAGACAAAGTCTGATGTTCAAGTACTGAAGACATCAGCTGATGTTAACAGCTGATGACAACAGCTGAAGAGGGCTTCTTCAGTTGTTGTGATGGTTTTTCTTCTTCAGTAGTTTTCTTTTCCTTTCAGTAGTTGTTTATTTTTCTTTTCAGTACTTGTAAATGAGATGTTTAACACTTAGGAACATTTGTAAGAAGATGTCAGTTGTTGACATCTTCAGTAGTTGTTAAACATCAGTAGTTATAAAATGGTTACATGTCACTTTCAGGTGACATCAGTCTACGTCATTCTTTCCTTTATAAGGAAAGATGACTCACATGTAATCGTGCCTTTGAGGCCGACAATCTTAATGCAATTCCTTTTGTCGGATATTTCTCTCTCTATAACAAAATTCTTTTATCGTTTTATATCAATTGTTCTTGTTTGAATTTGTCTAATTCTGAGCTATTCCGCTGCTATATCTGTTCAATCGATTAAACCAAGGGCTGAGATCCTAACAAAGACACTCCTTACATTCTTGAAAATTTTGTTTTTTTATTCTTTGGAAGATGTGTATTTACCTTCGGAAGAAATTTATGTTTTCAAAACAAACAACGACTTAAGAAAATCTACCTTTGGTAAAAATATCAAAATATCTTCTGAAACTTAAAGCTACTCTTAGGTACTTGTATGTTTTTCTAAACAATTTTCTTCCGAAAGCAATTATCACTCGGAAGTTTTATTCAAACATCCTACTCTTAATCTCTGCTGAAGCAAAGTTTTCTAAACTCTTTGGAGTATCTTCTGAAGCCAATTTGGCTTCAGAAACTTTTCATCAAAACATCACATGTAAAATTACCTTTGGAAGATTTTGGACTTCCAAGAAAACTACTTCTTGGCCAAAAGAAAACTACTTTTTAGAAGTGGGACCGACATCTGAATTTCTAAGTTTATCCTCTTTCATTAACTTTGTCTAAGATCCATTTTATTTATATACCCAATAGTTCCCCCTTCTTTCACTCTCTTATTCCCCTGTACTTTTCCAAAACCTAAATTCACCCGGAAACCACCTTTGTTCTTCACTTTCTTCACCTTTAAGCTTTCTAAAATGGCCAACCTGAATCGCAGAAATGACCCTGATTTCTCCATGCAACTTCATGAACATAATCAAGTCCCCCGATTGAACATTGAGAAAGAATCTAGTTTCTCATAGGTTTGCTGATTTTTGGCTTTATCCAACTACTTCACCTCCCTAACCATTGATCTTATACTCTACAAGGATCATGTGCTTGAATTCTGGAAGACTTGTCAAGAGGTCATAATAGATGGGGAGCAGGCACTATCTACTATAGTGCAAGGGAGGACAATCTTCATTACTCCAACCATCATCAACACTCATCTTCAGCTTGATGATGATGAAGGTGAATTGTCCTTTCCAAAGGAAGCTGTTAAGTATTCCTTTCAACAAATAGGCTATGAAGGAGATTTCTCTGTAAAGACCTTCAAGAAAAGGAAGGTTTCATCCTAGTGGAAATAGCTGCTTCATGTGGTCATCCATAATTTGTCCAACAAGCATGGAGGCTAGGACCAGATTCCTAAGGATCTCTCCTTCATAGTGCATGGAATGGTTCAAGGGGTCAAGTTTAGATACTCTGAAGTGTCTATACAAATTTACTGACAAACTTGGACTCCCTATAGTATTACATGTTTCCAAGATATATACAATATATTCTTAACTGTGAACTTGGCTCATAATTTAAGGAAACATGTAATATTCTTATATTGGGACAAATGAAGCCCGACATTTTTAAAATAATGAAGAAGTTAACTATCAGCTTCTTTGGGGTAGAAATAGCCCTTGTCCCAAAATGTTAGAGCTCATTGCTCAAGGTGACAACCTAGCAACACAAGCTAGCATTGAACCCGCACCTTCTATCTCTTACCACATAAACAGCCTCAAATCATCATCACCTACCAAGAAAATCCAAATAAACCATGCATTAGCTATTCAGCTTGTGTAGGCACCCATATCATCACCCATTCAAGAGGAAGAGGACACCGAAGCTTCCACTTCTCCTGTGATGATGAATACATGGGATTTAGTGAGTACCATGACTCTCCCTACTCCTTGACTACTCAAAGAGAGATGAATGCTCTCGCATCTCCCCTATCTAGCCCACATCATTCAACCATCATTAAGGTGGATCTCGTTATGCATGTTCTGGAGGTCCATATGGAATAGGCTCTCACTTCTACAACTGATTACTTTATTAAGAACTCAACAATGGCAACTCATCCTATCTACATTTCACTTGAAGCTGTCAATGAGCAGGCAAATAAAGCAGTCAAGAACATGATTTTGGTGGTGAGGGTGAAGACTTTGGTCCCATTCTCTCATCCCCTAATGATTCTTGTAATAAGATAAGGGGAACTTGAGACTAAAGGTGCAAACACTATCAAAAACTTGCTCCTATCTACTTTCTAAGGTTAGTCATCTGGAATCTGAGGTGATTACCTTAAAACATAGGATCAATGATCAGCAACTTGAGATATCTTATCTCAAGGAACAACTAGTCGGGAGACCTTTAAGGCGAGCTCATCCTGGATCACAAGAACTTACGGATATGATTGGCATAACTCATAGCTCATATATGCAGGATGATGATGCTACCAAAAATAGGACCATCTTTACTTGCAAATGTCCATACTTAGCAACTTCCTCAAGTTCATATTGATGTGTACTCTCTAGACTCACTCATTAAGAGTCTCTTTGAGGAATGTATTCCAAGGGCTATGTCGTCCCCACCACAAGGAACTTCAAACTACATAACTGGGTGTAGGTATAATGTTGATACAAGAGCCCTCATACTTCAAAGAGTTCAAGGGAAGCAAGAATTTTTCAACTTCTAGACCTTGAACTACTATGACCATCTTGACCTAATCAACATGCCACTTGTCAGTCCAAGGCAATCTTGGCAAGCAGGTAGGCTGGCTCAAAGGATTCAAGACAGGATTATGGAAGAGTTCAGGTGAAGAAGAAGTAAAGGCAATCAGGTAATGTCATTGGTCAACTGGATATTGAGGCAGACCTTAAGATTAGCTTCAAAGGGAAAACCTTAACTGAAGGCCTAGGGATAGAGCCTGCGAGCCCTGTCACAACTATAACTACTTCAGCAATCCATTCCCTCAGTGAAACACCTGCTGGTGAAGGTGTATCACAACCTCTCTCTGGTCAGAGCATGGATGCTACTACAAGTAATGAAGGCCAAAGCTCTCTCCACCCTGAGTCATAAAGGTTTATGGGTGACAAAGGTAAAAGGATTATGAGTCCTTATGATATTAAGGAGGAGGAGGAGAGAGAGAGAGAGAAACAGAGCACGCTAAGGGGAGAAAGTTTCGTTGCTGGGTCTTCAGGCTTTATGGAAGCTGCAATCAGGGTTGTCCCCAGATCAATACTCAAAATGATAAGTTAAGGGAAGTCAGGATTAATTACTTACAGACCAGGAACTATGATATTGATGAAATCACCTCTCTCCCCTTAGAGAAATTAAATAAACTGGCAGACATGAAAATGTCTAGAGAGAGGAAGGAAGTAGAGTATGAAAGGTTGCTTCTTGAAATTAAAGAAGAAAGAGAAGAATGTACAAACATGTTCGTACTCTCTCCCTAGTTAATGAATGTTCTGTGCAAGAGAATGTGCAACTCAAGAACCTCAGGTAGATAAAGAAGTTGACAGGCAAAACATAATCAACTACAAGAGTACCACATGTCTCTACCAAGCAGCTGCACTTCTTCCCTTTCAATTTTAGTATATTATGTTTGAGTACCTCAAACAACCT
The DNA here is from genome assembly GCA_025506515.1 of Flaveria trinervia. Classification (NCBI taxonomy): domain Eukaryota; kingdom Viridiplantae; phylum Streptophyta; class Magnoliopsida; order Asterales; family Asteraceae; genus Flaveria; species Flaveria trinervia. The sequence goes on along the minus strand of CM046451.1, from coordinate 69,934,732 downwards.
GAACCTCAAGTACTTAAAGAGAAAAATGATACAAATAGGAAGATGAGGGAAGAAGCGGTCAAAACAAGAGCCATCATCCAGAAGAGTCAAAAGAAGTCTGCTGACAGGTAGGGGATGATGAGCTTCTTGAAGCTGTATGGATTCTCTGGAAGGAGACTTGGACCAATTTTCTCTATCTAATATGGATGAGCACATAAGGGTGATCAAGCAGAAGATTAAAAGAGGAGAGCTCATTCATTTACACTCCCACCAAATCAAGCCACTCAAGAAGTGGTGGTTAAGGTTAAACCATTTGAGAAAACTCAACATGGACCTCTTGTTGAGTCTCAGCAAGCTTCCTGTTCTAATTCACAACTGGTTCAAACTCCCTCTCTTTCTGAACCTGTGAGGAAGGTAGACCCAACTGAGAAAAACAAGACTGAACAATAAGGTGTCACAGGCTAGTCTTCTCAGTTAAAGTTTCTAAAGAGGAGGAAGAGGATGGCTTCAAGACCAAAGTCAAAGAAGAAGATGAAGTCAAAGTCTTCCACCTCCAAGTCTCAGGATGAACCAGATCATCCTGAGAGAGTGCATGAAGAGGCAGCTCAAACAACTCTAATTCAAGTAGTTCCTCTTGGAACAAGAAGACCCATCTTGTCCTGGACTTATACTACTAACCCAGAAAGATGGCATGTAATCAGAGATCAAGGTATTGAAGATATCTACTCATGGAAAAACATGTTCAATCTACCTTTGCATTATCTCTTTGAAATGAGAAGACACTATATGAGTCTGAGTAATCCTGACCATCTAATGATGAAGGGTATGGTCATCAGCATGACGAAGACTGTTACCATCTAAAGGTCTTCAAATGTTTTGGTAGCATCAACATAGGGTGAGTTTGTAAGGTATTATGTACCAAAAACATTCAAAGACTTTCCTGCATGCACGCACTGAAGTAAAGAGTAGAAATGCTTCGGAAGTTTTACACCATGCACTAGAAAATATTCTAAGTGTAAAATCTTTTGAAGCCAAGACCAACATCTTCTGAAGCTAAAAGTAAAGTCCTCCAAAGCTTCAAAGACAAAGTCTTCCAAAGCCAAGAAGTGAGGATAGATTTCATCCGAAGACTTTTGAACACATGTTTTATCTCATGTACTTTACCATAAAGGTAGACCATTTTCAGTTGCAACTCTGTTGACTCAATAGCATTCTAGAAAACCATATACTTGTGTTATTTGTTCTTGTTCTATCTCATATTTACTTATGTTATATGTATCAAACTAGTGGGTTTTCCAGATCCCTATTTGATATGTTAAGTGTTCTTAAAACGAATCTCCACATTGTGTGCGTGTGCTGTAAGTGACCATCCCGTCTAAACAGTCCTACAATGTCCCTAATTATAATGGGTAGTTGTGATTTATCACTTACTTTACTCTTCATTCCCCAAGCATTTCCTATCTTGACTACATTACTATCCAAATCTACTAAGAACACATAAATTAAATGACACACGCATGTAATACCAGATAGTTTTTAAAGAAGTTACCTATTCCTCTTAAACATTGGCTTTGATATAACCTTGTAAGGTCTCGTTCCCGAGACGCTTACAACTGGACTTTCATCACGCATAATATTTAAAATATGTTTAGATTCATTAGAAAAATAAAAAAATTGTAGTGGAATAATTTAACAAAAACCACTTTATGCATTAATAACTTTTTTTCCAAATAATACATCGTTGTTAAACTTACAAAATGATGTTTACTTGCATTAGAAAAAAAATTTTATTTGTGCATAAAATGGAAGCTAGTATTTATTTTCCAAGTAGCTTCACGCTCGTGCCATTCCCAGCAACAAGTTACCTCCCAACTAAAAATGCAGGCCAAATGTCACACCCCAACCTTGACGGCGGAAACGTCGAGGAGTGAGAGTTAAGATCGTTCACAGCCACATAACGCTATTATTAAATCCAAATATATTATTCATAAGTTTGAAGGGTAATATTACAAATATAAGTCTCAAAAGAAGAAAACATAACAAGCTTATTCATTTATTTGACTAGGTCCATTCCTAGGTGTGAACAACTTCAAAAGTGGTGATCAAGCTTGAGCATTTCCTAAAACATGTTAAAAATTAAAGGTCAACAATAATGTTGATGAGATTTCCATAGTTTTCAATACATAAGTATATATAAAAATGGCAATTCATGTTGTAAGTTAGAGAACAAAGTAAACTAGGGATGTAAGACAGAATGCACAATCAAACCTCCACAAAGTTTTACAAGTTTTAAACGTTCACAAGTATATACGATTAGCTAAGTGTACTTGGATCAACCAAGCAGGCTTGTCTGGAGCATAGATCGATGACTTCGCTAGGCTAGCAATAGTTAATTATTGTACATATATTTGACATTACATGGTAGCTATAAAGTTCAACTAACTACAACATACAGATTAAATGCCATAAGTTTACAAGAATCAAACGTGTTTACAAGTGCAAAGTTTATAATGTAACATGTTTCACCCCAAAAGTGTAAAAATATAAAAAAAGGGTATAGATACTCACTGATCAAATAAGTATAGAATGACGATTAAATAAGAAATGTAATAAGCAGTGATCCAATGTAGTTATTCACAAGGCACCTAAAATTATATATAATTTACAAGGTTAAAGTTTAATTATAATAAGTTTAATGTTTTAACAAGAACAGGGTTTTAAGTAGAATTTGGATGTTAATAATTAGATCCAACTAACATGGTAAATTTTGATTATGTCTTGAGTCAATTACAATGTAGTCGTTTTAATACAAAGAAATAAAAAAACCATTTGTAACAAAGTGTAAATATAGTTTAAACAACTTTAAAATAACTCTCATTTTGAAAATAATATATACTTGTTATTTGAATAATAATGATTTAGTGAGATAACGATTTTCAATTTCTATTTTATAAAAGAAATAATTTAATATATTATTTGAGCAAATAACTATTTAGTAAATTAAAAATATTTTAAGTTTAACTTATAAGAAATAATTTAAATATATTATTTGAACAAATAATGATTTAATAAGTTAAACAATATTAAAATCTATTTTATAAGAAATGAACTAATTATTTATTTGTTTAACATAATTAATAATAATATAAAATATTATAAGAAATAAATTTCTAGAAAATTAGTTAGATGATTTTAAAAATATTTGAAGTTTTTAAATGAATTTAGTATGTTGGTTAAAAATTTTCTAGAATTTATTTTTGGCTAAAACCCTTAAAAATAAGATGGTGGTGCCCGGTTCGAACCCGAGACTCCATGTGTGTGAGGCGAGTGTCTTAACCGGTGAACCAAGACTTCAACCTTGGTCTGGGTTGGTTACATATTATTTTAAACTTAGTTAAAGAAACTTCCCTAAATTACAAGAACCCTAAATCTAGTAGAGCCAAATTGAAGTTCAATTCGGTAATGTAATTGCTTGGATTCATAGGGTTTTTGTTCCCCTCCAAAAGCGAGTATATACATGCCTTAGATTACCTGATTGGAGATGGATTTGATGATGAACAAGTAGGGGAACAGGGTCGTGACTTATGACGAATCAATGGATGCCAAAACGTCGAAGATAATCGAATTAGCTTTTCAGGTAGCTTTAAACAATGTTCAAGATGCAAAGCCCTCTATCAATTCGTGGTTAGCAGACTCGGAATGTGGTCAACGAATGGATGACAAGTCGCGATGAAGTTGCTAATCAAACTCTATGTTCGTGTTTGATTCAGGAGAAATTGAGAGTTGTGTTCGATTAAGGTCGATAGATGATCGTTATGTTGCGTTAATTGTATTATTATTGAGGTTTGATTGTTGAAAGATTCAAGGATTAAAAGTCGACGGTTACCCGCTTCAATGGGTTCATAATCAGGATTTAAAGGCGTTTAAAGCTCACAATAACATTCTATACGTGTTCAAGAAGCGTTGGGAATGATTTGGTAAAAAAAACGGGTGATTTTGTGAGGTGTCGTGGCTCGCCGGCACCGCACCGGGCTTGGCCGGCCGGCGGCTGGAAAAACGAGGTGAGAGAGGGTGGGGGTTGGTTTCTTTTAAGTTTTACAAGTTTGGCCTGTGGTTTGTAGTTTTCACATTTTTTTCCAAAACTTCCTTTTTAGAGTTTCAAAAGTGACAATTTAACCCCTCAAACTTAATCACATTATGATTTAAACATTTTTAGAGTAATATCTTTTAAATTAATATTATTAGTGTTATTATTTTAGTTATTATCATTAGTAATATACTAGTATTATAGTTATATTATTAATGATTATTATTATTATTATTAATATTAATATTATTATTATTAATAGCGTTATTATTATTACAATCTTTCTCTTATTATCACTTTTGTATAATAAAATAATAAAAAAAATTAAGGACAATAAAGAAATAAGCATGAATAATCCATAAGTTTTATACATGACAACAATGATCCATATGAGAATAAACGAAATTAACTTTTAGTTAACAAAATACGAGATGTTACAGTCTCCGTAACTTTTAAGAATTTCGTCCCGAAATTAAGAATGAAACTTAAACGAACAGGAGACTTATAATGAAAGATAAGTGTACTAACGAACTTTGGTTAGCGTTTGATTACGGGTGAGATGCTTCACTTTGCGAATTCTGGAATTTTACACAATGCATGCAAATTTGAACTCTTGCATTGAGATTTGACACGTGAAACGTTAGAAAACGATGATGAGTTCCTGAAGTATATTAGACTTATAAGTCACACTTCTCCCATCATTTGGAATGAAATTGTGTAATAAAGTGACGTCTTGAAGCCAAAAAGAAATAATAATATCCCGTAATTGTTTGAAAGTTTGACCGTTGAAATTTAAGAATCCCAAGTGCCACTATACAATGACACAAGCTTAAGGTATATCTTGAGAATACGTATCGCTCCTCCGCTTAATTCATCAGGTTAAGAATGATACAATATGCCAAGATTTTAAGCTAGGTTCCCAAAGATAATTAGATACATTGCTAATAACAGAAAGTGAATCGATCATGAGAATTAATGATCGATGTTTAATGACACACCACGATAACCGACAACTTGAGGTAAGTACGAGTCAATTTCTCAACTCGTTATCTCACATGAGTCAATATGAAATGCGCGAAAGTAACCAATCGGTCAATAATGCACCAAATGACATCAAGAATACCAGGCAATTTGAACATATACCAAGCTACATCAACATTTCCTTTATGCCAAACCATGAATACCAATCGTGGAAATTCATAATCCTTTTTGTCCACATCGGAATGAATGTAATAAAAAGCCTTGAGAGTCGCAATCAAGTTAGAGATTTTCAAGATTAGGAGTTCAAAGTACCCAAAATAATGGGAATTGCATTTTTAATTATGGGTAAAGAGTTAAAAAAGACATCGTTCATGACAAATAGCTTCCCAAGTACGGCTTGCACACGCGGTTCATCAAACCCATGAACACAACCGTGCATTGCTATAACCAGAAAGGCATGACATAATTTATAATAAATTTATCTTGTACGAAAGATTGTTTCAGGAGTGTTATCATCGTGCAATTAGTTTTGATGATAACTCAGAATGAAGGTCCATAAAAAGGTTCCATAAAGCTAGATCAAATGTCAAAATAAACATAAAAGCATGAGAGAAGAAATCAATTTAAAATTTAAATGTTCCAAACTTGAAACTAGGGTTACCCTTAGAGTAACAACAACCCTTTTGAGTTCAAGATTCATGCTTTAGATTGACTGGCTGGAACACTATCATCGATAAATCAGATAACGGTGTTCACCCTTCAAGTTATAACATGTTTCTTGTGAATTGGAGTCTTAAAACCTTGGTCAGTTTGAGATCAAGGAATGGGAATACTCATCAATATGTGGTTATCACTCCTAGCTTGGTGGTGTATTCCCAGAGTATGACTGTTAACTATCAAACGAGAGCTTGATCCTAACTCATTGTTGAGGATCCAGAAGAATAAAATAAGGCAACTTACCATTAAGGTAAGGATACTCACTCCTATCTCAACAATGAAGTTTTATAGAATAAAATATAACAAAATGAAAGGTTTCACCAAAGAACGGAAATCACTCCTACTTTGATGAGGTCATTTCATTTGAGGAAAAATACCATTCATAATTTTTTTTAAACGGATGATATTATCATCAAGGCATGAATTTCACGCCTATCTTGATGATTGAAGTATATAATAATAAGAAAACAATCGAGAACTGACCTTTGTCACCAAAGTACGGGGTTCAATCCTATTTTGGTGGGGTCATTTCATTCATGAAATACGAGTGCCAAATGAAAATAATTGAAATCTATCCTCAAAACAAGGAATCACCCTGATTCAGAGGACGGGATTTCATAAAACACACAATACAAAAATTGAAAACCATCATCAAGATACGAAATTTAACTCCTATTTTTAGGAGGTAATTCCATTTGTAAAATATGAATTCATAAAAACCAAAAAGGATGAAATCGTCATCAAGGTATGAGGTTCACTTCTGTCTTCACGATGAGATTTAATAAGAACAATGATAGCGAATGGAAAGTCATCTCCAAACTAAGGGAGTCACCCTTGTTTTGATGAGATAGAATCATTTAGAGGATACGAGTGTCCTTAGTCATAGGTTGACTTGCGAACTCTTGCATTGCCTACGATGCGAGACGGTTGAAGTTTTTATAAAGCTCGACTCAGCAAATGAAGAGAATATTGGCTAGAATCAGAAACTTCAAATTACATCAATATGACATTAACAGGAAAAGAAAATCATGCTTGCTAGGATTAAGGTTAATGTTCGGGATAACGGAGTTAATTGTGTTAGGTTCCCAAATCTAGAATGGTTTAAGTCAGGAAGACAAGATCAATGATGGAAATGATTCAACACAATAATGAGATGTAAACGTTTGGTTCAAAATAAAAGGGAATTGTGTTGACTTCTCAAAGTGTTATGTCAACCACAACTTTATAATAGTCACGCGTACCTATAAGCGAACACCCATCTCATGAGTTCCAGGTCAGATAAACGGATCCAACGGTCGAATCAAATTTGTGTGTATACCTTTCCTAGACAAGGTATCCCGAGACGCAGGTATTCCACCTTTCGGCATTGCATGATTTCAGTTATAGGACACACTTTAAGGAAAATTGAAAACCCAAGTAAAAATTTTAAGTTTTTTAAAAAAAAATAAACATCAGTTTACACGACCAATATCTTTGGATATATTAAGATCCATGTACACGTTGATCAAAGTATTAAGATAGTTACATAAGCATACAACGTATAACGTTGTGTAAACGTAGGAATTGAGGAGTATAACGAGTTCAATATTAACTGGAACATTCTGTAAGGTAGGAATGAGAAGATATTAGAGTTTTGACGATAAACCAGTCCAAGGAATCAAGGATTTTTGATATTTTAAATATAAACCGGATGGTTCCATTTGGTAACGCATACCATTTGGAAATGTTGACACGTCAAGGTAAATTGACGCATTTGCTTAGAAACTTGTGTATGTGACCATAGTTTTATGACTCATCCCAGAAATCCTCAGGTAAGCATAAGTAGTCCCGTAGGATTTATACGATATGCTTGCCTTAGCCTGAGGGCCTTTTGCCAAGAAATCCAAAATGCACGTGTCTATGTGTCACACAAACTTCTTAGGTTCATGAAATCAAAACCTTGATGAGATTTATTTAGATTAGACATAACCTAAATATCCAAGTCATAAGCATAAGCATAAGATTCCACGTGTCGTCGAAAATAAGATTAGAGGTTTCATGTTCGGGGAGAGTCAAAGTGTCAAGGTTAAGTTTAGGGAGACAAGTAACAAAGTTTAAAAAATTACAAGGCAAACTTATGCTAAGGCATCAAGTTGCACATAAGTATGGCATATCCTTATGTAGCTGCAAAACAATAAATATTTACAAGATAGAATTATAATTTCTATACGGTTCATGTATACTATAGTCTAGGTCACCATTTCTAATAACTTAAATCCCTATTGTTATGGGCTCTGATACCAATCTGTCACACCCCAACCTTGAGGGCAGAAACGTCGAGGAGTGAGAGTTAAGATCGTTCACAGCCACATAAAGCTATTATTAATCCAATATATTATTCATAAGTTTGAAGGTAATATTACAAACATAAGTCTCAAAAGAAGAAAACATAACAAGCTTATTCATTATTTAACTAGGTCCATTCCTAGGTGTGAACAACTTCCAAAGTGGCGATCAAGCTTGAGTATTTCCTGAACCTGTTAAAATAAAAGGTCAACAATAATGTTCGTGAGATTTCCATAGTTTTCATACATAAGTATATATAAAGATGGCAATTCATGTTGTAAGTTAGAGAACAAAGTAAACTAGGGATGTAAGACAGAATGCACAAGCAAACATCGACAAAGTTTTACAAGCCTCAAACGTTTACAGTATATACGATTAGCTAAGTGTACTTGGATCAACCAAGCAGGCTTGTCTGGCCCATAGATCTATGACTTCGCTAGGCTAGCAATAGCTAATGATTGTACATATATTCGACATTACATGGTAGCTACAGAGTTCAACTAATTACAACATACAGGTGATATGCCATAAGTTTACAAGAATCAAACGTGTTTACAAGTGCAAAGTTTATAATGTAACATGTTTCACCCCAAAAGTGTAAAAATATAAAAAGGGGTATAGAATACTCAGTTGATCAAATAAGTATAGATGATGATTAATAAGAAATGTAATAAGCAGTGATCCAATGTAGTTCTTCACAAGGCATCAAAAATTATATATATATATTTACAAGGTTAAAGTTTATTTTAATAAGTTTAACGTTTTAACGAGAACTAGGGTCTTATGGGAATTTGGGATGTTAATAATTAGATCCAACTAACATGGTAAATTTTGATTATGCCTTGAGTCAAAATACAAGTTAATGGTTTTAATAAAAAAATAAAAAAAAAACCATTTGTAACAAAGTCTAAATATAGTTTAAACAAACTTTTTAAATATTCTCATTTTAAAAACATAATATATACTTTTTATTTGAACAAATAATGATTTAGTGAGTTATAACGATATTCAATGTCTATTTTATAAGAAAAATGATTTAAATATTATTTGAGCAAATAACTATTTAGTAAATTAAAACAATATTTTAAGTTTAATTTATAAGAAATAATCTAAATATATTATTTGAACAAATAATGATTTAATAAGTTAAACAATATTTAAATCTATTATATAAGAAATTGAACTAATTATATCATTTGTTTACATAATTAAAAATAATATTAAGATATTCTATGAAATAAACTTCTAAAAAACTATTTAGATGATTTTAAAATATTTGATGTTTTTAAATGATTTAGTATATTGTTAAAAATTTTCTAGAAATTATTTTTGGCTAAAACCCCTTAGAAAAATAAGATGGTGGTGCCCTAGTTCGAACCCGGGACTCCATGTGTGTGAGGCGAGTGTCTTAACCGGTGAACCAAGACTTCAACCTTCTTTTGGGTTGGTTCCATATTATTTAAACTTAGTTAAAGAAACTTCCCCAAATCACAAGAACCCTAAATCGAGTAGAGCAAATTGAAGTTCAATTCGATAATGTAATTGCTTGGATTCATAGGGCTTTTGTTCCCCTCCTAAAACCGAGTATATACATGCCTTAGATTACCTGATTGGAGATGGATTTGATGATGAACAAGTAGGGGAACAGGTCTCGACTTATGACGAATCAATGGACGCCAAAATGTTGAAGATAATCAAATTAACTTCTCAGGTAGCTTCAAACAATGTTCAACATGCAAAGCCCTATCAATTCATGGTTAGCAGACTTGGAATGTGGTCAACAAATGGATGACAGGTCATGATGAAGTTGCTAATCAAACTCTATGTTCGTGTTTGATTCAGGAGAAATTGAGAGTTGTGTTCGATTAAGGGTCTATAGATGACTGTTTTGTTGCGTTAATTGTATTATTATTAAGGTTTCATGGTTGAACGATTCTAGGATTAAAAGTCGACGGTTACCGCTTCAATGGGTTCATAATCAGGATTTAAAGGTGTGTTTAAGTTCATAATAACGTTCGAAACGTGTTCAAGAAGCATTTGGAATGATTTGGTATAAAAAAACGGGTGATTTCGTGAGGTTTCGAGGCTCGCCGGCGCCGCGCCGGGCTGGCCGGCCGCCGGCGGCCGGAAAAACAAGGTGAGAGAGGGTGGGGTAGTTTCTTTTAAGTTTTACAAGTTTGGTCCCTGTGGTTTGTAGTCTTAGCATTTTATGCTAAAACTTCCTTTTAGAGTTTCAAAAGTGACAACTTAACCCCTCAAACTTAATCACATTATGTATTTAAACATTTTTTAGACTATATCTTTTATAAATTAATATTATTAGTGTTATTATTTTAGTTATTATCATTAGTAATAATACTAGTATTATAGTTATTATTATTAATGTTATTATTACTATTAATATTAATATTAATATTAATATTAATATTAATATTATTATTATTAATAGCGTTATTATTATTACAATCTTTATCTTTATTATCACTTTTATATAATAAAATAAAAAAAATTAAGGACAATAAAGAAATAAGCATGAATAATCCATAAGTTTTATACATGACAACAGTTATCCATATGAGAATAACGAAATTAACTTTTAGTTAACAAAAATACGAGATGTTACACCAAAGCTCTCTCCATCTTGAGTCAACAATACATGTGAGTGACAAAGTGCAATGGAAACTAACTTATGAGGAGATTAAGCTAGAGGAGAGAGAAAGGAAGAGCAAGCTAACGGGAGAGAGTTCAAGTGGATCCCCAGGCTTTAAAAATCACTGGATGGAGGCATTGTGCATAGTAAAAGGAACTGTACATCAGTTCACATCTACCTACACTCCACAGATGAATGGGGTTGCATAAAGGAAGAACAAAAGCTTGATAGAGACCACCAGGATGATGCTAGCAGACTCTAAACTGTCTATCCAATTCTGGAACGAGGCAGTGGCCAATGCATGTTACACTTTGAATCGAGTCTTGGTGGTTAAATGAAATGGAAAAACGTGTTACGAGTTGCTACAATGACGTTGTTGAAGAACATCAGTCAGGCAAGTTCAGTGAAAAGGCTGAAGAAGGGATTTTTCTAGGATACAACAAACCGAAAAGAGGGTTTACAACTCAACAGGTCAAGTAGAAGTGTGGTGCAACATTGATGTTCAGAGATACACCACTCCTCCTGCAGGAAAAGGACCGCCTTTCTTTTTTGATATGATGGATTCTTTAAGTCTTTCAACATTCCTCTCACGCCTTCTGTTGATGAGAGATCTACAAAGATGATGTATGATGTCTTAAACACCGCCCCTAGACTCGACAGCATTGGATTCAAAGGCCAATCTTCTAGCAGTTCAGGGGGAGTACCGAAGTTAGTGACTCCTCCTCTGACGATGAAGATGTGGAAAATGTTCCGGTGGAACACGAGGAACATGTTCCTTCTACAACAAGTACACATGCATCCGATGCTGATGCCTCTGACACTTCGGAACCTCAAACTCCAATAGCTACTGATTCAAACTCTAGAACTCATAATCTAGGTCAGGATGTAGCTATTCCCACCACTCCCGGGCCGCGACTTAATGTTTATCATCCTCTGGACAATATCATAGGTGGTGTAAAATCGGGAGTACAGACACGAAATCAGCTATATTCAGTTGATTATGCCTCAGTCATGGAAAAAGGATACCTTCATGACGGAGCTTATCGATGTTTTGTGTCTCAATTTGAGCCACAATATGTAAGTGACGCCTTGAATGATGAGGCTTGGGTGAGTGCCATGCAAGAAGAACTTCAATTCAAGAAGTTAGGTGTGTGGAATCTGGTGGATAGACCTAAAGTTGCTAAGGTAATTGGCGCGAAATGGGTCTTAAAATGCAAGAATGATGACCAAGGGGTCATTATAAGAAACAAGGCACCACTTGTAGTTCAAGGATTTCGACAAGTCGAGGGTATTGATTACAACGAAGTGTTTGCACCGTGGCAAGAATGGAAGCCATTCGTATCTTCCTAGGTTATGCATCGTATATGAAGATTAAAGTTTATCAACTTGATGTGAAGAGTGCATTCCTTCATGGTGAAATCTGAGAGACAGTGTATATGAGTCAACCCAAGGGATTTGAGGATCCATATCATCGAGACATAGTTTACAAGCTAGACAAGGCTCTATACAGGCTTCATCAAGCCCGAGAGCATGGTACGAGAAACTCTCCACCCATCTTGTGAAACATGGGTTTCAAAGAGGAATGATTGACTATACACTGTTTAACAAAGAAAAAGATGGTGACTTGCTACTTGTACAGATCTATGTTTATGATATAATCTTCGGATCCAAAAATGGAGAGTTATGTAAGGAATTTGAAGCAGTAATGAAAGCAGGGTTCGAAATGAGTGCAATGGGAGAAATGAAGTTCTTCCTTGGATTATAGGTGGATAAGACACCTAAGAGAATTTTCCTACATCAAACCAAGTATGTAGGTGATATTCTCACTCGGTTCGATATGGAGATTGCTTCAGCAGCCGGAACTCCTCTTACTACAAACACGATGTAGCACCCGATGAAAGTGGCGATCTGGTTGATGCCACCATGTACGAGGAATGATCGAATCCCTCATGTATCTCACATCCTCACGACCTAATATCATGTACACGACGCGAAACCGAAAGTCAACCATCTTATCGGGGTTTTTAAAGGATATTTCGTTATCTGAAGGGTACACCAACACTAGGATTGTGGTATCCTCATGATGTTGACTTCGAGCTTACAGCGTTATAGTGACTCGAATTATGGCGGTTGCAAAATGAACTACAAGTCCACATCAGCAGGATGTCAATTCTTTAGGAGGAGATTAGTGACCTGGTAGTGTAAGAAGCAGACCTCAGTTGCTTTGTCAACCAATGAAGCCAAATATGTTGCTACTGCAAGTTGTTGTTCACAAATAATCTGCATTCAATAGCAAATGCAGGATTACGGTTTGCAATTCTCTATACTCCTATATATGTTGATAACTATGCTGCGATAGCTGTAACTAAAAATCCGGTCCAACATCCTAAAACCAAACACATCGGGATTAAATATCATTTAATACATGATTGCTTTGAAAAACATTTAATCGATGTGGTTAAAATTAATACGGATTTTCAACGCGCCGACCTCTCTACAAAAGCTTTTGATAAACCAAAATTTTTATATCTCTTAGAGGTTAATGGCATGAAAAAGAAAAGTGACGTAATCTCAGAGGATGAAAACGTTTAGTCCGACACTATATTTTAATTTTATTTTTATTTTTAATTTTTTTATTCCTTTTTCATTTCCTATCTTATAAAATTCAAAAACTGCAAAAAGAATTTGGTTTTAGAATTTTAGGGGGAGATATGTTAAGATGTTAGTGTAATTTTAGTTGTTCTAAATTCAGTACAAAAAAGAAAAAAAAAACAAAACCGAGAGAGAAGGATAGGCTAGCTTATAGAAATGAGATCGTATATGTGATACAGATTCAATGACTATGGAAAATGATAGTATACGGGAACAAAGAATTTGGGACTTTAAAAGATTAAATTGAATTATATGCTATATCAAAGTAAAAGTCTAAGAATTCTGAGCAATATAATAGGAAAAATGATAATAAAGCTGGCTAGTACTAAGGTAACACAAAGAAAGTAGATCTAGAAGTTGTTAGACCACTACATGATGTGTCGGTAGATTCAGCACAATAGATGATTAGATCTCATTGGTGATGTCAATTCAAACTAAGTGTTCAACTAGCTATGGGTTTCCATCTTATTACTAGTTAGCAAAATCAATTATTTCCAATAAGGGGTGACGAGCAATTAAACGCCACAAATGTGTGCGGATGAACACAAAAAGAGCAAAGCATGAAAAAAATTGAAACATAACATAATCAAGCTAATAACGAATGTTGTTGGTGCGTTATGTGAAAAAAGAAAAAATACATATGCTCTAACAAGAAGATAGGTTGTGTGCCTCTCTGCTGTGTGGTGGCACTGACCTGAGGATAAGCAAACATAGATATTCTAGAATTCATTGTTGTTTGCCGCCTCTCTGTTGTGCGATGGCACTGACCTGAGGCTTGGCTTCTCTTTGAAAGCTCTAAGAATATTCTTCTTGTCAAAATACCCGTAGACCGCTAAAAAATATCTTGAGGAATGTTGATTACCATATAAGAATGGGATCCCAAATGCTAATTGAAATAATTAACCTAATGTATCACCAATCTGTGTCAAAACTCTGTGTATAGATTTAAGTGGACAAGTATACTGACAATCATCATGGTGGCAATTCGTAGAAGTCCAAATCAATGTGTGCATCTTAGGTACTAGTATGATTTCCTAAACTTGCTAATGACTCTCGCTGAAAACAAGAATCTAGCATTAAAATATTTTGGAAACACGTCCTGAATGATTTGATTACCTGCATGATTCCTTAATGAATCATTCCAGTTATGGTCACAATAATTTGAAGCTATACTGTTCTAGAAAGAAATCTGCTAGACATCTATCGTAAAATTTCCACCTCACACAAAATCACAAAAATACGTTCAATTATATCTTTCAGTTATAGTTGTTTTATTTTGTTTAAATCTTTAATCAAATTTAGTTTTAATAGTAGGACTATATAGTAGAATTTTATCTAGGAGTTAATGACTTGAAAAAGGTCACATCTGAGGTGACCACACGTGTTTTTAAATGTCAAATGGGTCACGTCTAAGGTGACAAATGTTTTACTGTTAATAGGATCACGTCTAAGGTGATCAAATGTTTCCAAAGTTAAAAATGATCATGTCTGAGATGATCGAATGCTCGTAATGTTTTACCAAGTGTTAAAATGGTTAAATGTAAAGTGTTCGTAGAGTCAAAATTATAAGAATGATCCATTTGCTTGACTAGACCATAAGTATGGACCATCCGTACGATTGGGACATTTGAATTAGCCCAATCGCACGACTAAGCCACACGTATGGCCCAGACGTGCTATTGGACTATCAGCATGGGCAACTTCATGCAAGTGGACATCAGAATGAACCAATCACACAAATAGTCGCATGACTGAGTGTGACCGATTGAGTGAGTCGCACGACTAAGACTCAATCGCACGAACCAGCTGTGCGATTAAGTCCAGTCGTACGACTGGAGAAAACCTAGTATAAATAGAGGGGGAGTCGGTCGCAAACCCTAATCACCCCAAACTTCTATTTGTTGTATTCTAACGATTTCCAGCAATTTTCCAGGTAATACATGATGTTCTACACTCCAAAGATTCAACAATCTGTGCCCACGACACTCGAATTTTAGCCCTAAAACTAACCGAGACTAGTTTGACCAATAAAGTGATAAAACTAAGTTAAATGTGAAAATAAAGGTTATTAGGAGCTAGGTTGGGTGTTTGCGAGACTACTGAGCCATTCCACGATGTCTAACATTACGATTTGCTCAAAATTTGAATTTGAATGACCCAAGAGGATGTCATGCGAATGGGCACCCTGATGAACTTCAATCGCATGAACTGAACCGGGTGAATGGCTCAATCGCACGATGAGATGGGCTAATGGTACAATCGCATGACGGAAACATGGAAATTAGTTCAGTCGCACGACTGATTCAACCGCTTGGTAGAGCATACGACTAAGCCAAGTTGCATGCTCAGTCGTGCGTAGGAGCTCAATCGCACGACTAAACCTCAGTCGCACAGTTCATTCGCACAGTTCATTCGCATGACAGAACAGAAAGATTCAAGTTAAGAAATTCAAATAGTTATTCTTTTACACACTTTAATGTTTATCTATATTATGTAACAGATGACGATTCGCTAGACCATGAGCACTAAGCACAACATATGTGCTTCCCTGGATTTGACTTCCAGGATGATGCAGAGTTCACGGGCATCATGACATTCTTTCGGAGATCTAGGATATTTCGAGCCATCTCGACACCATGTACACCTTATCGTTCAGTGCAACAGGCTTTCTGGGACAACACTGTTGTGGACAGGTCCTCTGAGCCCCATTGCATCAGGAGCTCGATATTCAACCATGCCATTGAGATCACAGAGGATGATCTCAGGACTGTTTTAGAGTTTGGAGATGACGCTGATTGCCCCACACGACCACATCCCCTTACGATCCGTGGCTGCTTTATGAGGGCTAAGTACTTTGGGACATCAATGCAGGTGTGCTTAACAAGAGCAACATGTGTGCCCAGTTTAAGTACCTCGCCCATGTTTGCTCAAGTGCATAGCTTCGCGTAAGGGAGGGCTCGACGAGCTATCCGATCAGATGCAGAACGCTTACGTGGCATTGGTGTTAAACCACCGTTCAGCTTCTCTAGGATGATCCTCACCTATCTGGTGGAGAACATTAAGGGGAGGGGAAGGAGGGGTTTTGTATGTACCTCGATTTATTCAGATGATCATTGATCAGAAGCTACCATCGCTACCTAAAGAGAAGGAGGACGCAGTAGTGCTTGAAGTGATGGATGATACCACTTTGGGCCGCATGAGGGTGTACAGAGGGAAGCAAGTGAAACCCCCTGTTAGGAGATTGTTCGGGCATATGGCCCGAGAGGATTATGTGGTGCCTGCTAGGAGGAAGTGGCGCCACGAGGACAGTGATTCGAATGTGGAGCAGATTGTGCTCCCGGATGATGACTCCGACGATGATGATAGTGGTGATGGTGGAGATGCAGGGCCGCCTAATCGAGAGCCCCCATTGCTGATATAGCATTTCCATCATCTACCCAAGGTGGAGCAGAGTTAGCTGGTTTCCATCAGGACTTTTGTTCTGATGAGGAGGAGGAGACAGACGAGGAGCCTTTGACTCGTATTGTGGGGAGTAGGGTGGTTCCACTGAACGAGGTATTCAGGAGATTGGAGGATGCCCTAGCGAGTTTGGGGAGACTGCTGCAGATCCCACTTATGCCCCTGATCAGCCCACCAGCATCCCAGGGGGAGCATCCTCCTCAAAGGGCATGAGGAGAAAAAGGATGGCTCAGCCCCATGGGATGAAAACTAGAAGGAGGAGGATTACACTCATCACTACCACACTACAGCCACCACTACCACCATTCCACCCACCACCATTACCACCATTCCACCAACCACCACTACTACAACTCCACCCATCATGACTACCACACCTCCACCTACCACCACTACAGCCAACCATTCACCATCCCATACATATCCCACCACCCATCTACTCTATATCCACTACCACCACCACCATTCACGGAGCCGGGACCTCATCACAGGTCCCACCTACTTTTGGATACTCTTTCCTATCCATTAGGTTAGAGGAGCAGCTGGCTAACCTGAACTGTTAGTACTGAAGCTGCTGGCAATGGATGAGCAGAGATCCACTTAGCTTAATCAGCTGATGAAGCTCATTGTCTCCCAAGCCCAGAGGATTGAGGCTTAGAGCCTAGAAATCACGGAGTTGCATGAGATGCAGGCTTTGTCTTTACAGAGGATTGAGGCTCAGAGTCAGGAGATCACATAGCTACGTGAAATGCAGACATCCTCTATACAGAGGATACAGGATGTGGAGGCAAAGAACAAGAAGATAATGCTGAGGCTCAGGGATCCAAGGATGAGCCTCATAAGATTAGAATATGATGATGATAGTGATGATGAGGATAATGACGAGGATGATACTGATGATGATGCAGGAGATGATGATGCGGAGAGGATGAGGGCAAAGATGATAAGGAGGGTGATGATGCTGCTGCATCTACTCCCACTCGAGCAAGAGAGAGACGATCCAAGAAAGCTCAGGATCAGGTGCCTCGTCCTTGGCCCCGCCAGCTGAAGAACCCATCATTCAAGATCAATGTAATGATTAGATGTTTATGTATTTTGAACTTTTGAGTAATTGAATCATGTGTTAAACTTATGTACTTATGTTTATGTATATATTTGATTAATTAACCGTCTTGATTATTAACTAATGAATGATGTGTTACATGTTTTAAATCAAGCAGATCAACCATCTTAGCAAGATGAATATGATATTGCTCCCCTGCAGCAGATCAAGTCCCAATTCACTATGATACTTAATCTGCAAGGGATTGTCAGAAGGTCAGTAAGCTACACTCCTGAAGAAGGAGAATCATTCATGACCCCATGATGAACAACTCGCAGAGATGTTCCGGTTAAATTCGGATGAACTGGTTAAAGATGCACCTACCGTTGATGTTTCTAGTGATGACAAGCTCAACGATGTGGATGAGATAGAGATTGAAGATGTCACAACGTAGCATTGTCCAGGATATACTAATCGAGAGGGAAATTTGGTTCCTGACTTTGGGGATACTCTCGACAGTGATGTATTCTAAACTAGATTTGACGGACAAGGAGGCCAAGAAATCAGAAAGCCAAACCCAAGCCTCGGACACCAATGTTGAGATCAAAAGGCTGAATGGGCGGCTTGTTTTGCAGAGATCCGTTCCCAATGCACAACGCCAAAGCCGAGTCCCTACGCCAAGCTCTACAAAGTAAATAAGCATCTAAAGGTGTCTTGCAAGATTATAGCGTGGGCTTATTTTGAGGATCTTAATGTATATGCAGTGAAGAGGGAGAAGAGAATCGAGTACTTCAGATTCCCACATGATTTGAAGACTCTCCCTGGTTTTTAGCTCAACAGCTGCCACACATGAACCTACTGTATGCTGACCTTAGGAAGATGTCAGGCTAGTTTGAAGTTGCGTTAAAGAAAGAATACCACACTACATGGGTTAACTTCAAGCCTCAACAACCTGCGAGATATATTCGAAGGTCGGAGGTGGACCTAAGGATTGGGAAACCTAAAGTGGTGCTGAAGTGGAGTCCTCATGCACTATGTCAAAGATTCCCATGGGGAAAATGCCACATGACTTCACTCCCCACTTCAAGTGGTGGTATTATGATTGGAGAACAAGAGAAACGATCATAGTTTTGCAGAAAGTGCGCCAAATGGAGACCATCCGGGTATTTAACCCAATGTGGCTAACCAACCTGTCAGCTAGTGATGTTTATACTTTATACAGGTGGCCATATTGTATGATACGCAGGATATGGTACAGGCCCTCCAGTTTCAGAAGGTGATAAGACTCTATTTTGCATTCGAGATACATGTTGGAGTCATAGTCGAGGGGAGGCATAAGAAGTTTGATTAATGAAGGATGCCAGACGATGAAGGAAACTAGGTCCAAGGGGGAGTTTGTTGATACATATGTACCTAGTTTACGATCTTAATGTAATATGTTATCATGTCCCAAATGTAAATGAAATGTATGAGTTGAATGAAAGAGTTAATGTGATTGATGATCTTAATGTTAAATGTTTCAGTGTATGTTTCAATGTTTATTAATTCTTAACGCATATTGAACCAACTATATAGGTTTGTGGTTGTTTGAATAGATCTTAGTCAAGTAATGATTGAGAAACATATTCAAACTTATTCATATGAAGTTTTCATGTGAATGGACCATGCTAATGGACCACACGCATGAATACTTCATGCTAATGGACTAGTAGCACGACTGAACTAGGAGACTGGATCAGTCGCATGATGAGACATACAGATGACTCAGTCACACGACTAAACCTTCAGTCGTGTGATTGACTCAGTCGCATGCTTTAGTCGCACGACTGACCATGCTAATGGTCCTGTTGTACGATTGACTAGCCCTAACTTATAATACCACTTAATTCGTGGAAAAACATAACACTTTCAATATTTCAAATCCTACTTGTACCCTAGCCGTCTAGAGACCTTAGAGACCCTATTCCCAGTGCATAGCTCGCCCAGATTCGTATTGCAATCGTTCTTAACATTTAGATTCATTCTAAGATCGATTCTACATGCGCTCTCACTTTGATGGTAAATCAAATAGGATTCTACACCATTTGAGCTGGTATACACGTAAATCAGTTAGTATTCCTTCCACACACGGTCCTAACAAAGAGCACATTATAGTGATCAAGCAGAAGATTAAAAGAGGAGAGCTTGTGGACATGCACTCTTCACCAAGTCAAGTTCCTCGTGAAGTTGAGGTCAAGGTTGAACCTCTTGAAACAACACAACCTGAACCTAGAGCTAAATCACAGCCATCTTCATCTTTGATTCTAGAGCGACGTCATGATCCCTCTCCTTTTGAACCTATGACGGAAGAGGACCAAACTAAGAAGTACACAATAGAACAACCTGGTGCTGAAGGCTGGTCTTCTTAGTTAAAGTCATGAAAGGGGAGGAAAAGGATGGCTATGAAAAGAGACTCTAAAAAGAAGAAGCTTGAGGCATCCACTTCTACACCCCAGGATGAGTCAGAGCATTCGCGATGAAGTGCAAGAAGAGGCTGCTCAACCAAGTCCAACTCAAGTAGAGCCTCTTGTAGCTGGAAGACCCATCCTGTCCTGGAGTTTAGCTACAAATCTAGACAAATGGAATGTTATCAGAGATCAAGGAGATCAAGATGTCTATTCTAGCAAGACATTCTTGATCTTCTACAATTACAACACAACAACACAATGAGGAGAGTTGCTAAGAATACTTAACAGATCAAATACTGGAACTAGATAACCTTTTGTAAATGACACTAAGAACACAAGTAAATATGAGACAAAAACAAGATAGCAAGATACACAAGGAGATGGTTTTCAAGATTGCAGTATATTGTCTTCTCAAGTTCTAATATAAGTGTCACAAAGCATATTAAGAAAGTTACTGTAGGATATTATATGCCCAAGACACATACAAAATTGATGTTGGTGAGGCCGCCTATATTCTGGGAATAAAGATCTATAGGGATAGATCAAGGCGGTTGATTGGTTTAAATCAAAGTGCATACATTGATAAAATCTTGAAAAGGTTCAAGATGGAGAACTCTAAGAAAGGTACGGTACCTATTCAAAGAGGAACGATATTGAGTACAACTCAATGTCCTAGCTCAAAGGATGAGCAAGATAAAATGAAGGCAATCCCATACGCATTTGCTATTGGATGCATCATGTATGCAATGATATGCACTCGACCGGACGTGTCATGCGCCTTAAGCATGACAAGCCGATACCAGCAAAATCCTGAAAACAGTCATTGGATGGCTGTTAAGAACATACTTAAGTACCTAAGGAGGACAAAAGATATGTTCCTAATCTATGGATCTGGTGATGAGGAACTCATTGTAAAAGGTTACACGGATGCGAGTTTCCAAATCGATCGTGATGATTCACGGTCATAATCGGGATATATTTTCATTCTGAATAGAGGAGCGGTCTCTTGGAAGAGCTCCAAACAGGATGTGGTGGCTCTATCAACTACAGAATCAGAATATGTCGCCGTGTCATTGGCAGCTCAAGAAGCTGCATGGTTGAAGAAATGCATTGCTGATCTAGGGGTGTCCCTTCCATTCAGGACCCCCTAGAGATGTTTTGTGATAATGAGGGTGCGATTGCCCAAATCAAGGAACCTCGTGCTCATCAAAAGACTAGGCACATTGAGCGGAGATTCAACTACATACGAGATGAAGTTTAAAAGGGAAAGATATGTATTCGCAAAGTTCACACGGATCAAAACATTGTGGATCCTCTCACGAAGCTCCTTGAAAAGGCAAATCATGAAGGTCATACTTGTGTCATGGGACTTCATATTCTAGTGATTGGATTTGATCTGTAATTTTGTATTTGGATATGTGGAACTTTTATTATTTGAATAAAATTATTTGGTTATAATGTTTCAATTAATATTCCAATTTAGCATGTTTAATCCATGAGTAAATTGTTTACTCTAAATGTCCGTAGTCGTTCATACTTGTGGAACAAGTATGAGGGTAAGATTATTATGAATTTGGATTGGTAGATATTCATATGGATGAATACAGAGCAAAAGGTTGCTGCCAAGGTTCATAGATATTTGTGGGATGCAAATATTGGACTGACCTGCATCTCAATATTACTACATGGAATCTTCCTAATTGATCATAAGTAATTTTGAGTAAAGGCAAACATCATTTGGTATCCTCTGACCTGAGATACATATTGGGTCTTGATATTTACCAAATATTATACTTTGACTCAGTTCTTCGCTGTTCTAAAATATGGCAGTACATAAGTCTGAGTTTAGGTATGATATAAGGTAATTGTGAGAGATGTATGTAGTCAAGAAGGGATTTGTCCTGTTATTCGTTGAGAGTAAGATGTCTAAGGCCTGATAAAGTTAAATCAATGAGAATGATCACTCCGTGTCTCTAGGATTTAACATGATATCTGTGACAAAAGGATAGATGATTGATTCACCTAAAACATTTCAAGTATGGTACTTGAAGGGGATGATGTTGTTGAATGGCACTTAGTCATAGGTATTAAGGGTAGTAAACCGTTGCTAGATGGTATTTACTACTTGCATCAATCTTCTATGAATCTCGTGCAAGTGGGAGATTGTAGGATATTATATGCCCAACACACATACAAGATTGATGTGGTTAGTACGTTATGATCCAAGTCAGGTCATACCCAATAACAACTATACAAACACTAACAAACACTTATTTATTGATGAGATCATACAATAAATGTTTGTCACCTATTTAGAAAATTGGTTTTCTAAATATTGCTTTTTTGATAGAACGTTATTATGTGGATAATATCTTCATGAGATAATTTTTTGTTTCATTATTTAAGTTGGTTAAATAATGAAATATAAAAGAGTGTTATGTTATAAAATTAAACTAAGTTTAAATTTTATAAGTTAGTTAATTGAAAGAGTGTTATAAAAATAAAGGATGAAAAGGGTGGGAAAATTTTTTTGAAACCCAAAACTCGGCCGCCCAAGGGCCTTGGGAACTAATTTTGGTCTTGTTTCATGAAAGACTTAATTAGCCATACACTCTTTCATGATTACAACTTGAACACTCTCTTACTCTCTCACATAAGCAATAGTCTTTCTCTCTTTTTTCTCTCAAGATTTTGGAAATCTTTGGCTGATTTCCAAGTGATTATTGGCTGAACTTGAAGCTACTTGTTGGCTGAAATTTCGGGTTCAAGAAGAGGGAAAAGGCTTGGTGTAACACTACCTAGCAAGTAAGTGTTTGGAAGGCTTGTGGGTATCACGATTTGAGGTCCTCCACCTTGAAGGATTGCTGCTCAAAAACATCATCATCTTCAAAGATTTCGACCCTTTTGAGCTGCTGAAAGGTAGTTTATGGCAGCCTCTATATGGCTGTCCATAATGCTCGTTTTATGTTTACATTGCTTGCTTATTCCAATAATATGATCCTTTGTAATATGGGTTTGTTTTATACATATATTTGTCACCTAAAGAACATGATTTTTCAGTCTTATAATCATGTTTCAAAATATATATCTGCTGCGTTTTTTCAGAAAGTTAAGAGGTTAAACTTTAATTTTATCTTCTAACAAACAATTCAGTTACAAATACTTCAGATACATATACTACATCCTACAGCCACCCATACTATAAAAGCCAGCCGGATACAATTGACTAGACACAAATGAAATCAATTGTAGAGTCAAAAGACAGATTGACTTTTGCCTTATGACTATGACATGCCATAGCTCATATCCTAATATATTACAAAAAGGATAAAGTACATGAAGTAGAAAGTTACAGACTCAAGACCTCAATGTACAATTACTAAAAGCATGGACCTTTTCACCAACTTATGTAAGTTGGTGACTTTACAGAGTTGCAGCGGAAAAGGCTCCAGCTTTATGTAAAGTGCATCAGATAAAGCATGTTGGCCTTTGTCTCTGAAGCTTCGGAAGACTTCATCTTTGGCTTCGGAAGATATTAGTCTTGGCTTCGGATGATTTCACATTTAAAATATTTTTGTTGCATATGTGAAACTTCCGAAGCATTCATTTTCAAGGCACTTGTGCATGCATGTAGGAGACTTTGAGTGTTTGAGTTGCATTAGCCTTAACATATAATCCTTACAAACTCCACCTAGGTTGATGCTACCAAAACAATTTGAAGACTTCAGATATTAACAGTCCTCATTATGATGATGACCATCCCTCTCTTCATGAGATGATCAGGATCACTCAGACTCTGAAAATGTCTTCTCATATCAAGGAGAACATACAAAGGCAGATTGAACATGTCTTGGCATGTGTAGATATTCTCAATGCCTTGATCTCTAATGACATGCCACCTTTCTGGATTTGTCGTGTATGTCCAGGACAGGATGGGTATCTGATGCTAGAGGAGCTGTTTGATTGGGAGATGATGGAGCATCCTCTGGGTACACATCCTTAGGATGCTCTGACTCATCCTAAGGTTCTGAAAAGGATGTTTCTTTTTTCTTCTTTGGATTTGGCTTTGAAGCCATCCTTTTCTTTCTTATTGTTCCTTTTAACTAAAAAGACTGGCCTGCAGCACCTTATTGATCTTCTTTATCTTTCTCAGTTAGGTCTTTTTCTCTCACAGGTTCAGAAGGAGAGGGAGTCTGACCCTGTTATGGATCAAAAGATGAAGCTTGCTAAGTCTCAACAAGAGGTTCAGGTTATGTTGTCTCAAGTTGTTCAACCTTAACCTCCACTTCAGGTGGAGATTGACTTGGAGGGGAATGTAAGTCTATTAGCTCTCCGCTCTTGATCTTTTGCTTGATTACTCGGATATGCTCATCCATAGTGGACACAGACACATGCCCAAGTCTCCTTCCAGAACATTCATACAGCTTAAAGAAGCTCATCATCCTCTGCCTGTCAGCAGACTTCTTCATACTCTTCTAGATGATGACTCTTGACTTTGCAGCTTCTTCCCTTAGTTTCATTTTAGTGATCTTTCTTACCACGACTATCTCAAGTTCAACTTATGTGAGGTACTCAAACTCAATATAGTCATAGGATAAGGGAAGAAGTGCATCTGCCTGATAGAGGCATGTGGCACTCCGCTAGTTGATCATTTTGATCCTATCTTCTCCTTTGTCTACCTGAGGTTCTTATTGAACCACACCTCATGTGCAGGACTTTCTTGAACTGGGGAGAGAGTAGGCATATGCTTGTATAATCTTTTCTTTCTTCTTTCTTCTTTGATTTAAATCACTAGCTCTACATCTTCTGCCTCATTTCCCCCTTTGACACTTCATGTCAACCAGTTCTGTCAATTCCTCTAAGGGGAAAGAAATGACACTATCAATCTCATAGGTGCTGCTTTGCAAGTAGTTTATCGTGACTTGCCCTCAACTTATCATCCTGAGAGTTTGGTCTGGGGGCAGCCCTGATAGTAGTTTCCATGAGTCTTGCAGACCCGGTAAAGGAACTTTCTCCCCTCAGTTTCCTTTTCCTCTCTCTCTCCTCTCCTCAATATCCTTAGAAGTCATCTTGCTTTTCCCTTTGTCACTCACAAACCTTTGTGACTCAGGGTGGAGAGAGCTTTAGCCTCCATTGCGTGGTGTAGCTTCCAAGCTCTGGCCAGATTGAGATGCACCTTTATTAGCAGGTGTCTCAAAAAGGGTATGAATCTCTGCAGCAGTTGATGATGACGAGATAGGGCTCTCAGGTTCTATCACTAGGCCTTCAGTCAAGGTTTCCCAATGAAACTAATCTTAGGGTCTGCCTTCACATCAAGTTGACGGATGGCATTGCTTGATTACCTTAGTTTCCTTCTGAAGCTGAACTCTACAGTGATCCTGTCTTGGATTCTTTGAGCCAGCCTATCAGCTTGTCTTGATTGGATTTGATTGACAAGTGGCATGTTTACTAGATCCAGACCTTTGTAGAAATTAAACATCTAAAAATTAAAGACCTCTTGCTGTCCTTGAACTCTAAGAATGATGAGGGCTCTCCGGCTTTAATCATACCTCCAGCCAATGATGTGATTTGAAGTTGGTGGAGATGACATAGCCTTTGGTATTCCTTCCTCAATCAGACTCTATATGTAGTAATCTATGGAGTCCACATAAATGTGAACTTGAGGAAGTTGTTGAGTATGCATAATTGCAAGTGAGGATGGTGAGTCCTTAATGTCTATACTCTCTGAAGAACTCCAAGGTTCTATGACTGTAATGACTTTCTTCCTCTTTTGGTAGCATCACCTTCTTGGATAGGTGAGTTAGGAGTTAGGTCAATCACGCTCACAAGTTCTTGTGTTCTTGGTTGAGCTCCTTTTAAAAGTCTCTCAGCTAGTTTTTCCCTCATATAAGAAATCTCAAGTTGTTGATCATTGACCCTGTTTTGCAAGGTAGTCACTTAACATTCAAGATGACTGACCTTTGAGACTAAATAGGTGCATGTTTTTGATAGTTTTTGTACCTTGAGTCTCAAATTCCCCTCATCTTCATCAGAAGAATCATTGGGGGACGAAATGATTGGACTAGAGTCCTCTCTCTTATCACCAGCTTCAGGTTCATGGTTGCTAGATTTTCTCTGCTCACTGACAGCCTCAGTTGAGATGTCAATGGGCTGTGTTGCCATGGTTGAGGTCTTACTAATCGAATCACTTGCAAAAGTGAGAGCCTTTTTCATACGGACATCCTGAACAGGTTCAGAAGTATCCACCTCAGTAATAGGTGACTGCTGTAGGCTAGATATAGGAGACTCAAAAGCACTCATCTCCCTTTGAGTAGGGAAAAAGAAGAAAGACTCATGGTACTCACTGAAACCTAATTTTAATCATTAGAGAAGTCAAGGTTGTTAATTGGTTTTTTTAAGTCCAAAGGCTGGGGATGGTAACTGTCCCCTGAAGGTTGTTCACTTGAGTGTTGAGACTCGGAGTGAAGGCTTAAGGCATTTGGGCTTGTGAGCTCATCAGGCTGAGCATGAGGAACCTCAGCACGGATCATTGAAGTAATGGGAGTGGTCTGCTCCTTAGGAGAAGTAGGAGCTCAAATGTCCACTTCTTCCTGTGAGGGTGAGTATATGGGGACCTACACAGACAGAATAGTCTGTGTAGGGGTTCGTTTGTGTTTTCTTTGGTAGGTGAGGGTCATTTGTGGCTGTTAAGGTGTTTGGGATGTAGAAGGTGTGGGTTTAACACTAGCTGGTGCTACTAGGTCGTCACCTTGAGCAATGAGCTGTAACATTTTTGGGACAAGGGCCGTTACAACCCTAGAGAAGCCAACAGTGGGCTTTCGAAAAAGATGTCGGGCTTAATCTGTCCCAGTTTAAGAATATTACATGTTCCCCTTAACTATGAGCCCAGTTCATAGTTAAGAATGTGTTGAACATATCTTGGGAACATGGAGTATCTAAGGAGTCCAAGTTTGCAAGTAAATCTGTATAAACGAACTGAGAGTACCTGAACTTGACCCCCTGAACCATCCATTAACAATGAAGGAGAGATCTTTAGGAATCTGGTCCCATCCCCCATGCTTGTTTTACAAGTTGTGGATAACCACATATAGCAGCATTGGGATGAGACCTTCCCTTTCCTAACGGTTTTGATAGAAAAATCTCCCTCACAGCCCATCTGCTCGAAGGAGTGGTTGACAGCTTCCTTGGGAAAGAACACCTCACCTTCTTCATCATCCAACTGAAGATGAGTGTTGAAGATTGCCAGAGTGATGAAGACTATTCTCCCCTGCACTATGGCTGAAGACTATTCTCCCCTGCACTATGGCTGATAATGCCTTCTCCCCATCTATAACTAACTCTTAGCAGGTCTTCTAGAATACAAGCAGATGATCCTCATACACTGTAGGATCAATGGTTAGGAAGGTGAAGTAGTTGGATAGAGTTAAGAAATGGAAAACCTCTAAGAAATGTAGATCTTTCTCAGAGTGTAACAGAGCAACTTGATTATGTTTCCTGTGTAACTACATGGAGAAGTTTGGTTCATTTCTATGGTTAAGGTTGGCCATTTTTGAGAAAGCTTAAGGATGAAGAAAGATGAAAAAAAGTAATATTAGAGAGAAATTTGGGGTTTAGGTTTGGAGGAAAGAAAAACATGATAGAAGAGGGGGAACCGTTGGGTTTATATGTGAAAAGGGTTTAAGACAAAGTTAATGAAAGAGGATAAACTTTGAAATCCAGGTGTCGGTCCCACCTATAAAAAAGTAGTTTGCTTTTGCTCAAAAAGTAGTTTTCTTAGAAGTCAAAAAGCTTCTAATGGTAAATTATCTTTGGAAGTTTTAATGAAAAATCTTCTAAAGCTAAAATGACTTCGGAAGATTTTCATAAGAGTTGTGAAAAGTTTGCTTCGGAAGAAAATTAAGACTTGAATGCTTTGTTCAGAGGAATAAAGCTTTCGCGAGTTAATTTACTTCGGAAGAAAATAGTCCTTGAAAACATAAAGTGTTTGAGACAAGTATTAAGCTTTGAAAGTCATTTCAGAAAATTCTTCCAAAGGTAAATTACTTAGACAGTTAGTTGTTTTGATGGCATGATTTTCTTCCGAAGATAAAAGCATATCTTCCAAAGGATCAAAATTTTCTGAAATATAAGGAAAGACTTCAAAAGATTTTCATCCAAAGAAAACAAGAGCTTATGAAATTGATGAACTAGACAACTTCAGGACACACAGATTTTAAGAAATAATGCAGGATCATTGAAGGGAATAAGTTACAACACAACAACACAAAGATGAGATAAACTAAACTTAGATCAAATAGTAAACTAGATTAACCAAGTTGTGACACTAAGAACACAAGTAATATAAGAGACAGAACACAAAGAACACAAGTGTTTGGTTTTCAAGAATGCAATATATTGCCTTCTCTATGTTCTATTACAAGTGTTACAAAGCATATATAAAAGATACAAGAACATGAGATACTATACTAACATCCTACAGCCGACTACACTTTGAAAGACAGCTGGATACAATTGACTAGACACAAAGAAAATCAATTGTAGAGTCAAAAGGCAGATTGCCTTTTGACTTGTGACTATGACATGCCATAGCTCATATCCTTATCTATTACAAAAAAGGATAAAGTACATAAAGTAGAAAGTTACAGACACAGGACCTCAATGTACAGTTACCAAAAGCATGGACCTTTTCACCAAACCATGTTAGTTGGTGACTTGTAGAGTTGCAACGGAAAGGTGTCCAGCTTTATGGAACAGTACATCAGATAAAGCATGTTACTAAAAGTCTTCGGAAGAAATCTGTCTTCATGAACTTCAAGCTTTGGAAGAATTTGTCTTTGAGGCTTCAGAAGACATCATCTTTGGCTTCGGAAGATGTTGGTCTTGGCTTCGAAAGATTTCACACATAGAGTATTTCTGTTGCAGATGTGAAACTTCCGATGATTCTACTTCAATGCACTTGTGCAGCATGCAGGAAAGACTAAAGATGTTTAGGTTGCATCAGCCTCTTCATTAGACTCTACAAACTCCCCCTAGGCTGATGCTACCAAAACACTTAGAAAACTTCAGATATTAACAGTGCTTATTAGGATGATCACCATTCCTTTCTTCATAAGATGATCAGGATTCTTCAGGCTGTCAAAGTGTCTTCTCATGTCAAAGAGGTCATGCAGAGGCAACTGAAACATATCTTGCCATGTATAAATGTCTTTAATGCCTTGATCTCTAATAACATGCCACCTTTCTGGATTTGTGGTGTATGTCCAAGACAAGATGGGTCTTCCTGATGCTAGAGGAGCTACTGAAGTTGGAGTTGATTGAGCATCCTGTGGCTGCACATCCTCTGGCTGTTCTGATTCATCCTGAGGTTCAGAAGGGGATGCAGGCTTCTTCTTCTTCTTAGACTTTGGTTTAGAAGCCATCCTCTTCTTTCTCTTCCCAATTTTAACTGAGAAGACTGGCCTGCAGCACCAGATTGATCTTCACTGTCTTTCTTAGTTAGGACTTCCTCTCTCTTAGGTTTAGATGGAGAGGGAGGTTGACCCTGCTGTGGATCAGAAGATGAAGCTTACTGAGCATTAGCAGGAGGTCCGGGTGTGTTGTGTCTGGTTGTTCAACCTTAACTTCCACTCAGGTGGGGCCTGACTTGGAGTGGAGTGTAAGTCAGTGAGCTCTCCACTCTTAGTCTTATGCTTGATTACCCTGATATGCTCATCCATAGTGGATAGAGACATGGGTCCAAGTCTCCTTCCGGAGATCCATACAGCTTCAAGAAGCTCATCATCCTCTGCCTATCAGTAGACTTCTTCATGCTCTTTTGAATGATGGCTTTTGATTTTGCAGCTTCTTCCCTTAGCTTCTTCTTTGTTGTCTTTCTTTCCTTGACTAACTCAAGATCAAGTTGTTTTAAGTACTCAAACTCAATATAGTCATAAGGTAAGGGAAGGAGTACATCTGCCTGATAGAGGCCTGTGCCACTCAGGTAGTTAATCCTCTTGATTCTGTCTTCTTCCTTATCTACCTGAGGTTCTTGTTGAACCACATCCTCTTGTTCAGGATTTTCTTGAACTGGTGAGAGGGTATGCATACCTTTGTACAGTCTTTTTCTTCTTCTCTCTTCTTTGACATGTACTAAGAGTTCTGCATCTTCGGCCTCCTTCTTCTCTGTTGACCTTTCCAGGTCAACCAGTTCATTCAATTCATCCAAGGGGAGAGAAATGACACTATCTATGTCATAGTTCCTAGTTGCAGATAGTTAATCCTGACTGCCCTTAACTCATCATTCTGAATATTTGGCCTGGGGGCAACCCTGATTGCAGACTCCATGAGTCTTGGAGAGTCAATAGAGGAACTTTCTCCCCTTAGCCTCCTTTTCCTCTCTCTCTCCTCCTCCTCGATCTCCTCAGATGTCATCTTTCTTTTCCTTTTGTCACTCATAGACCTTGTGAATCAGGGTGGAGAGAGCTTTGGCCTTTATTGCTCGTTGCAGCATCTAAGCTCAGGCCAGAGAGAGTTTGAGAAGCACCTTCACCAGCAGGTGTCTCAGAAGGAATATGGTTCTCTGCAGCAGTTGGAGATGATGAGACAGGGCTCTCAGGTTCTATCACTGGGCTTTCAGTTAAGGTTTCCCCTATGAAGCTAATCTTAGGGTCTGCCTCAACATCCAGCTGACCGATGACATTGCCTGATTGCCTCAGTCTCTTTCTTAGGTGAACTCTGCAATGATCCTGTCTTGGATTCTTTTAGCCAGTCTGTCAGCTTGTCATGATTGGCTTGGGTTGACAAGTGGCATGTTGACTATATCCATAGCTTCATAGTAGTCCAAGTTCTGAAAATTGAAGACTTCTTGCTGTCCTTGAACTCTTATGATGATGAGGGCCTTCCTGCTGTTGTCATACCTCCACCCAATGATGTGATTGAAAGATGGGGAAGGTGACATAGCCCTTGGTATCCCATCCTCAAACAGACTCTGTATGAAGGAGTCTGTGTAGTCCACATCAATGTGAACTAGAGGATGTTGCTGAGAATGCATAGTTGCAAGTGAGGATGGTGAGTCCTCAATGTCCATTCTCTCTGAAGAATTACTAGATTCTGTGGCTGTAATGACTTTCTCCCCCTTTTGGTAGCATCACCCACTTGCATAGGTGAGCTGGAGGATAGGTCAATCACATCCACAGGTTCTTGTGTTCCTGGTTGAGCTCTCCTTAAGGGTCTCCCAACTAGTTTTTCCTTAAGATATGAAATCTCAAGTTGCTAATCATTGATCTTGTTGTGTAAGTTAGTCACCTGAGATTCAAGGTGACTGACCTTTGAGACTAAATAGGTGCATGTTTTAGATTGTTTTTGCACGTTTATTCTCAGATCCCCCTCATCTTCATCAGAAAAATCACTGGGGGTGGAGAAGATTGGACCAGAGTCCTTTCTCTCATGACCAGTTTTAAGTTCTTGGCTACTGGATTTCCTCTGCTCACTGGCAGTCTCAGTTGAGATGTCAGTGGGCTGAGTTGCTATGGTTGAGGTCTTAATGATGTAATCACTTTCAAAAGTGAGAGCCTCTTCCATATGGACATCCTGAACAGGTTCAGGAGTGTCTACCTTAGTTGTAGGTGACTGATGTGGGATAGATGTAGGAGACTCAGGAGTACTGATCACTCTTTGAGTAGAGGGAAAGAAGAGAGATTCATTATACTCACCGAAACCTATATCTTCATCAGTGTAGAAATCAAGGTTGGAATTGGTTGGTTGAGATCTATAGGCTGGGGATGGTAATTGTCCCCTGAAGGTTGGTCACTTGAGTGTTGAGACTCAGAGTGATGGCTTAAGGCAGTAGGGCTAATGAGCTCATCAGGCTGAGCATGAGGAACCTCAACACTGATTCTTGAAGAGATGGGAGTGGTTGCTCCTCAAGAGAAGTGGGAGCTCCAGTGTCCACTTCTTCCTGTATGGGTGAGTATATGGGGGCCTCCACAGACTGAATAGTCTGAGCAGGGGTTCGTTTGGATTTTCTTTGGTAGGTGATGGAGATTGAGGCTGTGTGGGTGGTTGGGAGGTAGCAGGTGTGGGTTCAACACTAGCTTATGATGCTAGGTTTCACCTTAAGCAATGAGCTCTAACATTTTTGGACTAGGGCTGTTCTACCCCAGAGAATCCAACAGTGGACTTTCTTAGTATTTTAAAGATGTCGGGCTTCATTTGTCCCAATTTAAGAATGTTACCTGTTTCTCTTAACTGTGAGCCCAGTTCACAGTTAAGAATGTACTGGACATATCTAGGAAACATGTAATATTCTAAGGAGTCTGAATTAGAAATAAAATTTGTATAAACAAACTGGGAGTACCTGAATTTGACCCCTTGAACCATTCCATGGACTATGAAGGAGAGATCTTCAGGAATCTACTCCCATCCACCATGCTTGTTTGATAAGTTGTGGATGACCACATGTAGCAGGAATCTCCATTGGGATGAGACATTCTTTTTCCAGAAGGTCTTTATAGAGAAATCTCCCTATACCCCATCTGCTCAAAGGAATGATTGACAGCTTCCTTTGGGAAAAATACCTCACCTTCTTCATCATCTAGCTGAAGATGTCAGTTGATGATGGCCGGAGTGATGAAGAGTGTTCTCCCCTGCACTGTGGCAGACAGTGCCTTCTCCCCATCCATAATGACCTCTTGGCAGGTCTTCCAGAATTCAAGAAACTGATCCTCATAGAGTGGAGGATCAATGGTTAGGGAGGTGAAGTAGTTGGACAGAGATAAGAAACGACAAACCTCTGAGAAATGAGGATCTCTCTCAGAGCGTAACAGAGCAACCTGATTGTGTTGTCTGTGTAGCTGCATGGTAAAGTTGGGATCATTTCTGTGAGTAAGGTTGGCCGTTTTGAAGTAGCTTAAGGAAAAGAAAGAAGAAAGAAAGAATTTTAGAGGGAAATTTGGGGTTTTAGGTTTAGAGGAAGAACAGATGATAGAGAGAGGGGGAAACCGTTGGGTTTATATTGGAGAAGGATTTTAGATAAATTTTAATGAAAGAGGATAAAGTTTGAAATCTGGATGTCGGTCCCACCTCTAAAAAAGTAGTTTACTTTTGCTCAAAAAGTAGTTTTCTTAGAAAATAAAAAGCTTCCGAAGGTTAATTATCTTCGGAAGTTTTAATTAAAAAGCTTCCGAAGCTAAAATGACTTCAGAAGAATTTCCTGAGAGGTTTGAGAATTTTGCTTCGGAAGAAAAATAAAAACTTGAGTGCTTTGTATATAAAATAACAAAGCTTCCGAGAGTTAATTTTGCTTCGGAAGTAAATGGTCCTTGAAAATGAGTATATGTCTGATTCAAGTATTTAAGCTTCGGAAGATAAATTTGAAAACTCTTCCGAAGGTAAAATTTTTTTAGACAGTTATTTATTTTGAAGGCATGATTTACTTCCGAAGTTAAAAGCATAACTTCCGAAATATCAAAAATTTTCAAAAATCTAAGGAAATTCTTCAAAAAGAAATTTTCATCCAAAGAAAACATGAGCTTATGGAAGTGATGAACTAGACAACTTAGGACACACATATTTTAAGAAATAATAAGAATTAGTTTTAACAAAGATCTACTCAAGGTTGATCATCCCAATAGCTGATATAAGATATTCAAATCTTTGTTCATCAAAACCTTTGTAAACAGATGAGCATATTGTTCATCTATGTGAACCTTGACTAGTTTAATTAATCCTTTTCATAGCTATCTCTTATTAAATGATACCTGATATTGATGTGCTTTGTCCTTGACTGTTGCACAGGGTTCTCTGTGATTGAGATAGCACTGTTGTTGTCTATGTGAATGGGAGTCTCCTTGAAGTTAACCCATAGTCCAGTATCTGATTTTGAATCCAAAGTATTGAGCATAGCAGCTGGCAGTAGCAATGTATCAGCTTCAGCAGTTGATGCAGAGGACACAGGATTGTTTCTTGCATTGCCATGAGAAACCCTTCCACCAAGAAATTGACATCCCCCAGATGTAGACTTTGCAGTCATATTGCAACCACCATAATCACTATCTGTATAAGCATACAAATTGAAGTTAGAATTCTTGGGATACCATAGACAAGTGTTGATGCACTTTGAGGTATCTTAGAATCCTCTTGACAGTGATAAGGTGAGACATCTTAGGGTTGGCTTGATATCTTGCACAAATACATGTAGCAAACATGATATCAGGCCTGCTAGCAGTAAGATACATAAGAGACCCAATCATAGCCCTATATAAGTGCTCATCTACATACCCCCCTCAAGATCAGGACCAAGAGAGTGGTTTCTAGCTATGGGTGTCTTAGCAATCTTACAGTTATTCATGTTGAACCTCTTGGGTATGTCCTGAACATACTTTGACTGACTTATGAAGATGCCATCTTCAACTTGCTTCACTTGAATTCCCAGAAAGAAATTGAGTTCCCCCATAGCACTCATTTCAAATATGTCTTTCATCAGCTTCTCAAAGTGTTTGCAGAGCTTTGGATTAGTTGAACCAAAGATGATGTCATCCACATATACTTGAACTAGCAATACGTCTTTTCCTTGTCCTTTGATGAAGAGAGTTCCATCTATAGTACCCCTCATGTATCCATGTTTACAGAGGTACTCAGACAGTGTCTCATAC
The DNA here is from genome assembly GCA_025506515.1 of Flaveria trinervia. Taxonomy (NCBI): domain Eukaryota; kingdom Viridiplantae; phylum Streptophyta; class Magnoliopsida; order Asterales; family Asteraceae; genus Flaveria; species Flaveria trinervia. Next base: position 69,899,763 of record CM046451.1, on the reverse strand, counting down.
CACTTCTTCGTGCCTGATGCAGCCCATAGAGAGCTTTGTCAAGCTTGCAGACATAATCAGGATGATCAGGATCTACAAAACCAGGTGGTTGTTTGACATAAACCTCTTCATCTATCACTCCATACAAAAAGGCACACTTCACATCAAGTTGAAAGACCTTGAAGTTCTTGGATGCAGCAAATGCCAGGAATATCCTAACAGCTTCTCATCTTGCCACTGGAGCAAAGACATTAGTGTAGTCAATCCCTTCTTCTTGTGTGTATCCTTGAACAACCAGTCTAGCTTGTTCTTGATGATGATTCCTCTATCATCTTTCTTGTTCCTAAACACCATTTGGTTCCAATGGTAGTCTTCCCAGAAGGAAGAAGATAAAGGTTCCAAACTTTCTGCCTTTTGAATTGAAGCAGCTCTTGTTGCATAGCTTCAACCCAACTTCCATCCTTTAGAGCTTTATCAACTTTCTTTGGCTCTACCTGGGATAGAAAACAAGAGTGAAGACAAACATTTGCTTCATGGGTTGTCCTCTTGTCTTTACCCCTGAGACAACATCTCTAATGATGTTTGTCGTCGGGTGAGACTTGTGGATCCTAAGCTGAGGGATCACAGCAAGTTGTTGAGAAAGATCTAAATTAAAGAAATTTAGATCTGGCATAGATGTTTCTCCCACCGCATCAGCACACTTTTCAAGTGAAACTTGATCCAAGCAATGTGTGACATCATTGATGTTCTCATCTATGGTGTGGTTAGTGGCATCAAGAAATTCTTGATCACTGTCACCATCACCATTGTTGTCTTCCACAGTTGAGATGTTCTTATCTGGTTGTAGAGCCTCTGAGCTAGAATTTGAAGGCGCCAGATGTATCAGCTAAATTTGTCATTGTTGGGCTCACAGAAACCTCATTTGTAGAAGTGGTTCCAACTGGAACTGAAGACATATGTCTTGAGGATCTTCCTAGCTCAAATCTTGGATCAGGATCACCTGTATTTAATTTTCTGCGGATCCTGAAACATTCTAACAAGATTTGTTAAAACAGTTGGTAACCAAATCAAGATCCAACAACCAATCCGGACCAGATGCAGCAACACAAGGTGTGTGTTCATTGAAAGTCACATTGGCTGACTCCTCAACAATTGTAGTTCTGAGATTGTACACTCTATAAGACTTAGCTTGGAAAGAGTATCCAATAAAGTGTCCATCATCTGATTTCTCAGCAAACTTGGCTATTTGATCTTTGGTATTCAAGATGGTGCAAGGACATCCAAATGACTGAGAAAACCAATGAAAGGTCTTTTCTTGTGCCAAAGTTCATAAGGAGTTTTTCCATGAGTATAACTACTCTAACTCTGTTCTCTGCACATAGCAGGCAGGGTTGACTGCTCTTGCCCAAAAGGTGATGGGCAGTTTAGAGTCAGACAACATGGTTCTTGCAGCTTCAATTAGTGTCCTTGTTTCTCCTCTCAGCAACACCATTTTGCTGAGCAGTCCTGGGAGCACTAAATTATCTTGTACAGCCTTTTCATCATAGAATGTATCAATGATATGGTTCTTAAATTTGGTTCCTTGATCACATCTTATGATCTTGACCTTGTGATCAGATTGATTCTCAATTTTAAGATGAAATTCTTTAGAATCTTAGGAGTCTCATCCTTAGTTCTAAGGAAGAAAACCCAAGTGAATCTTGTAAAGTCATATGTGATCACTAGACAGTATAACATCCTTCCTAAAATCATTACACTAGTGGGGCCAAAGAGATCCATATGTAACAAGTGTAGGGTGTAGTGATGAAGTTCTTTTCCTTAGGCTTGTGACATACCTTATGTTGCTTCCCTTTCAGGCATTCAACACAGTCATCACTTGTAAACTCTTTTTTTGGCATTCCAGTTACCAAATCATGCTTAATAAATTTATCATGTTCTTAAGTTTACATGGCACATTCTTTTATGCCATAGGAAAGACTCATCACTATTGGCTTTAGACAGAAAGCATGAAACTTCTCTAGAGGGAGAGGTTTCTTGCAAATCCAGCTTGTACATGTTTCCTTTCCTGGGAGCTTTAAGTAGGATATGCTCATGAGGAATGACCACACCAGGCTTAAGAACAATGCACTCATGCTCAGTAAAGAGCATGTTATGACTCTGATCACAAAATTGAGAGATACACTCATAAGATTGTATCCAAGCTCCTTAACAAAGTTTACCTTTTCTATGGTGAGCTTACCATTTGTGACCTTGCCCCTTCCAGAAATGTAACTGCCTTCATCTCCTTCAAAAGCAACTGGTCCTCCATCAATCCTTTCAAAGTTCTAGAGTAATGACCTATTGCCTGTCATGTGCCTGGAGCAGCCACTGTCTATGATCCAGACATTTCTGTCTGTCTTCAGTTGTCCTTGCACAAGAGAATGATTAGTTACATCTGGAAACCCAAGCCTTGCTTGTCTTGGCTTATTCGTAGAAGGTAATTCAACAGTAATTGATCCTATGGTTGTACTAAGAGGATCTTGAGCTGTTGTTGATGGAGAAATCTCAGTCACTTGGTCTTTCTTAGACGTCCACGCCACCTTTGGAGTCTTGGACTTGACCTTCAAAACTTTAGAAGCTTTGGGAACTTCGGAAGTTTTGATGACTGAACCTTCAGAAGATTCTGTAGACACTAAAGCATAGTTCAGTGCTTCGGAAGAACTCCTTTCTTCCGAGACCAAATATTTTCCGAAGAGAATTTTCCACTTCCCTTCTTGTTAGATTTGGAACTTCCGAAGGAAACTGGTTTTCCTTCCGAAGCTTGGATCTTCTTAGAACTCTTTGAAGCATTTGTTTTAGCCATATGGATTTTACCTTTAGGATTGAAGGGACAATCCTTGGTAATATGAGTGGTGCTGTCACACATAACACAATTCATCTTCTTCTTCACAAGTTCCACACCTAGGAGATCTTACTGACAAGATTGTGTGTGGAGGAGCTATCTCATTAGATCCATGTCCTGCTTGTTTTGATAGCAGACTTTTTATGCAGGGATAAGGACATCATGTTCTTGAAGGTCTCTTCTTCAAGAACACTCTTTTCTGCCCTGGCTTTGCTGATCACAAGCTCAGCCTGGCACTCAGTTAACTTGGTTATGAGATCCTTGATTTGAGTCCTAAAATTTGTGTGTTCATGTTTTAGAACTAAATGGTTTCCTCTAAGTCCTCTATTTTCAGCTTATAATCATTTTCAGACTTTCTAAAATCAGATTTAAAATGATTAAGGACTCAACATCAGATCTCATTTCCAAGTTATAGGACCTGTACCTCTTAACTTTAGCAATGCATTTAGGAGTACAGAGATGTTCCAATACCTTGGCTTCATCATGATTTGTCATCAGTGCTTGGTTTGGAGAAGCATTTTCCACCTGAAAGCTCCAGTCTAAGCCTCCTTCTTCAATAGTAACAACAGCTTGCTGCTTTGACTTCTCATTACGGAGAGCTTTGTCAGTGTAGTTTGGTCTGGATTGTGTTTGGCCACCATTTGTTCTAGGTGCCTTACACTCTCTAGCAAAGTGGCCCATCAGGTTACAGTTGTAACACTTGACTTTGCCTTTGTCCAGTCCAAACTTTCCACTGGTTGCATTGCTTGGAAACTTCCTTCTAGTCCTCTTGTAGAACTTCTTGGCTCTATGAGTGAGAAGAGCCATCTGTTGGACTATTTCCATATATTCTAGATCATCTGGATGGATACAATCCAGGTCTTCAAGAGTGAAAAGAGAGTTGCCACAGCTTTCATCAGAAGACACAAAAGCTTAAGAAGAGCTTGTCTCTTGGAATGGGCTTCCTTGAGTGTAGTTCTCCATTGGTGTCTCTGGGAAGGTGATGAAAGGACCCTTTGGTGAGTTGTCAGGGTAGCATAAGAGATGATGTTTGGGTTCTATGCTATCCCTTTCAACCACTGTAGGGCAGAACACATTTGATTGTTGCAGTTTCCAGATGAACCTTGCATGTTCATCTCCATCTGGTAGCCACTGAGAATCCCATATAACTCTGTCAGAGTAAGAGTTTTGAGATTTTCAGTTCTCTTGATCACCACACAGTAGTGTGTCCATTGCCTAGTAACTGAGGACATGAACTTCCTTACAATGTCTCTGTTTTCAGAGAAACTCCTCCATCCACTAGGGTATGCACATCTCAACATACCTGAAGTACTGCTGAGCCATGGTCTCACCTGTTTTGAAGGTGAAGTTTTCAAACTGCTTGCTTCAGGAGATCCTTCTTGTTCTCCTTGGCTTTAGAAGAACCTCATACATCAGTTTCAGTGCATCCCATAGCTGCTTGGCTGTTTTGCACTTCTTGAAACCTCTGTACACAGAGTTTGAAAGGGCAGTTTGAAGAGCTATCATGGCTTTTCTGTCTATCTCTTCTCTCTTCCTGTCTTCATCAAAATAGTCAGGCACATCTTTGGGGATCATACCAGCACCAATAGCAGAAGGAGTGTTGGGTATGAAAGGTCCATTCTGAATAGACTCCCACATTCTTGAATCAAGGGGGACTTGTTCATGGTTCCAGTTTCCATATCAGTTTTGGAAATGGCTACCATTTGAAAAGTTTAGTATTTGTGTGTGTGAGGGATCTTAAGATGGTGAGATGTTATATCAAGAGCCTCTACGCTCTGATACCAAATGCAGGATCGTTGAAAGGAATAAGTTACAACACAACAACACAAAGAGGAGATAAACTAAACTTAGATGAAACAGTAAACTGGATTAACCAAGTTGTGACACTAAGAACACAAGTAATATAAGAGACAGAACACAAAGAAAACAAGTGTTTGGTTTTCAAGAATACAGTATATTGCCTTCTCTATGTTCTATTACAAGTGTACAAAGCATATATAAAAGATACAAGAACATGAGATACTTATACTAACATCCTACAGCCGACTATACTTTGAAAGCCAGCTGGATACAATTGACTAGACACAAACAAAATCAATTGTAGAGTCAAAAGGCAGATTGCCTTTTGACTTGTGACTATGACATGCCATAGCTCACATCCTTATCTATTACAAAAAGGATAAAGTACATAAAGTAGAAAGTTACAGACTCAAACCTCCATGTACAGTTACCAAAAGCATGGACCTTTTCACCAAACATGTAAGTTGGTCACTTGCAGAGTTGCAGCGGAAAGGTGTCCAGCTTTATGGAACAGTACATCAGATAAAGCATGTTACTAAAAGTTTTCGGAAGAAATCTGTCTTCATGAACTTGAAGTTTCGGAAGACATTGTCTCTGAGGCTTTGGAAGACATCATCTTTGGCTTCGGAAGATATTGCTCTTGGCTTCGAAAGATTTCACACATAGAGTATTTGTGTTGCACATGTGAAACTTCCGAAGCTTCTTCTTTAATGCACTTGTGTAGCATGCAGGAAAGACTGAAGATGTTTAGGTTGCATCAGCCTCTTCATTAGACTCTACAAATAATAATAATTAGTTTTAAGAAAAACCTACTCAAAGTTTATCATCCGAATAGCTAATATAAGATGTTTAAGTTTCTGTTCATCATAAGCCTTTGTAAACAGATCAACATATTATTCATTTGTGTGTACTTTGACTAGTTTAATTAATCCCTTTTCAAACTTATCTCTAATTAAATGATACTTGATGTTGATGTGCTTGGTCCTTGTGTGCTGCACAGGATTATCTGTGACAGAGGTAGCACTATTGTTGTCTATGTGAATGGGAGTCCCCTTAAAGTTTAATCCATAGTCAAGCATCTGATTGTAAATCCATTGCACTTGAGCACCACATCTTGCAGCAGCAATGTATTCAGCTTTAGCAGTTGATGCAGAGACACAAGATTGTTTCTCACATTGCCATGAGACAACTCTTCCACCAACAAACTAACATCCCCCAAATGTGGACTTTGCAGTCATATTGCAACCACCATATCACTATATGTATAAGCATACAGATTGAAGTTAGAATTCTTAGGATATCACAGACAAAGTGTTGAAGCACCTTTGAGGTATTTTAGAATCCTTTTGTCAGTGATAAGGTGAGACCTCTTAGGTTTAGCTTGATATCTTGCACAAATATATATAGAAAACATGATATCAGCATGTTAGCTATATGATACAAAAGAGACCCAATCATAGCCTAGTAAAGGTATTCATCCACACACCCCCCTCAAGATTAGGTCCAGGGAGTGGTTTCTTGCTATCGGTGTCTTAGCAATCATACAATCAGTCATGTTGGATCTCTTAAGTATTTCTTGAACATACTTGGACTGACTAATGAAGATGCCATCTTCAACTTGCTTCACTTGAATTCCTAGAAATAAAATGAGTTCCCCCATGGCCCTCATTTCAAATCTTTCCTTCATCAGCTTCTCAAAGTCCTCGCAGAGCTTTGGATTAGTTGAACCAAAGATGATCTCATCTACTATACTTGAACTAGTATAAGGTCATTTCCTTGTCCTTTGATGAAGAGAGTTCCATCTATGGTAGCCCTCTTGTATCCATGTTTGTAGAAATACTGAGATAGAGTCTCATACCACTTCCTGGGAGCTTGATGCAGCCCATAAAGAGCTTTGTCAAGCTTGGAGACATAATCAGGATGATCAGGATCTGCGAAACCAGGTGGTTGTTTGACATACGCCTTTTCATCAATCACTCAATAAAGAAAAGCACATTTGACATCAAGTTGATACACCTTGAAGTTCTTGGAGGCAGCAAATGCAAAGAATATCCTAACAGCTTCAAGTCTTGCTATAGGAGCAAAGACATTAGTGTAGTCAATCCATTTTCTTGTGTGTATCCTTAAACAACTAGTCTAGATTATTTTTGATGACAATGCCTCTATCATCCTTCTTGTTCCTAAACACCCATTTGGTTGCAATAGTAGTCTTCCCATGATGAAGAGGAAAGAGGTTCTAAACTTTCTGCATTTGAATTATAGCAGCTCCTCTTACATAGATTCAGCCCAACTTCCATCCTTCAGAGCCTCATCAATTTTCTCTGGCTCTATCTGGGATAAGAAACAAGAGTGAAGACAAACATTTGCTTAATGGGTTTTTCCTCTTCTTCTTACCTAATGTCAACATATCTAATGATGTTTGTGGTGGGGTGAGACTTGTAGATCCTAAGCTGAGGGATCACAGCAAGTTGCTAAGAGATATCTAAATTATAGAAATTTAGATCTGGCATTGATGTTTCTCCCACTACATCAGCACACTTGTCAAGAGAAACTTAATTCGATGAGTGTCTCACATCATTGATGTTGGAATCTATGGAGTGGTTGTCCTAGATGAATTAGCTAAATTTGTATTTGAAGTTCTTTATCTGTTTGTGGAGCCTCTGAGCTAGAATTTGAAGGCATCCTAGACGAATTAGCTAAATTTGTCATTTGATGTAGATAGTGACCTCATTTACCGAGGTAGTTACAACTAGAACTGAAGATGTGTTACATGAAGGTCATCTTAGCCAAATCTTGGGTTAGGATCACCTGTAGGTAAGATTTCTGCAGATCCTGAAACAGTCTCACAAGATTTAACAACAGTTGGTAACTAAATCAAGATCAAACAGCCAATCAGGACTAGTACTAGCCACACATGATGTGTGTTCATTGAAAGTCATATTGGCTTATGTTAGGACCGTGTACAGATGAAGTACTAACTGATTTACGTGTACCAACACAAATAGTGCGGAATTCTATTTGATTGGCGATCAATTAGTGTAACGCACGTAGAATCGATCTTAGAATGAATCTAAACTTTAAGAACGATTGCAATACGATTTTGTGCGATCTATGAACTTGGAATAGGGTCTCTAAGTTCTTTGGACGGCTAGGGTACAAATAGGAGTCAAAATATTGAAAGTGTCGCATTTTTCCCCGAATTAAGTGGTATTTATAGGTTAGTGTTAGTCAATCGTACGACTGGACCATTAGCATGGTTCAGTCGTGCGACTAAAGCATGTGACCGAGTCAATCACACGATTGAAGGTTCAGTCGTGCGATTGGTCCATTAGCATGAAGTATTCATGCGTATGGTCCATTAGCATGGTCCATTTGCATGAAAACTTCATACGTCTAAGTTTGAATATATTTCTCAATCATTACTTGACTAAGATCTATTCAACCAACCCTAAACCTATATAGTTAGTTCAATATGCGTTAATAAATAATAAATATTGAAACATACACTAAAAGATTTAACATTAAGATCATCAATCATATATTCTATTCATTCAACTCATACATTTTATTTACATTTAGGACATGACGGATATATTACATTAAGATCATAAACTAGGTACATATGTATCAACAAACTCCCCCTTGGATCTAGTTTTCTTCATCGTCTGGCATTCTTCATTAGCTCGTCAAACTTATTATGCCTCTCCTCGACTGTGACTCCAGCATGTATCTCGAATGCAAAACAGAATCTTATCACGTTCTGAAATTGATGCCCTGTACCATATCCTGTGTATCATAGAATATCGCTACCTGTATAAAGTATAAACATCACTAGCTGAAAGGTTGGTTAGCCACATTGGGTCAAATACCCTGATGGTCTCCATTTGGCGCTCTTTCTGCAATACTATGACCGTTCACCTGTTCTCCAATCATAATACCACCACTTGAAGTGGGGAGTGAAGTCTTCTGGCATTTCCCACATGGAAATCTTTGACATTATGCGCGGAGGACTCAACTTCAGCACCATTTTGGGTTTCCCAGTCCTTGGTCCACCTCCGACCTTCGAATATACCTCGTAGTTGTTGAGGCTTGAAGTTAACCTATCTAGTGTGGTATTCTTTCTTAAATGTAGCTTCAACCAGCCTGACATCTTCCTGGGGCAACATACAACAGGTTCTTGCATGCCAGCTGGTTGAGCTCAAAAGAGAGAGTCTTTAGATCATGTGGGAATCTGATGTACTCGACTCCCTTCTCCCTCTTCACTGCATATACATTAAAATCCTTAAAATAAGCCCACGCTATAATTTTTCCAGACACCTTTAGATGCTTCTTTACTTTTTAGAGCTTGATGTAGGCACTCGGCTTTGGCGTTGTGCGTTGGGAACGGATCTCTGCAAAACAAGCGGCCCATTCAGCTTTTTTGATCTCAACATCGAAATCCGAGGATTGGGCTTGGCTTTCTGATTTCTCGGCCTCCCTCTCCATCGTATCCAGATTAGCATACATATCATTGTCGAGCGTATCCCTGAAATCAGGAACCACATTTCCCTCTCGATCAGTATATTCTGGATAATGCTATGGTGTGACGTCTTCAATCTCTATCTCATCAACATCATTAAGCTCGTCGTCACTAGAAACATCGACGATAGGTGCATCTCTTAACCAATTCATCCGGATTTAACCGGACATCTCTGCGAGTTGCTCATCAGTAAGGTCGTGAATGATTTCTCCTTATCATGGAGTGTAGATTACTAACCTCCTGACAATCCCTTGCAGATCAAGTATCATAGTGAATTGAGACTTGATCTGCTGCAGGGGAGCAACATCATATTCATCCTGCTGAGATGGTTGATCTGCTTGATTTAAAACATGTAACACATCATTCAGTAGTAAATAATCAAGATAGTTAATAATCATATATACATAAACATTTAGTAGATGAGTTTAATACATGATTCAATTACATAAAATTTCAAAATACATAAACATCTAATCATTACTTTGATCTTGAATCATGGTTCTTCAGCTGGTGGGGGCGAGGACGAGGCACCCTGATGGTGAGCTTTCTTGGATCGTCTCTCTCTTGCTTAAGTGGCACCAATGCAGCATCATCATCACCCTCCCCATCATCTCTGCCCCCATTCTCTCCCCCGCATCATCATCTCCTGCATCATCATCAGTATCATCCTCGTCATTATCCTCATCATCACTATCATCATCATATTCTAATCTTATGAGGCTCGTCCTTGGATCCCTTGAGCCTTAGCATGATCTTCTTGTTCTTTGCCTCCAAATCCTAGATCCTCTGTACATAGGATGTTTGCATCTCACGTAGCTATGTGATCTCCTGACTCTAAGCCTCAATCCTCGGTACAGACGAAGCCTGCATCTCATGCAACTCCATAATTTCTAGGCTCTAAGCCTCAATCCTTTGGGATTGGGAGGCATTGAGCTCCATTAGCTGATTAAGCTGAGTGGCTCTCTACTCATCCATCACCAGCAGCTTCAGTACTAACAGTTCAGGTTAGCCAGCTGCTCCTCCAACCCAACAGATAGGAAAGAGGATCCAAAAGTAGGTGGGACCTGTGATTAGGTCCTGGCTCCGTGAGTGGTGGTGGTGGTAGTGGATGTAGAGTAGATGGTGGTGGGAATATGTATAGATGGTGAATGGTTGGCTGTAGTGGTGGTAGGTGGAGGTGTGGTAGCCATCATGGGTGGAGTTGTAGTAGTGGTGGTGGGTGGAATGGGGTAATGGTGGTGGGTGGAATGGTGGTAGTGGAGGTTGTGGTAGAGGTAGTGGTGGCTGTAGTGTGTGGTATGATGAGTGTAATCCTCCTCTTTCTAGTCTTCATTCCATGGGGATGAGCCATCCTTTTTCTCCTCACGCCCTTTGAGGAGGATGCTCCCCCTTGGATGCTGCTGGGCTGATTAGGGCATATGTGGGATGTACAGCAGTCTCCCCAAACTCGCTAGGCATCCTCCAACCTCCCGAATACCTCGTTCAGTGGCAACCACCCTGCTCCCCACAGTACGAGTCAAAGGCTCCTCATCTGTCTCCTCTTCTTCATGAGGATGAAAGTCCTGATGGAAACCAGCTGACTCTGCTCCACCTTGGGTGGATGATGGAGATGCTATATCAGCATTGGGGGCCCTCGATTGGGCGGGCTCTGCATCTCCACCGTCACCACTATCATCATCATTGGAGTCATTATCCGGAGCACAATGTGCTCGACATCTGAATCATTGTCCTCATGGCGCCACTTCCTCCTAGCGGGTGCCACATAATCCTCTCATGCCAGATGCCCAAACAATCTCCTGACAGGGGGCTTCACCTGCATCCCCCTCTCGGGCCAGATGCCCAAACTGTCCTCAAGCTCCCCAAGGTGGTATCGTCCATCTCCTCACGCACTACTACGTTCTCCTTCTCTTTGGACAGCGACGGTAGCTTCTGATCAATGATCATCTAAATAAGTTGAGGGTACATGCAAAAACCCTCCTTCCCTTCCCTCAATGTTCTCCACCAGATAGGTGAAATCATCTTAGAGAATCTGAATGGGTGGTTTAGCACCAACGCCACGTAAGCGTTCTGGATCTGATCAGATAGCTCGTCGAACCCTCCCTTATGTGAAGCTATGTACTTGAGCAGAACATGGGTGAGGTACTTAAACTGGGGGCACATGTTTCTCTTATTGAACACACCTGCATTGATGCCCCAGAGTACTTAGCCCTCAGAAAGCAGCCTCGGACCGTAAGTGGATGTAATCATGTGGGTCAATCAGCGTCATCTCCAAACTCTAAAATAGTCCTAAGATCATCCTATGTGATCTCAATAGCATGGCCAAATATCGAGCTCCTGATGCAATGGGGCTCAAAGGACCTGTCCACAATAGCGCTTTCCCAGAAAGCCTATTGGACTGAGCGATAAGGAGTACATGGAATCGAGATGGCTCAAAATATCCTAGATCTTTATAGGAATGTGATGATGCCCGGGAACTCTACAGCATTCCTGGAAGTCAAATCCAGGTGAGCACATATGTTGTGCTTAGTGCTCATGGTCCAGCGACTTGTCATCTATTACACAAATAGATAAACATAGAGTGGTAAATGAATAACAATTTGAATTTCTTAACTTGAAACTTTATGTCTGTCATGCGAATGAACTGTGCGATTGAGGTTTAGTCGTGCGATTGAGCTCATACGCACGACTGAACATGCGACTGGGCTTTGTCGTATGCTCTACCAAGCGGTTGAACCAGTAGTGCGACTGAACTCATTTGCATGGCTCAGTCGTGCGATGGTGCCATTCACCCATCTCCGTCGTGCGATTGAGCCATCGCCTAGCTTAGTCGTGCGATTGAAGTTCAGCAGGGCGTCCATTCGCATGACAGACTGTTGGTTCATTCAAATTCAAATATTGAGCAAATCGTAGTGTTAGACATCGTGGTATGGCTCATTAGTCTCGCAAACTCCCAACATAGCTCCTAATAACCATTATTTTAACATTTAACTTAGTTTTATCAGTTTATTTGTCAAACTAGTCTCGGTTAGTTTTAGGGCATAAATTCAAGTGTTGTGGGCACAGATTGTTGAATCTTTGGAGTGTAGAACATCACGGATTACCTGGACAATCGCTTGAAATCGTTAGAACACAACAAATAGCATTTAGAGCAATTAGACAAAAATCGGCCGAGTTTCGTTAAGTCATGCGATAAACAGAGTGATTGGGGGTGAATAGGGTTTGCGAGCGACTCCCCCTCTATTTATACTAGGGTTCTTTCCAGTCGTGCGATTGGACTTAATTGCATAGCTGGTTTGTGCGATTGAGTCACAATCGTGCGACTGACTCAATTGGTCACCTTCGGTCGTGCGACTGGGTTTCAGTCGTGCGACAACCCCATTCGGTTGCTTCCATTCGTGCAATTGGTTCATTCCGATGATCCAATTGCATGAACTTATCTATGCGGATAGTCCAATTGCACATCTGGGCCATACGTGTGGCTTAGTCGTACGATTGGGCTCATTTGTATGGCCCACTCGTACGGCTGGCCATACTTATGGTCCAGTCGTGCGAATGGCTCATTCTTATAGTTTTGACTCTATGAACATTTTACATTTATCCTTTTTAACACTTGGTAAAACATTACAAGCATTCGATCATCTCAGACATTATCGTTTGTAACTTTGGAAACATTTGATCACCTCAGACGTGATCCTTTCAACAGTAAAACATTATGTCACCTCAAACATGATCCTTTTAATAGTAAAACATTTTGTCACCTCAGACGTGACCTATTTGACATTTGAAACCATGTGTGGTCACCTCAGACGTGACCATTTTAAGTGATTAAATCCCAGATAAAATTCCACTATATAGTCCGATGATTAAAACTAAATTTGACTAACAATTGAAACAAAATAATACAACTATAACTGAAAGATAAAACTAAACGTACTTTTGTGATTTTGTGTGAGGTGGAAATTTTAAGATAGATATCTACCAGATTTCTTTTTAGAACAGTACAGCTTCAAGTTATTGTGACCATAACAGAACGATTCATTATGGAATCATACAGGTAATCTAATCATTCAGGACGTGTTACCAAAATCTTTCGATGCTAGATTCTTGTTTTCATCGAGAGTCATTAGCAAGTTTAGGAAATGATACGAGTACTATAAGATGCACACATTGATTTGGACTTTCAAGAATTTCCGCCACGATGATTGTCAGTATACTTGTCCACTTAAATCCATATGCAGAATTTTGACACAGATTGGTGATACATTAGGTTTAATTATTTCAACCAGCATTTGTGGATCCCACGCTTATATGGTAATCAACATTCCTCAGGAGATTTTTGAGCGGTCTACGGGTATTTTGACAAGAAGAAACTATTCTAGAGCTTTCAAAGAGTTGCAAAGCCTCAGGTCAGTGCCACCCCACAGTCATTGAATCGGTATCATAGATACGATCTCATTTCTATCAGCTAGCCTGTCCTCCTCCCTCGGTTTTTTGTATTTATGTACTGAAATTAGAACAATTAAAATTAACACTAACTTCTTATCCTATTCTCCTCCTAAAATTCTAAAACTGAAAATCTTTTTGTAGTTTTTGAATTTCATAAGACAGGAAATTAAAGAAATTAAAAATAAAAGAAAAATAAAAGAAAAATAAAACATAGTGTCGGACTACACGTTTTCATCTTCTGAGATTACGTCACTTTTTTTCCACACCATTCACCTCTAAGAGATATAGAAATCTCGGTTTATCCAAAGCTTTTGTATAGACGTCGGTGCCTTGAAAATCTGTATTAATTTTAACCACATCGATTAAATGTTTTTCAAAACAATCACGTTTAAAATGATATTTAATCCCGATGTGTTGGTTTTAGGATGTTGGACCGGATTTTTAGTTACAGCTATCGCAGCAGAGTTATCAACATATATAGGAGTATTAGAGAATTGCAAACCATAATCCCGCATTTTGCTGTTGAATCCAGATGATTTGTGAACAGCAAATTGCAGCAGCAACATATTTAGCTTCATAGTCGACAGAGCAACCGAGGTCTGCTTCTTAGACAGCCAGGTCACTAATCTCCTCCCAAAGAATTGACATCCTGATGATGTTGACTTGTAGTTCATTTTGCGACTGCCGTAATCCGAATCACTATACGCCGTAATCTTGAAGTCATCATCATGATGATACCGCAACCCTAGTGTTGGTGTACCCTTCAGACAACGAAATATCCTTTTAACCCTAATAAGATGGTTGACTTTCAGTTTCGCCTGATATTTGGAGCATAGACACGTCGCGTAATGATATCAGGTCGTGAGGCTGTGAGAGACATGAGGAATCCGATCATTCCTTGGTACATGGTGGCATTAACCAGATCGCCACTTTTGTCGGGTGCTACATCGTGGTTTGTAGCAAGAGGAGTTCTAGCTGCCGAAGCATTCTCCATATCGGACCGACTAAGAATATCGCCTAGATACTTGGTTTGGTGTAAGAAAATTTCCTTAGGTGTCTAATCCACCTGTAATCTGAGGAAGAACTTCATTTCTCCCATTGCACTCATTTTCAACTCTTCTTTCATTACTGCTTCAAATTCTTTACATAACTCTTCGTTTTTGGATCCGAAGATTATGTCATCAACATAGATCTGTACAAGTAGCAAGTTAGCATCTTTTTCTTTGATAAACAGTGTACAATTAATCACTCCTCTTCGAAACCCGTGTTGCACAAGATGAGTTTGAGAGTTTCTTCTACCATGCTCTAGGGGCTTGATGAAGCCCGTATAGAGCCTTGTCTAGCTTGTAAATCTGTCCTGATGAGATGGATCCTCAAATCCCTCGGGTTGACTGACATACACTATCTCTCAGATTTCACCATCAAGGAATGCACTTTTCACATCAAGTTGATACACTTTAATCTTCATATACGATGCATAGGCTAGGAAGATACGGGTGGCTTCCATTCTTGCCACGAGTGCAAACACTTTGTTGTAATCAATACCCTTGACCTGTCGAAATCCTTGTACTACAAGTCGAGGCTTGTTCCTGATTATGACCCCTTGGTCATCCTTCTCGCACTTCGAGACCCATTTAGTGCCAATGAGCTTAGCACCTTTAGGTCTATCCACCAGAGTCCACACACTTAACTTCTTGAATTTAAGAAGTACTTCTTGCATGGCACTCACCCAAGCCTCATTGTTTAAGGCGTCACTTACATATTTTGGCTCAAATTGAGACACAAAGCATCGATAAGCTTTGTCATGAAGGTATCCTTTTTCCATGACTGAGGCATAATCAGCTGAGTATAGCTGATTTCGTGTAGTACTCCCGATTGGCATTGTCCAGAGGATGATAAATATTAAGTCGCGACCCAGGAATGGTGGAAACAGCTACATCCTGACCTAGATTGTGAGTTCTAGAGTTAGAATCTGTAGCTGTTGGAGTTTGAGGTTCTGAAGTGTCAGAGGCATCAGCATCGGATGCATGTGTACTTATTGTAGCAGAAACCTGTTCCTCGTGTTCCACCAGAACATTCTCCACATCTTCATCGTTAGAGGAGGAGTCACTAACTTCTTGTACCCCCCCTGAGCTGCTAGAAGATTTGTCTTATGAACCAGATGTTGTCGAGTCTAGGGGTTGTGTGTTTAAGACATCATACATCCTCTTTGTAGATAGCTCATCTTCAAAAGGCGTGAGAGGAATGTTGAAGGACTTGAAAAATCCATCATAATCAAAAAAAGGCTGGTCCTTTTCTTGTTGGAGGGGTGGTGTATCTCTTAACATCGACCTTGCACCATATTTCTACTTGACGTGTTGAGTTGTTGTAAACCCTCTTGTTCGATATGTTGTATCCTAGAAAAATCCCTTCTTTAGCCTTTTCACTAAACTTGCCTGACTGATGTTTCTTCAGCAACGTACATGGTTCCCCAAACGGTTCGAGGCACTCCATATTAGGTTTACGTCGTTGTCGCAACTCGTACAACGTTTTTCCATGTAGTTTAACCACCAAGACTCAATTCAAAGTGTAACATGCATTGGCCACTGCCTCGTTCCAGAATTGCTTAGGCAGTTTCAAGTCTGCTAGTATCGTCCTGGCAGTCTCTATCAAGCTTCTGTTCTTCCTTTCAGCAACCCCGTTCATCTATGGAGTATAGGCAGATGTGAACCGATGTACAATTCTCTTTTCTTTGCAGAATGCATCCATCCACTGATTCTTAAATTCTGTCCCGTTGTCTGAGCTGATCTGACATACCTTTAACTTGTATAGAGATTACAAAGTGGTCACAAATTGTTTGAACGAATCAAAATTTTTTTATTTGGATTTTAGAAACATCACCCAAGAGAATTTGGAGTAGTCATCGGTGACTATATAACAGTACAGATCCACAACAATACTCTTGGTGCTCACTGACCGAACAGATCCATATGTAGAAATTCAAGAGGTAATTCAATAGAGTTGACATTCTTTGTCTTGTGAGACTTCTTGGTCTGTTTTCCCTTCTTACACGCAACACAGATATCCGGAAGTTGAAATTTTTTTACGTTAACGCCGTTGACCAAATCATTCTGAATGAGATGATTCATCTTCCTTGGATTTATGTGTCCCATCCTCCTATGCCAAGAGATGGAATCTTTCTTATTGCCTTTAACAAGAAGCATTGGACTTGTTTATCGGTTGTTGAGACCTTTGTTAGATCCATGAAACCTTTGTATCCGATCTTCAACATGTAGCACTTCTTGTTGTCAAAGACCACCTTGAAACCTTTGTCAAAAATCTGGGATACAGAAAGTAAGTTGTTTTGTAGTTATAACGTAGTTGACCTTGTCAAACTTAACTTTCTGATTTCCCACTTCTCCCTGTGCCGTGATGTATTCTCCTTTATTTCCCGCAAAAGAAACATGTCCTCCTTTAATTTGTTTGATGTTTGAGCGGGGAGACAGGTTTCCAGTGTGCCTGGATGCTCCACTATCTGCAATCCTCGTGTTTGTGATAGCACCATAACGAACACCCTGCACATTCAAAGGAAACGATTAGTAAAGGTTTGGGACCCAAGCCTTAACTGGCTTGGGTATCCTAGCGGAATCACACATCAAAAAGTCAACCCATTGTCCATTTGAGGGAAAGGGCATATCATGCTTCTTACTGCTCTCAGTATCAGATATTTGACTTGATTTTTCCTTTCCACAAGCCAGCTTTGTGCAATGCCTGTTTGTGATAAACAGACGACTGGTTTATGGTTTGAACCTTAGTTTCATTTTTTCTTTTAGGTGGAGTAATAGAACTTCTGTTATAAGAAATCTGTTTTGAATGTTGAAGCTCAACTTTCTTTCTCGTTGTCTGATACTGAGGACAATTAGAGGCTATATGTCCTCTCTTTCCACAATTGTAGCATTATCGAACTTCTACATGTTGGGAAAGACGTCTCTGTGGGAAAGAGTGTGAGACCAGTGTGACTTTGGTCTTGTTGGGTTTCAAATCTTCTTGTTTGGATGTTTTAACTTCTTTAATAAACTTTACCTTTTGAGCAATTGAAACAACTTTTGCCTTTTGTTTGTTTGGACTATTACGTGGAGCATGTGGTTGGTTAATTTGTTTAGTCACTTTCTGTTCAGAAGAAGACGTGGTAGATCCTGACTGTATATTAACCTCTTTAAACTGTTCATCCAAATTAACAATAGGCATTTTACCCTTAGATTTCAAAGTTTCCTCCTTCTGCTGTAGCAGATTCCATCTTTGACACGTGGAATCTAGATCACTAACTAGAGGAGTGGTCACCACATGGTCCTTAATAGGATTTTTGTTTTCGTATTTAAAAAAATCTCATGTGGTGGTGGAACCACTTTGTAACCTAATCCCTCCTTGTTGTTTCGTTCTTGACCAAGTTTTTAACTATATGTGAAGAATTAGTCCAACTCTGAAGTTTTTTTTTAAAGAATTTACTTCAACTTCCAAAACAGCTTTCTCCTTTTAGTTCTTCAAGGGAGTTTGAATAGACTTAAGTCATTGCTGGTTGTAAAAGCCACAATTTCGATTTCCCTTAGTTGTTTATTTAATAGTTTTATTTTATCTTTGTAACTGTGCTCGTTTTGTTTTAATACGCGGTTTGCTTCTATGCATAGTTGCAAGTCCTTACTAAGCTGTTATTATGATCTAATAACCTAGCAAATTTCAAATCAATGCTTTCCCTAAATTTATTACATTTAAAACAAGCATGATTAGCAAACAATTGGTCTTTAGAACTTACCTGAGAAGATTCTTGATCCGCCATCAGTGCAAAGATTGTCTCTTCAGCTGCTGGAGATTCTGAACATGTAGTTTTGTCATCTTCTTCAATCACAGGTTTGACCACTTTCGCAGCTTCTTCAGTTTCTGACATGGCTAGTTCGACTGCAAGATCGTCTTCACTTTCAGTATCGTCATCCAACACCTCGACATTTGCAATGTTGGATTCTCCCGGAGGCACGAATTTGAAGGTCGAGTCTTGCCCTTCATCACCTTGAGCAGTCAAGGCCTTTGTCTCCATGCTAGAGTCGAGAACGGGTTCTGTTGCCAGTCTTCTTGGGCTTTACACATTCACGTTTAAAGTACCCCTTCTCTCCACAGTTGAAACAGGTCAATTTGGACTTGTCAAACCCAAACGTAGTGTCTTTGGTAGCTATCATGTTTTCTCCACAGGTGAAGCATTCCCGTCATAGCATTTTTCCAGGCTATCCAAAGTTTCTTAGCCTGATTATTCTCAAAGAATTGATGGAATATGTCCTTCGGTATAGACTGAGTTAACAGGGCGTACACTTTTTTCTCTGCGTTATATTTTTCCTCTGCATGTCATTCATCCCTCCTAAAGTCATTTCACCCATCAATACCTACTGGCATGGCTTACCCTGTCTCGATTGACTCCCAAAGGTTGGGATCAACTCCATTTAAGTAAATCTCAAACCGTTGCTTCCATTGAGGGTAATCGTTTAACGTTATTAGCTTAGGGGGTTTGTTGTGATTTTCCTGTCTCATTTTCCAGAAGTAAGAGGTTCTAGATTTGTGTGTCTCTCCCTGCAGTAAAAGCCGAGTATTGCTTTTCCATTTAGTTAACATTAATTTTTTTTGAGTCAAATACTTTGCGTTATGCGAATTAACCACTCATGCAATTGAACTTATGCAATTGGTCAATCGTGCGAATGGAGTATGCGGATGAATTCAATCGTGCGATTGATTCAGTCGTTGTGAAAGAGAGTGCGGTTGGAGTCTATGCGAATGAAGCTGGTCAGTCATGCGAATGAACGAGACGACTAAGTTCAATTGTGCGTATGGAAGTCATGTGAATGAGTTCAGTCGTGCGATTGAGTCAATCATGCGACTGAAGGCTGCTTTTTTTGCAAAAACGAATGTTTTGAACACTTTGACGCAAAAACACAAATTTCTTACAAACCCTAATTGCCGTATGACGAAAAACATTAACTTTATGACCGAAGACTTCGAAAACACTTTTTGACACAAAAATATTGAAATTTTTAGTAAAACCACGATTTTAGGCTAAGATCGATTGAATCACACATAAATCTAGAGCAAAGCTCTGATACCACTTGTTAGACCATGGCCTGGAAGAAGAACCAGTACTAACTAATTTACGTGTATACCAACTCAATAGTGCGGAAACTTATTTGTTTGGCGATTCATCAGTGAGAACGCACGTAGAATCGATCTTAGAATGAATCTAAACGTAAGAAAGATTGCAATATGATTTTATGCGATCTATGAACCCGGAACAGGTCTCTAAGGTCACTGGAAGGCTAGGGTACGAATGGAGTCAAAATATTGAAATTATACTATTTTTTCACAAAATAAATGGTATTTATAGGTTAGGTTAGTCAATCGTACGACTGGACCATTAGCTGGTTCAGTCGTGAGACAAAACATGTGACTGAGTAAGTCATCCGTATGTCTCAGTCGTGTTCAGTCGTGCGATTGGTCCAGTAGCATGGTCCATTGGCATAAACTTCATATGACTAAGTTTGAATATGTTTCTCAATCATTACTTGACTAGATCTATTTCAAACAACCACAAACCTATATATTTAGTTCAATATGCATTGTTGGACCAAAAGAACCAATGAGCCAAGATCAGAAAACCTCTAAGTCCCACATGGTATCACAACAACTGCTGAAAGCCTCATCAGCATTTGACAAGTACTGAAGACTTCAATAGCTGAAGATCAAGTGCTGAAGACTTCAACAGCTGAAGAACTAAAGCACTGAAGTACAACAGCTGAAGAACACAAGTGCTGAAGCTGAAAGACCAAAGTACTGAAGTACAACAGCTGAAGAGTTTACAAGCTGAAGATCAACAACTGATGTACAAAGTCTGAAGAAAAAGACTGAAGACATCAGCTGATGATATCTACTGAAGTCATCAACTGATGAAACACCTGAAGGTCAAAGTCTGAAGATCAAGTACTAAAGCCTCAGTAGTTTGTCACAACTGCTGAAGAGTACTTCTTTAGTAGTTGTGATATCAGTAGTTTTATATTTCTAGTTTCAGTAGTTTTATGTTTCAGTAGTTTGTAAAACGACTGAAGAGCTTGTTCTTCAGTCGTAGTTTTAGTAGTTTCTAATCAGTAGTTTTATATTCTGTACTTAACACTCTGATATGTTCTCAGTAGTTGTGAACATTTCAGTAGTTTGTTAAGAGTTAGTTTTTTTGTATTAGATCTGCCAGTTGTCACTTTCCGTGATAACAGCAGTGATTGTTGCACTCTATATAAGGAGTGACAACCTATTGTAATAATTGAGGAATGAATGAATGAATTTTGAATGATTTGATTAGAAATATTCTATATCTATAAACATTCCTTGAAAACAGAATATATATTCTCTCCCTATAACCGTATGTGCTCTTAATGCATACAAGTATCGATTGCTTGCTACAATTTGTCTAATTCCTGTTCGTATTCCGCTGCTTTGAACTCTAATACATCAAACTTGTGATCGCTGATCCTGTCAAATGGTATCAGAGCAGGTTAATCATTGATCGATCTAATAATTGATCATTGAAACTGCTATTCAAGATCTAAGTTTGATTGAATTAGCTTTTGTTTTTGCAAGAAACGGTTATAGAGATTGAATTTTCTGTATTTCTGGTCATTCATCCTGAGATCTTTTCTTGGTTTTCATTGAGTTTGTTGTGGTCTGTGTAAAACTTTTAAAAGCTTGAATTAAATTGTTTTTGAACTGAAAATGACTACTCCCTCCAATGATCCTCACAATACTGGTTCCTCAACCAAGCCACCAATGCTGGTTAGGAATGAGTATAACATATGGCAAAGACGAATGCTCCATCACCTGTCTGTTAACACGCAGTTGTTGGACATCGTGGTACATGGTCCACACAAGCCTATGGTGAATAACCCGGAAACCAATCAAATGGTTCCGAAGAGGAGGGAGCAATACTCAGATGAGGATAAGAAGTTGCTTGAAATTGATGCAAAAGCCCATGGAATTCTGGCCATGGCACTGCCAATGAAATCTATTCTGGGCTAATGCATCATGAAACTGCCCATGACCTCTGGAATGCCTTGAAAGAACAATTTGGAGGAACAGATGAGGTCTTGGCAAATAATAGAGAAATTCTTGCCCAACAATATGAGACATTCTCTCATAGAAAGGGTGAGACACTGACTCAACAATATGAGCGGTTCTCTTGTTTGATCTCTGAACTAAAAATGGTCAAACTTGAGTACACAAATATTCAGATGAATAACAGATTTCTCAGATCACTGCTGCCTGAGAGATGGACACATATACTATTGTCCTACGCTCCAGTGCAAGTTTGGACAAACTATCTCTCACCCAACTCCATGGGAAACTGCTCACGTTTGAGAGAGAGATAGAACAGAAGAGAAAGCTGTCTTCATCTGGAAAGCTCACTGAAGACTTTGTACCAGGCAACACTGCCTTGGTGGGTCATGAGTCAGAATATGCTTCATCTGAATGCCAGTATGATGAGCATATTAATTTCTCTTCAAGCACTTCTGATTCTGCATTTGTGAGTGTTGATGGTCAGTTTACTGGGTGTAATAATGACAATTTATGCTTCATTATGGATGATCTCAAGGGATTGCTGATGACGACTTAGAAGAGATGGATATTTTGAGCCAAATGGCCCTGATAAATATCAGATCTCAGAAGTTCTATAAAAGAACTGGAAGAAAATTCCCAGGACTCTCTGGCAAAACCAAAGTTGGTTTTGACAAGAGCAAGTTGAGGTGTCACAAATGCCAAGGCTTGGACACTTTGCAAGAGAGTGTAGATCAACTGGATCTAACTCCACTGCACCCTTTGTGACTTTTCCTGGCAATAGTCAACAACACAGAGGGCAACATCCTGTCACTTCTAGTCATCATCCTCAACAACAATCTCCGGCATATTTTGTTCCTCAGGGTCAAATGCCATATCCGTACCCTTGTTATTACATGCCACAGTCAAATCAAGTTCAAGTTCCTATGGCACCACAACCTCATGCACTACCAGAACCTCAGCCATCCCAATCTCATCAACAAACTCAACCTCAACAACACAGCTTCTTCACCCCAGGAGTTGTTGACTGGAGCAGTTTACCAGATGACATGTCTTCATGATCAACTGTTCTCAGGTGCTGGTCAACATGGTGGTGACAGTCCTTTTGGGAATCTAGCTCTTATGGCTTTGGAGTCTGCTGATACTTCATTTTCTAATGCCTCTACACCTCAGGTATCACAGGTATCCTCTGAGGCAAAAGCCAAATTATGTTCTGAACCATGCATAGCAGCATTTGCTTCCATTAGAGAAGCAAATGTAGCTCTAATTATAAGAACATTGAGCTAGAACAAATAATTTCCAAAAACAAAGCTGAGTTTGAGTCTGTGCTTAAAGATAAAAATGATGAGATTTAAAACTGAATTGCCAAATAATTGATGATAAGGCTAGAGAAGAGGTACTTCTAGAGAAGTACAAGATCTCAAAGAAACCCTTGCAGTTACCCAGGTAGAGTGTGATAGATGGGTACAATCATGCAAAGGTTTTGAAATGCTTCTTAGTAAGCAATCTGCTTCAATGTGAAGTTTGGAATTGGTTACAATCACACTGCTCCACCTACAGATTTTACCCCAAGAGCAGAGGTAGAATCTGATGGTGAGAGTGATAACCAATCCATCACATCATGTGATCTACCTTCTGATACAGCACAATCAGAAGTAGCAGTCAGCATCAAGCCCTCTTTGAACCTATCAGCTGATGTTGATGGTTCAAATGCTGACACTCACATGATTAATGAGTTGATCAACTCAGGAGTTAATTCTGAAGGTCCTGAAAGGACTAGAGAGCAGGATTTAACACCTGAAGTTCAAACTTCAACTGCTGTCAGTACTGAAGAGAAGAAAACTGACAGTAGAAAGAGTTTGAAGACTACTAAAGAGGCAGTCAAGAAAGCAAACAATGCTTCCAAAGCATTGAAGAACAAGTCTTCAGTTGCTTCACCCTCTTTAGTTGATGATCAACCTAAGATGAAGAAGAAACCATGTGAAGTATGTGGTTTGTTCAATCATCTTACAGATGATTGTTGGTACAAAAGAGGTTCCAAACTCAAACAAAAAGAAGAAAAAGAGAAAATGGTAAAAATGAAAACTGAGTTTGAGACCACATTTGTATCAGCAACATCAAATCCTGTAACCCTTAAGTCCTCAAAGAAATCCAAAAAGGAAGGGGTTAAACAGGTGACAGCTGAGAATGCTCAGAAGAAAAGGGCAACATAGGACTTATCAAACTCCACTGGCAATGTGTCTGATAGCTGAAAGCTTTATCACAAAATCAGACACAGCTGGTTATGATGGTTCAACATCTGTTGGGTAGAGTTAACCAACTAGATGCTCCTATGTTGAAACCACAGAAAAGGAGGTCCAAGCCAAAGGACTCCTCTTCTACACCATCTTCTTCCTCTCAGGCTGTTGTTTCAGATAAACCTGTTAGTTTACCATCTATTGATGAGACCAGGCCCAAAACCAAAAAGGTTTGGGTCTCTAAAACTAACTGATTGTTTTATTGCAGGGTTCTTCAACATGCCAAAGTAGCATCTGGTATGTAGACAGTGGGGGATCTATGCACATGACTGGGAACAGCTCTCTTCTTCATGACTACTCTCAAGAAAGAAGGGATTTGTTTCTTTTGGCAATGATGCTAGGGGTTACATCATTGGTAAGGGCTTTGTCTCCAATGGAGAAATCAAATTTGATGATGTTAATCATGTGGAAAATCTCAAGTACAATCTCTTGAGTGTCAGTCAAATGTGTGATAAAGGCCATGTTGCTCTTTTCACCAGTCAAAACTGTAGGATTCTGTCATCCAAAGTTTTGCACTTGATTGACAAGGTGTTGGATGATCACACTCTCCTGAGAGCCAACAGGACAGGAAGAGTGTATGCCTTAGATCTTTCTAAGAAAATAGATCTCAAAGGCAATCCTTGCCTATTTTCCAAAGCCTCTTCTCAAGAATCTAAACTGTGGCACAGAAGGCTTGGTCATGTTAATCTCAAAAACATGAATCAGCTTACCCACAATAGTTTAGTCAAGGCTTACCAATAAAGGAGTTCCACTGTGATGAAACCTGCACTGCTTGTTTAAAAGGAAAACAGCACAAAGTCTCATTCCCTCCTATTGAAGTGCCTAAGTCCACTGCCTGCTTGCAATTACTGCATATGGATCTATTTGGTCCTGTGAGAGTAATGAGCATGGCAAAGAAGAAATACTGTCTGGTAATTGTGGATGATTACTCCAGATTTGTATGGACTTTCTTTCTACATTCAAAGGATGAGGCTGCTCAGAAGATTATTCACTTTGTGTTGTATATTGAGAAGCAGTATTCCCTTCCAGTCAAGTGTATTAGGAGTGACAATGGAACTGAATTCAGAAATCATACACTTGATGACTTCTATCTTTCAAAGGGAATCAAAAGGCAGTTTAGCATTCCAAGGACTCCAGAACAAAATGGAGTAGTGGAGAGAAAGAACAGACCCTCATTGAAGCTGCAAGGTCCATGCTGGCTGACTCTGGTTTGCCACTGACCTTTTGGGCTGAAGCTGTCAACACAGCTTGCTATGTGCAAAATAGAGTTTTAGTAAATCAGAGGTTGATGAAGACTCCATATGAAGTTCTCCATCATTTGGCTCCTCTGATTTCATTTTTCAAAGCATTTGGGTGTCCCTGTTTTATTCTCAACACAAAGGATCAACTCCATAAATTTGATCCTAAGGTGGATGCAGGGTATTTTGTTGGTTATTCATCTACTTGCAAGGCATACAGAGTCTTCAACTGCAGAACAAAGATGGTTGAAGAAACTCTACATGTTAAGTTCAATGAATCTCCAAAGGACAAGATTCCACAAAGCCCTGTGGAGTTATTTGATTTGGACATACTGCAATATGTTCCTTATCAAACTCCTGCTGTTGCTCCTGTCAACAGTTCACCACCTGGTGGTACTGCTGATGATGATGATGATTGCAGTACTCACCTCTTCAGGTTTAGTGATCAGCTGCCTGATTCAGCTAGACCTGATGTTCCTGTAGCTCCAGTAGCACCATCCACAACAAATGCTGATGAGATCTCTTCGAATTCAACTTCCTTTGAATTACCATCCACTGATTGGTTTCAAGGAAATGATTCACCATCACCATCTGTTACTGCTGAGCCTGCTACAAACACTTGCACAGATCTCATTGTGTATCAAGATCTGAAGAATCACCCTATG
Organism: Flaveria trinervia; assembly: GCA_025506515.1. Classification (NCBI taxonomy): domain Eukaryota; kingdom Viridiplantae; phylum Streptophyta; class Magnoliopsida; order Asterales; family Asteraceae; genus Flaveria; species Flaveria trinervia. The sequence goes on along the minus strand of CM046451.1, from coordinate 69,873,826 downwards.
TCTCAAATCATTGGTGATATCACTGCTGGAGTATCAACAAGAAGTCAATTGTCAAATTTCTGCTTCTATGCTCTCTTCATCAGTCAGCAAGAGCCAAAGAATTATCACATTGCTTTAAAGGACAATGGATGGTTTGATGCCATGCAGCTTGAGCTTCTTCAGTTCAAGAAACAGCAAGTGTGGGAACTGGTTCCTCTACCTCCAGGTAAGTGTGCAATAGGCACTAAATGGGTGTTTAGGAACAAAACTGATGAAAATGGGCTTATTGTTAAGAACAAGGCCAGACTGGTTGTTCAGGGGTTTGCACAAGAAGAAGGTATTGATTATGATGAAACCTTTGCCCCTGTAGCCAGACTGGAAGCAATTCGATTGTTTTTAGCTTATGCTGCTTATCAAAACCTTAAAGTTTTTCAAATGGATGTCAAAAGTGCATTTTTGTATGGAAAATTAAAGAAGAGGTTTGTATGTCAACCTCCAGGCTTTGAGGACAATAAACATCCTAATTGGGTGTATAAGCTTGATAAGGCTCTTTATGGGTTAAAACAAGCTCCTAGAGCCTGGTATGAGACATTATCAAACTTTCTTCTGGAAAATAATTTCACTAGAGGCTCCATAGATAAGACTTTATTCATAAGAAAGCTGGGCAGCATAATCTACTTGTTCAAATTTATGTAGATGATATCATTTTTGCATCCTCTGATCCAAAGTTGTGTGATGCCTTTACAAAGTTGATGCAACAGAAGTTTGAAATGAGTGCCATGGGAGAATTACAGTTCTTTCTGGGGTTGCAAATCAAACAAAAGGCTGATGGAATTTTCATTCATCAGTCCAAATACACAAAAGATCTTTTGCAAAAGTTTGATTTACAAAACTGTAAGCCCTGTTCTACCCCCATGTGCAGCACCACACAACTGGATACAGATCAGAAAGGTAAAGTGGTTGATGAAACACTTTACAGATGTATGATTGGGTCCTTGATGTATTTAACAGCTTCTAGACCAGATATTATGTTTGCTACATGTGTTTGTGCTAGATTTCAGGCTGCACCTAAAGAGTCTCATCTGATTGCAGTCAAGAGGATCTTTAGATATCTGCAAGGCACTCCATCTCTAGGTTTATGGTATTCTACTGGACATTCTGGTAAATTAGTTGCTTTTTCTGACAGTGACTATGCAGGGTGTAAGTTGACCAGGAAATCAACTTCTGGTGGATGTCAATTCCTAGGCAACTGCTTGATTTCTTGGCAGAGCAAGAAACAGACCTCAGTTGCTACATCAACTGCTGAAGCAGAGTACATTGCTGCTGCAAGTTGTACATCTCAGGTACTCTGGCTTCAAAACCAACTTTTGGATTATGGCATTACAGAGACTAAGACTCCATTGTTAATGGATAGTGCTTCAGCTCTTTGCATTGTCAAAAATCCAGTCCAGCACTCTAGGACCAAACATAGAGATCAGACATCATTTTATAAGGGATTGTTTTGAAAAAGGTCTGATTGATCCTAAGTTTGTGCCTAGTGCTGATGAGCTTGCAGACATTTTTACTAAGCCTTTGGATAGTTCAACTTTCCAAAACCTGGTGTTAAGGCTTGGTATGCTGCAGCTAGAATAAGTGACAACTACTGATGATCTTAGTAATAAGTACTGATGATCATTAGTAACTATGTCACATATAAGTACTGATGAGCTCGTTTACCCTCAGCAGTTTTATAACTACTGAAGGCTAAATGTCTCACAAGTACTGAAGTACTTCATCTGTTCTAAACTACTGATGTAGTTACAACTACTGATGCAGCTACAACTACTGCAATCAGTAAAAACAGATAAGTACTGATGTCCTATGAAACAACTGAAATCAGCCAAAAAGGCTGATGAATGTGTTGAGGACAGTATGAAACAGCTGAAAAGCTAAGAATTGACGAAAACAGCTGATGAAAATTTCTCTTCAGTCGTTTGTACAACTGCTGTTTCATTCTAAACAACTGAAGCAAAACCATGTCTTCAGTAGTTTTATAACTACTGATGACTAATACCAAGTCTTCAGTTGTTTACAACAGCTGATGACAAAACCACTGTCCTCAGTAGTTTCATAACTACTGATGACAAACCCAAGTCCTCAGTTGTTTCAATCATCTGAAGTCAAAACCACGGTCTTCAGTAGTTTTCTAACTTCTGATGCCTAACACCACGACTTCAGCTGTTTCAACGTCTGAAAGGATAATACCATGTCAACGTCGTTTAAAACTACTGATGACTAACACCACATCCTTCAGTCGTTTTCTTACCCGTACCCTATAAATATCCCTGACCTAAGCTCTCAATGCTTCATCTTCTTCAAACCTAACGTTCCTCTCCAAAACTTCCCTCTTCTCAATGGCGTCCATGCAAATTAAACCGCGACACAACTGTGTTGCCTACCTCACTAAATCGCCCATCTGGACTAAGTTCGATACTGCTATCGATCTTATGGTTCAGTCCCAATACAATACGGCATTTCTTCTGAATCCCATACTACATGCCGAATCCCTTCAACAATTTTGGATGAACGTTACTATTACCACTGGGGAGAACAACACACCATCTCTCCAGTCGGTCGTAACAACAAAGAAGTAGTCATCACTCCTGCAATAATCCGCAAATTCTTCATCTGAATGATGCTAGTTCTCCTGCTGGATATCCGAAGGGCACCACAGATCTATCCTTTGCCCAACATGGATATCAAGGCGATCTCAGTGCCTCCACTATCATGAAGAAACACTTTAATGACGCTGAGCGCCTAATCTTTCACATGGTGAATGTATGTTTGGCCCCTAAGACGTCGTCTTGGGATCAAATGTCGACAAAATGGCAGCAGGTAATGTATTCTATTCTTGAGCAACAACCACTAAACTTTTCAGAAATAATATTTTCAGAGCTCAAGGATATGGCTCAAAAACTAACTGCCAACCGTTGGATACTATATCCACGGTTCATAATGGCCATCATTACAAACCAGCTTAATGCTGAGGGACTTGTTGGCTTGGGAGTCCCTGCTACGGCTGTTCTGCCGGAAGTATACTCCCGGCACAACTCTGACCAGACACTAAAAATGGCTGCCAAGCTGCGAAAACCCACGCAGCTGGAACCCACAGCCACCACCTCCAAATCAAAAGTCCCCACCAAACCCACCAAAAAGAAACCCAAAACGGCTACTCAGGGAATTGAGTCCCCTGAGGATGCCCCTGCAACACAACGCAGGATATATCCACTAGTCCAACCCCCTAGTGGATACAATGACTCTTCCAGCCATAGCCGCTCAGGCTTCCTCTCAACAGGAGCCTGCAGCAACCACACAAGGGGTACCTACATATCTGGGATCTTCCTCACTTGAGGGGATTGCCATTGAAGAGCACCAACCTCCCCAGGTGCACACTGCTTCTATCCCTTCACCCCCAACAACCGCCCCTCACAGCCCAACTTTAATAGTTGCACAAGTGCTGACTCAACTGCACTCCTCACCCCCTCCCCAGAAACCACTTACTACTGGGATACCTCTACAATTGAGGGGGAGGAACACAGTGCACTTGAGAACCCACAGCACAGGGGTTTACCACTTCTATCTCCTGGTGTAGACAAGGAGCTTAGAATATCTAGTGAGGCTGCCACCTCCTCTGACTCAGCACATGATCAGAATGAGGCTGGTAACATTGCTAAGACCTCACTAGAGGCAACAGCTGATGATGGACACTGTCCTGAGGCTGGAAGTCCCCAGTACCAAGCACAGGGGCACATGCACCAACTGGTCTACACCCAGTGCATGTAAATCCTGCTCTAAGCAGGAGGTCAGATGATTCAGCTTCGGCTGATGATGACCTGGGCTTTTTCTACGATGTTCTTGCCCAGAACACAATCCTTGAAGAGAAAGTCAGTAGGCTGCAAAACCTACTTGATCAACTCTCACAAGGAGAAAGACCATCTGCCTCTACCCACCCACAGATGGCACCTTCACTTGAAGGTTCCCCAAACACTGAGCCACTCCCAACTCAACCACCTGCCTCTGCTTCAGGCCCTATTTCTCAGGAACAGAACCCTCCTGAGCAAATAGGTGCTGTACTTCAAATTCCCTCCCTCTCATCACACCCATAATCACTGATATTGTGACTAAAGCCATTGATGAGAGGCTTTCCTCAACTTTACAACCCTTGATTGATGCTGCTGTGCAAAAGACTCTTTCTGCGGTACAAACCCCTTCCTCCAATGCATCCAAAAAGGGGGAGAGTACTGCAGTGAAAGAAAAGAAGAGAAAAGATCCGAGGAAAAGAAGGAAGCGAAGCAAGCCCAAGAGGAGGAGAAAGAACAAGCACCCACTGCTCACCTACAAGCGAAAGAAAGTGCTGATGATCATATGCTGAAGATAAAGCCTTGGAGCTACTGATAAAAGAGGCTGATGCCGAACACAGCAGATCAATGGACAACATCATTGATCAGCTGTTTAGGCAAGGCCATGACACCAATAACTTGACTCTGAGATTCGACGACTAGAGATTGAAGAAATCCAGAATAGATGGGCAAGTTATGAGTGTTAGAAAGAGAAAGGCTTGAAATCATGATTAGATTTATTGCAAAATCTTGGAAGATCAATGATCGAAATCAAAGCTTGTCCAGGGACAGTATCTTGGCAATCACCACCAAGATCTGTTCGTCTGAAGCATATACTAAGGGGCTTGTTATTGAAGCTTTGAATGAAGCGGGTGCTGGGAGCAGGACTGAGCTAGCCAAGCAATCAAAAGCCACACTCACCTCAAGATGCTAGAACAGCCTGTCAACATTCCCGCACCAAACCACCCAAAACACAACCCACCAAACCACTCCCTTACCCTCAAAACCCATAGCCGATGATATACCCTTGAAGAAGAGAGAAGGATATTGAGGCTAGAAGATGATGAAGAAGATGATGAAGATAGGCTGCCACTCTCAGCTGTGATTCAGTTGCCTAAGGCCACAAGTCACTCCTCACAATTACTCCTGAAGTCCAGAGACAAATGGTTAAGTGAAGCTAGAAGAAGAAGAGCTTCATAAACAGCATGATGAGGAATTGCTAAAAGAGTTGACAAAGCTTATGCAGCCACATCTTCTATCATCAATATGAAGAGCAAGCCTCAGACTTTACACTCTCAGGCATACCTTTCAATATCAAAAGGAAAGAGTGAGGATTTGGCCTGATCCCAGGGTCTCTCACAGAATTCATAAGAAAAAATACCTCAGAGATACATTGGCCAGGTGAAAAAGATCGTAGATGAAGTGATCTCTCTGGTCTTTGTAGTTTCACCCTGGGAAATCCTAGAAGACTTCAAGAAAGCCTACAAGCTAATCTAGCCCCTCAAGATGCTGGAAAACAAAATAGTGAAAAAGGGGTTAGTTTACAAGAGGCTTGAGGAAGTCAGGAAAAATGAGCTCCAGTTGTTCCTAGAGGGTAATCACCCGGATGAGTTTGCTTACAGAATAATAACAACTGTGGAGCTAAAGAATGGGAAACAGGCCAAATACCTGTCTGAGTATTATGGGCCTGAATCATTGTTTAAAGGAGGTGCTGAAGAGCTAACCATGGAGGAACAAATCACCTTCCTTGAGGCCTACACAAGAGTCGTACAGACTCATTATGGGGAAGTAAATCTCATGAATGGGATAACAACTCTGTGTCCAGTTCCCCAAAACAGAGTTCCCATTCATACCCTGCCAAACAAATATCTGAGATTTCTTCCCAGGCGGAGCTTACATGGGTCATCTTCTCTACTGATCAAGAAGAAAAAGACCAACACTTTGCCAACAATAAGTGGGATTATAATAATTTAGAGGTTTTGGCTGCATTGGTTCAGGGGAGTTTGTTGGACCAAAAGAACCAATGAGCCAAGATCAGAAAACCTCTAAGTCCCACATGGTATCACAACAACTGCTGAAAGCCTCATCAGCAGTTTGACAAGTGCTGAAGACTTCAACAGCTGAAGATCAAGTGCTAAAGACTTCAACAGCTGAAGAACTAAAGTACTGAAGTACAACAGCTGAAGAACACAAGTGCTGAAGCTGAAAGACCAAAGTACTGAAGTACAACACTGAAGAGTTTACAAGTGCTGAAGATCAACAACTGATGTACAAAGTCTGAAGACAAAGACTGAAGACATCAGCTGATGATATCTACTGAAGTCATCAGCTGATGAAACACCTGAAGGTCAAAGTCTGAAGATCAAGTACTGAAGCCTCAGTAGTTTGTCACAACTGCTGAAGAGTACTTCTTCAGTAGTTGTGATATCAGTAGTTTTATATTTCTACTTTCATAGTTTTTTGTTTCAGTAGTTTTGTAAAACGACTGAAGAGCTTGTTCTTCAGTCGTTGTAGTTTCAGTAGTTTCTAATCAGTAGTTTTATATTCTGTACTTAACACCTGTTATGTTCTCAGTAGTTGTGAACATTTCAGTAGTTTGTTAAGAGTTAGTTATTTTTGTATTAGATCTGCCAGTTGTCACTTTCCGTGATAACAGCAGTGATTGTTGCACTCTATATAAGGAGTGACAACCTATTGTAAGAATTGGAGTGAATGAATGAATGAATGTTTTGATGATTTGATTAGAAATATTCATATCTATAAACATTCCTTGAAATCAGAAATATATTCTCTCCTATAACCGTATGTGCTCTTAATGCATACAAGTATCGATTGCTTGCTACAATTTGTCTAATTCCTGTTCGTATTCCGCTGCTTTGAACTCTAATACATCAAACTTGTGATCGCTGATCCTGTCATCTTAATAAATAATAAACATTGAAACAACACTGAAACATTTAACATTAAGATCATCAATCACATATTCTGTTCATTCAACTCATACATTTCATTTACAGTTAGGACATGATAGACATAGTACATTAAGTTCGTAAACTAGTACATATTTGTCAACAGCTTACTCCTCAACATTCTAGTTCAGAGATTGTATACTCTATAAGCCTTAGCTTGAAAGAATATCTAACAAAGTGTCCAATATCTGATTTTTAGCAAATTGGCAATTTGGTCTTTGGTATTCAAGATGGTGCAAGGACATCCAAATGGCCTGAGAAAACAATAAAAGTTTCCTCTTATGCCAAAGTTCATAAGGAGTCTTGCTATGAGTCTTAACTGCAAAACTCTATTCTGCACAAAGGAGGTAGTGTTGACTGCTCTACCTAGAAAGTGATGGGCAGCTTAGAGTCAGACAACATGGTTCTTGCAGCTTCAATCAGTGTCCTGTTTCTCCTCTCAGTAACACCATTTTGCTGAGGAGCCCTAGGAGAACTTTATTGTATTGTAATGACCTTTTCATCACAAAATGTATCTAGGATTTGGTTCTTGAATTCAGTTCCCTAATCACATCTTATGTTTTTCACCTTGTGATCAGATTTATTCTCAATCTTTAGGATGAAATTCTTCAGAATTTCAGGGGTCTCATCCTTAGTTCTAAAAAGAAAACCCAAGTGAGTCATGTAAAGTCATATGTGATCACTAAACAATAAGAGGTCCTTCCTAAGCTCATTACACTAGTGGGGCCAAAGAGATCCATATGTAACAAGTGTAGGAGAGTAGTGATGGAGTTTCTTTCCTTAGGCTTATGAGATACCTTATGTTGCCTCCCTTTCAGGCATGCAACACAATGATCATCACTTCTCAACTCTTTCTTTGACATTCCAGTTATCAAATCATTTTTAATCAATTTATTCATATTCTTAAAGTTTACATGGCACATTCTTTTATGCCATAGGAAAGACTCATCACTATTGGCTTTAGACAGAAAGCATGAAACTTCTGTAGAGGGAGATGTTTCTTGCAAATCCATCTTGTACATGTTCCCTTCCCTGGGGGCTCTAAGCAGAATATGCTCATGAGGAATGACTACCTCGGGCTTGAGAACAATGCACTCACGCTCAGTAAAGAGCATGTTATGACTCTGATCACAAAATTGGGATACACTCAGAAGAGTGTACCCAAGCTCCTTAACAAAGTTTACCTTTTCAATGCTAAGCTTACCATTTGTGACCTTTCTCGTTCCAGAAATGTAACCACCTTCATCTCCTCCAAAAGCAACTAGTCCTCCATCAATCCTTCTAATGTTCTGGAGTAGTGACCTATTTCATGTCATGTGCCTGGAATAGCCATTGTCAATGATCCAACATTCTTGTTTGTCTTGAGATGTCCCTCCACAAAGAAAATGATTAGTTACATTTAGAAACCTAAGCCTTATTTGTCTTGGGCTCACTAAGAGAAACAGAAGGTAATGCAACAGTAATAGATCCTATAGTTGTGCTATGAGAATCTTGAGGTGTTGTTGATGTAGAACATCTAGTCACTTGGTCTTTCTTTGACTTCCACACCACCTTTGGAAGTTTGGACTTGACCTTCAACACTTCGGAAGCTTTTGAGACTTCAAAAGTTTTGATGACTGGACCTTTGGAAGATTCTACAAACACTGTAGCAAAGTTCAGTGCTTCGGAAGTATTCCTTCCTTCCAAGACCAAATTTTCTTCCCAAGGCAATTTTCAACTTGCCTTCTTCTTAGTTTTGGAGCTTCTGAAGGAAACAAATTTTCCTTCGGAACCTTGAATCTTCTTGGAACGCTTGGAAGTCCTTCTCTTGGTCATGTGAAGAGTACCTTTAGGATTGTATGGAAAATCCTTAGCAAGATGAGAAGTACTTTCACACATGACACATTCCATTTTCTTCTTCCCAAGAGCCTTCTGCTGAGAACATGATTGATTTTGATCATATCCCTTCTCCACCTTCATCTTTGCAGATGCTGAGACAGTACTTTTGGGCACTGTTCTTGGAGTTGGATGGTCCAAGCTATGTAGCAGTGGTACACAGCAGATCAGCCTTTTTCTTGGTGTTAAGATAATTTGAACATGATCTAGAACTTTTGGCAGTAGAGTTTAGGTTGATGTCTTCAGTCTTCACTACCTCAAACCCTGCAGAGATAAAAACTTGTTTCTGCTTAGAGTCAAAAGTAGCCTTGATCTCTTGAGCCTTCCTAGCTTTTATTTTGCTCTTTCTGATCAAGTTCTTTCTAATTGACTTGGTCATCACAGTCTTCTTCTTCTCCTTAGAAGGATAGTGGCCCTTCTTAGAATCCTCCTCTTCACTCTTCTCAAAGGAATTCTTCACTATCACTTCTTCATCCTCTTCATTTAAAGGGTCTATGAGAGAAATCTCATCTTCAGAAGTTCCATACCTAGGTGATCTTGTAGATAAGATTGTTTATGGAGGAGCTATCTCATTAGATCCAATCCCTGCTTGTTTTGATAACACACTTTGTTATGCAGTGATAAGGATATCATGTTCTTGAAGGTCTCTTCTTCAAGAACACATTTTTCGGCCCTAGCTTTGCTGATCACAAGCTCAGCTTGGCACTTAGTCAGCTTAGTTATGAGATCCTTGATCTGAGTCCTATAATTTGTATGCTCATGTTTTAAAACTGAAATGATTTTCTCTAAGTCCTCTACCTTTAGTTTATAATCACTTTCAGACTTTCTAAAATCAGCTTTTAAGATGTTTAAGGACTCAAGATCATATCTCTTTTCTCAGTTGTAGGACCTGTATCTGTTGACTTCAGCAGTGCATTCAGGGGTACAGAGATGTTCCAATACCTTTGCTTCATCATGATATGTCATCAGTGTTTAATTTAGAGAAGCATCTTCCACCTGAAAGCTCCAGGAAAAGCTTCCTTCTTCAACAGCAAATGCAGCTTGTTGCTTTGGCTTCTCATTCTAGGTGGCTTTGTCAGTGTAGTTAGGTCTTGATTGTGCTTTGACACCATTTTTTCTTAGTGCCTTACACTCCCTGGCAAAGTGGCCCATCAATTTACAGTTGTAACACTTGACTTTGCTTTTGTCCAGTCCAAACTTTCCACTGGCTGCATTGCTAGGGAACTTCCTTCCAGTCCGCTTGTAGAAATTCTTGCTCTGTGAGTGAAAAGAGCCATCTACTGGACTATTTCCATGTACTCCAGATCATCTGGATGGATACAATCTAGGTCTTCACGGGTGAAAAGAAAGTTGCCACAACTTTCATTACAGGACCCAAAGGCTTGAGAAGAACTTGTCTCTTGGAATGGGCTTCCTTGAGTGTAGTTCTCCCTTGGTGTCTCAGGGAAAGTGATGAAAGGACCCTTTTGTGAGTTGTCAGGGTAGTATATGAGATGATGTTGGGGTTCTATGTTGTCCCTTTCATCAACATGAAGGGCTGAACCCATTTGATTGTTGGAGTTTCTAGATGAACCTTGCATGTTCATCTCCATCTGGTAGGTACTTAGAATCCCATACAACTCTGTCAAAGTGAGAGTTTTTAGGTTCACAGCTCTCTTGATAACCACACAGTAGTGTGTTCATTGCCTACGAACTGAGGACATGAACTTCCTTACAATGTCTCTGTTTTCAAGAGCAACTCCTCCATCCACTAGGGTATCCATAATCTCAACATATCTGAAGTATTGTTAAGTCATGGTTTCACCTGCTTTGAAGGTCAAATTTTCAAACTGCTGCTTCAGGAGATCCTTCTTGTTCTCCTTAGCTTCAGAGGAACCGTTATACATTAGTTTAAATGCATCCCACAACTGCTTAGCTGTTTTGCATTTCTTCAAACCTCTATACACAGAGTTTGGAAGAGCAGTCTAAAGGACTGTCATGGCCTTCTGGTCAATCTCTACTCTCTTTCTATCTTCATCTGAGTAGTCAGCCGCAACCTTGGGGATCATACTACCACTAGTAGTAGAAGGGGTGCTTGGTATGTAAGGTCTATTTTCAACAGACTCCCACGTTCTTTAGTCTAGAGACCTGATGAAACCTTCCATTCTTTGGCACCAGGTGTCAAAGTCATCAAGAGTGATCAGCGGGGACTTGTGGTTCCAGTTTCCATATCAGATTTGGAAATGGCTGCCATTTGATAAGTTAAGTATTTTATGTGTGTGAGGGATCTTAAGATGGTGAGATTTATATCAAGAGCGTGGAAAGCTCTGATACGAAATGCAGGACTGGTGAAGGGTGTCCAATTACGACATAATAACACAATGAGGAGAGTTGCTTAGAATACTTAACAGATCAAATAATGGAACTGGATAACATTTTGTAAATGACACTAAGAACACAAGTAAATATAATACACAAACAAGTTAGCAAGATACACATCGAGATGGTTTTCAAGATTACAGTATATTGCCTTCTCAAGTTCTATTACAAGTGTTACAAAGCATATTCAGAAAGTTACAAGTACTTGAGATACATATATACTACATCCTACAGCCAGCCATACTATGAAAGCCAGCTGGATACAATTGACTAGACACAAACAAAATCAATTGTAGAGTCAAAAGGCAGATTGCTTTTTGACTTGTGACTATGACATGCCATAGCTCACATCCTAATATATTACAAAAAGAATAAAGTACATGAGGTAGAATGTTACAAATTCAAGACCTAAATGTATAGTTAAGAAAAGCATGGACCTTTGCACCAACTTATTTAAGTTGGTGACTTTACAGAGTTACAGCGGAAAGGGGTCTAGCTTTATGTAAAGTGCATCAGATAAAGCATGTATACTAAAAGTCTTCGGAAGAAATCTGTCTTCAAGTGTTGGCTTCAGAAGACTTTGTCTCTGAAGCTTCGGAAGACTTCATCTTTGGCTTCCGAAGATATTGGTCTTGGATTCAAAAGATTTCACACTTAGAATATTTCTATTGCATATGTGAAACTTCTGAAGCATTCTTTTTCAATGCACTTGTGCATGCATGCAGGAGACTTTGAGTGTTTGAGTTGCATCAACCTTAACACATAATCCTTACATCTTGCTTTGGATTATCTCTATGACATGAGGAGGTATTATGAGAGTCTAAGGGATCCTAACCATTTGATGTAGAAATATATGGTCTTCATCTTGATAAGGACTATCAATATCTAAATGACCTTCTTTCTTTTGGTAGTAACTACGTAGGGGAAGTTTGTAAGGTTATAACTGAAAGGCTGAAGAAACCAAAGCAACCAAAGAGCTTCCATCTTGCATCTATGATGTGAAGAGTAGAAGTTACTTTGAAAGTTTTACACACTTTAAAGAAAATAATCTAAGTGTAAAATCTTCTAAAGCCAAAGACCAAATCTTCCGAAGCCAAAGATGAAGTCTTCCGAAGTATCAAACACAGATTCTTCCAAAGACAAAGAAGTGAAGACTGATTTCTCCTAAAGACAGAGAAGACATGCTTCCTCTTATCAACTTTTGAATAAAGCTGACTAACTTTTCGCCACAACTCTAAACACTCACCAACTTATATAAGTTGGTGAAAATGTCCATTCTTTGTCAACTATAGATTATGGTATTGGGTCTACAACTTTCAACTTTGTAACTTTTATCCTCCTTGTAATATATTAGGATGTGAGCTATGATATGTCATAGTCATTAGTCAAAAGACAATCTTCCTTTTGACTTTACATTGATCTTGTTTTCTAGAATACTATTTTTAGCTGGCCTTCAAAGTATGGCTAGTTGTCGGATGTAGTATAAAGTAGCTCAAGTTCTTGTATTTATCTTCATGCTTTGAAACACTTGTCATAGAAGTTGAAAGAAATATAAAACATTCTTGAAAAGCATACTTATCATGTTCTTGTTCTTTATTCTATCTCATTACATACTTATGTTCCTAGTATTTTTCACGTAAACAAGGTTTTGTATTTTATTTGTTAAAGTGTTTTAACACTCTTCTTATTATGAGACTGATTGTATTGAGTATTTCTTAACCGGTCCTACAATCCAATCAATGGATGGTTTTATTATGAGAGCCATTTAAAAGTAGCGTTGGAAATGAAGCTGAAGGGAAAAAGATAGTAGATATCAGGATGTTTGATCTAGTTGAGATCAAACTACTACATCCTTAATATGTATAATTTTTGAAAAAAGAGTCATTCCCTGCCATTAAAGATGTATTATGTAAGGGTGATTGTTTCTATTTCATACATATGCTAAAAAACCTTAGGCACTGTATATGTGAATGTTGCACTAAAACAAAGATTAGAGACAAATTAACAATCATTAACTCACATTGATGGAATCACAAGCTTGAAGATATTAGAAAACAACAACTTGGAAGTTATGAAGGTAGATAATGTTGTAACCACTTTGGTTAGCAACCTCAAGTACAAAGCTTGGATCAATCTACCCTTGAACAAATGGTTCAACTTCCCATAACATAGAAATACACTGACTAGATAAAAGGTGTTCGCTACTTCAAAGAGCACCTAGTAAACCACTTAGTTCTGTGAAAGTTATACTATTACTTGAACATGCCAAGAAGCAGAAAAAGATCACATAAATGAATCAAAGCCTCTTTAAAAGTGCCAAAGAATCTAGATGAAGCAGGCTTTTCTCACTCTAAATAAAGGTTCACTAACAATAAATCAAACAATTCAAGCAACAAATATCCATTTCTAATCATACATAGCATTCAGAATATTAATCATTCATTGATACCATCTTTCAATCAATCAAAATGAAATTCATGCAAATAACAAGTCACTAAAAGCAATCATATGAAACAGTACAAACAAAGCAATTAGATTACATAAGTGTAATCAAAAGAACATGAAATCATTCAGTCATTCAAAGCAAGCATAATCAACTCGATCATGTCTAACAATCAAACATAACTAAGAGTGGTAGCATCATCCTTAGGGGAGTATTATTGGACTCAACAAGTTCATTGAAGGAAAATGCCTGCCTTAATCAATCAAATATGTTCTAACATCCAAAAAATCAAATACCGTTGATACATGTATGTCCCTAGATCATGATATGAATGTAATAGATCTTGTTTGTCTGACTCTGATATAATGTTTGGAATGATTGATGAAATGATATTGATTGCTTGTTATTTATAATGTTTAATATTTCATTAATGAGTCAATGTTGAATTGGTTAATTAGGTTTGTGGATGTTTGAATTGTTACACATAATGTTATATTAATTAATACATTCAAACTTAACAAAATGAATTTCTCATACGAATACCCATGCGAATGGACCATACGCATGAATAACTTTATACTAATGACTCAGTCGCACGACTGAACCAGGAGACTGGATCAGTCGTATGATTGTAACATAAGATTGGCTCAGTCGCACGACTGAACACTCAGTCATGCGGATGAATCAACCGCATGGTTCAATCGCACGACTGAACCATACTAATGGTTCAGTCGCACGAATGAACAAGACTAACCTATAAATACAACCCAATTCGTGGAAAACGAGAGATTTCATTCTATTTCGACTCCAGACATACCCTAGCCGTCCAGAAGCCTCCAAGTTGAACCTCCAAGTTCATAGAATGCTGTAGATCAATTCCTAATCGAATCTTAACGTTTGATTCAATACTTTATTGATTCTACGTGCGTTCTCACTGATTGGATCACCAATCAAATAGGATTCCGCACTATTTGGTTTGGTTTACACGTTAATCATTCGGTATTTCGTTCAAATACCAGGTCGTAACAAGGGGTATCAGAGCTTCGACTCTTGATTACGTGTGATTCAATCAAGATTGATAAAAAGTTTGTGTTTTTACACTAAAAAAACGCAATCTTTTGTGTCAAAAGTTGTCTTGGACGTTCCCTGCTCATCAAGTTTCGGTTTCTACGGCCTTAGGCAATTAGGGTTTGTGAAATTTCAACTTTTTACGGCTAAAACACGTTTAACCTAGAAATTTTCGCAAAACAGCAACTTCAGTCGCACGACTGCGCCATTCACATGACTGGACTTCATTCGCATACACCAGACGCACGATTGGACTGAGTCGCATCTCCATTCGTACGACTGAACCATCCGTTCGCAGTGTTCATACACATCTGCTTCATTCGCACGACTGAACCAATCGCTCAGTTCAGCCGCATGATTGAACCAATCGCATAGTTCATTCGCAGGATAGCCCATTCGCATCACCCAGTCGCACCAGTTTGACAGTTTGTTTAGTAACACTTAAAAGTCAATCGAGATGGAAGATCAGATGTCGGCGTTCACTGTCGGCAAGGACTCAAGGATCCAGAACCTACTGTTGCTTGAGAGTGAGGTGAGGAATCATAATAAACCACTAAAACTCTTAACGTTAGATGAGTTTCCCCACTGGAAACAACGTTTTGAGATCTACCTCAATGGAGTGGATCCAAATTTGTGGGAAGCTATCGAGACTGGGTATAGTATGCCGGTGGGAGCAGATGGGGTAAAGCTTACTTTGGGAGGGATGACTGATGCTCAGAAAGTTAAGTATAATGCAGAGAAGAGAGTTTCTGCATTGATTACACAGTCTATTGCTAAAGATATTTTCCACCATTACTCGGAGAATAAGCAGGCCAAGAAATTGTGGGATGAGCTGGAAAAGAGATACGACGGGAATGCTTCGCTGAAGGCAATTAAAACTAAGGAATTGAAGAAAGAATTTGACAACTTCTCATCGATGGGAAACGAGAGTTTGGACGATGTTATTGATAGATTTTACCATCTGATGAGTGAAATGCATACACATGGTGTTGCTACTACCATGGAAGAAAGGGTGTCAAATTTCGCAGACGGATTGCCGGAAAAGTGGGCTTCATTTGTGTCAAATCTGAGACAGAATGAGATGCTGGCAAAGTTGGATATCAATGACTTCATTCTAAAGCTACGAGAAGAAGCACTTTGGATGAAGTATAGAGCTCAGAAGTCTACGCACACTCAGAATCCAGCTTTGTACAATGCCACGCCTCAAGCTAAGACGTCTGGAGCGCCTCTTCAGACTGCATTTGTGTCTAGCTCATCGGGTCCTTCACAAGCTTCTCCTTCAGGTTCAGAAACTTCAGGGTCCTCTTATACCCATCACATTGGAACTGAAGCGAATGCTACTAGACTGAAGACCGAGAACCTCGGTAATGGGACTGTCGAAGTAGCTCGAGAGCACATGGATATTTTGGCAGCAGTGGTTTATTCTTATGATGGACTTGTTGCAGGGAAGATTGGAAACTGCCATATGGCAGATGAGGACTATGAGTAGGTGGATGAAATGGAGCTGGAAAGAATGGACATTATGTGGGCCTTAGCTAGTACTGTCCGGAGGGCGAAGAAGTTTGTGAAAAAGACTGGACAGAACTTGGTTGCTACTAAGGACACCACATTTGGCTTTGACAAGAGTAAAGTGACCTGTTTTAATTGTGGAGAAAAGGGGTACTTCAAGAGAGAATGTGTGAAGCCAAAGAGGACTAGGAACAGGAACCCATTCTCGTCCTTTACTCGTCAAGACAAGCAAGCTAGCGGTTCTACTTCATCAAGAAAGGATCCAAAAGCCTTGACTGCTCATGATGATGAAGGATAGGACTGGAGCTTTCGGTTTGTCTCTCGAAGGGAATCTAATATTGCCAGTGTAGAAGATTTCAATGATGATTCTGCGAGTGAGGGAGATATTGCAGTTGAGATAGCGATGTCAAGTATTGAAGAGACAACTGCAACTGAGGTAAGCTACAAGCCTGAAGAAGGATTTCAACAGCAAAGACAGAATCACCAGAACTAGAGACATCTGATGCGGTGTTGATGGCTAACTCTTCTGAACGACCTCAGGTAAGTACCACTGACCAACTGTTTAAAAAACATGCTTGTTCTAATTGTGATACTTTTAGAAATAGCATAGATGAGAACTTTTCTAGGTTATTAGATCATAATGATAACTTAGTAAATGATTTGCAACTGTGCACTGAGGCTAATAGAGTTTTAAAACAAAATGAGCATAGTTACAAAGAAAAGATAGACCTTTTGAGTAAACAGCTTAGGGAAACTGAAGTAGTTGCATTTAACCAAGCTAATGACATTAGGTACTATCTTAACTCCCTAGAAGACACTAAGAAGCAAAAGGCAGTCTAGAAGTAGAAGTAAACTCATTAAAGCAAAAAATGCACAGTTGGACAAGTTCATCACACATTGTCCAACACTTAGTGAGAGAAAGAAACAACGGGGAGGGTTTGGGTTATAAAGTGGTTCCACCACCACCTGAGACCTTGATTAACACTAAGAGTAGACCAATAAGTAACAACCCCATCAAGGATCATGTGGTGTCTACTCCTCTTGTTAGTGATCCAGATTCCTCATGTTCATCAATTGAATCTAGAACAAAACAAAAGAAGGCCACTTCAAAGGCAAAGGTAAAATGCCTTGTGTTAATGTGGAAAAAGAATTTGAACAGGTTAATATAAAGTCCGGGTCAATCAAAGTCAAATCTGAATCTAAAAGGACTTCTAATGTTAATCTTTCACAAGCTTCATGTCAAAAACCAGTTAACCAAAAGGAAAAGATGTTAAAGAATGTTAAAACAATTGATTTTGCTAAACAGAAGAAAACATCAAAAGAAACAGAGTTAAAACCCAAACTAAGTGATGTTACTAGGGTGTCACCCACATCTCCACAAAGAAAGTTTAATCATAAAGTTGATAGCAGGTCGTGCTACAACTGTGGAGAGTATGGACACATTGCTTCCTTTTGTCCTTACTATCAGACACCTAGGATGAAGATTGAACTTCATAATTCAAAACCTAGGTATTCTAAGAGGAGTTCTTTAACTCCACCTAGAAGAACTAGTGAACCTAACGTTCAACCCATTAGCCAGTCGACTGTTTATCACAAACAGGCATTGCACAAATCTGACTTATGGAAAGAGAAGTCATACTTTGTGTCTGATAATGATGGCAAGAAGGAACATGAGCTACCCTCACCCTCTAAGGGTCAATGGGTTGAATTCATGATGTGTGATGCCTCTGGGAAACCCAAGCCAGTAAAGGCTTGGGTTCCTAACCTAAACTAATGTTTTACATTGAATGTGCAGGGTGTTCGCTACATTGCTGAAACCAACACGTGGATAGTAGATAGCGGAGCATCCAGGCACATGACAGGAAACATGGATCTTTTATCAAACGTTAAGCAAATAACAGGAGGGCATGTTTCCTTTGCTGGAAATAAGGGAGGGTATATCACAGCTCAGGGAGAAGTTGGAAATCAGAAAGTTAAGTTTGATAAGGTGAACTACGTTCAACAACTTCAAAACAACTTACTTTCTATTTCCCAAATCTGTGATAAAGGTTTTAAAGTCATATTCGACAACAAGAAGTGTTACGTCCTAAACAAAGACTGCGCGATTCTGGAGGACCAAGTTCTGATGACAGCTTCAAGATATAAAGACCTTTATGTTTTGGATCTCTAAACAACTTCTATAACGGATCATGAAGTTTAGTGCTTTCTATCAAAAGCCATTGAGAAGGACTCCATCTCCTAGCATAGGAGAATGTGACACATCAATCAACGGAAGATGAATCACTTGATCCAGAAGGATTTGGTGAGAGGAGTTAATGTCAAGAATTTCCAACTTCCTGATTTTTGTGTAGCTTCCAAGAAAGGCAAACAGACGAAGAAGTCTCATAAGGAAAAGAAAGTTCATTCAATAGCACTTCCTCGTGAACTTCTTCACATGGATCTGTTTGGTCCAGTCAGTACAAAGAGCATTGCAAGCGAGTTGTACTGTTTTGTGGTTACTGATGACTACACAAGATTTTCTTGGGTAATGTTTCTGAAGTCCAAATCAAAAACATTTAAGTCATTCAAGGAGTTAGTAACCACACTAGAATCTCTCTACAAGCTGAAGGTGAGACAAGTACGCTCAGACAATGGGACTGAATTCAAGAGTCAGTGGATGGAGGCTTACTGCAAGGAAAAGGGAATTGTGCATCAATTCACTTCTGCCTACACGCCTCAGATGAATGGTGTTGCCGAGAGAAAGAACATAAGCTTGATAGAGACAGCACAGATAATGCTAGCAGACTTGAAACTGCCTATCCAATTCTGGAATGAGGCAGTGGCTAATACATGTTATACACAGAATCGAGTTCTGATAGTCAAGCGCCACGGAAAGAATTGTTACGAGCTACTACAACAACGTAAACCGAATCTGGAGTATCTCGAACCATTTGGCGCGTTGTGTACACTTCTGAAGAAGACTCAAGAAGGTAAATTCAGCGAGAAGGCTGATGAAGGAATCTTCCTAGGATACAACATACCGAAAAAGAGAGTTATACCACACCACCTACTGGCAAAGGACCGCCTTCTTTTTCGACTATGATGGATTCTTTACGTCCTTCAACATCCCTATCTCTCCTTCTGATGATGAGTTAGCTACTCGAATGATGTATGATATCTTGAATACACATCTCTGATTCAACATCATCGAGTTCACAGGAGAATCATCTACTCAGTCAGGGGGAGTAGTCGACGACAGTGACTCCTCTGAAGATGAAGCTGAAGAAGATGACCAGAACAGTCAGGAGGAACAGCTTCCAGTTCTTGAAAGTCCACAAGCATCTAACGGTGATGCACCTTCGACTTCGGAATCTCAAACTCCTTCTACCTCAGATGCAGAACCAAATGTTCATAATCTTGGCTCTGAGGTAGTTGTTCCTACTACTCCAGGATCACATCTAAACGTCTATCATCCGTTAGACAATGTCATTGGGGATGTCAGATTAGGAGTACAAACCCGAAATCAGCTGTACTCAGCTGATTATGCCTCTGTTATGGAAAAGGGATACATTCATGATGGTGCTTATCGGTGTTTTGTCTCGCAGTTTGAACCAAAATACGTCAGTGATGCACTAAACGATGAGGCATGGGTGAGTGCCATGCAAGAAGAACTTCTTCAGTTCAAGAATTTAGGAGTATGGACTCTGGTAGATAGACCTAAAGGTGCTAAGGTCATTGGCATCAAATGGGTCTTGAAATGCAAGAAGGATGACCAAGAGGTCGTTATCAGGAACAAGGCTCGACTGGTTGTTCAGGGATTTCGCCAAGTCGAGGGGATTGACTACAATGAAGTATTTGCACCCGTGGCAAGGATGGAAGCCATCTATCTTCCTTGCCTATGCATCGTATATGAAGATTAAAGTCTATCAATTAGATGTGAAGAGTGCATTCCTTCATGGGGAAATTCGAGAGACAGTGTATGTCAGTCAACCCGAGGGATTTGAAGATCGTTATCATCGAGACAGAGTTTATAATCTCCACAAGCCCTTATACGGGCTTCATCAAGCTCCAAGGGCCTGGTATGAGAGACTCTCAACTCATCTTGTGAAACACGGCTTTCGTAGGAGAGTCATTGACTGCACACTGTTCATCAAAGAAAAAGATGGAGACCTACTGCTTGTACAAATCTATATCGATGATATAATCTTCGGTTCAAAGAACAAGAATTATGCAAAGAGTTTGAAGCAGTTATGAAGAAAGAGTTTGAGATGAGTGCTATGGGGGAGATGAAATTCTTTCTCGGGTTACAGGTGGATCAGACACCAAATGGGATCTTTCTACATCAGACCAAGTATGTGGGAGACATTCTTAGTCGGTTTGACATGGAGAATCCTTCTGCTGCTGGGACTCCACTTGCTACAAATCATGATATTGCACCTGACGAAAATGGAGATCTTGTAGATGCCATAATGTACCGAGGAATGATTGGATCCCTCATGTATCTCACTGCCTCAAGACCTAATATCATGTATGCTACATGTTTATGTTCTAGATATCAGGCTAAGACTAAGGTTAACCATCTGATGTTTCGTTATCTGAAGAGTACACCCACACTTGGGTTGTGGTATCCTCATGATGATGACTTTGAGCTCACGGCGTATAGTGACTCGGATTACGGGGGTTGCAAGATGAACTACAAGTCTACATCAGCAGGGTGTCAATTCTTTAGGAGGAGATTAGTTACCTGGCAGTGTAAGAAGCAGACCTCGGTTGCATTGTTAACCTGTGAAGCCGAATACATTGCTGCTGCAAGTTGCTGTTCACAAATCATCTGGATTCAACAGCAAATGCGGGATTGCGGCTTAAAGCTTTCTTCTACTCCTATCTTTGTTGATAACTCTGCTGCAATTGCAGTAACTAAAAATCCGGTACAACATCCAAAGACCAAACACATCGGTATTAAATACCATTTCATAGGAGACTGTTTTGAAAGAACTTAATCGATGTGGTAAAAATTAATACTGACTTTCAACGCGCTGACCTCTATACAAAAGCCTTTGATAACCACGTTTTCTATATCTGTTAGAGGTCAACGGCGTTAAAAAGAAAAGTGATGTTATTCCTGATGATGATCATGTGTAGTCCGATGCATTGTAGTTATATTTTATATTTTTTATTTTTCCTTATTTATTTTATTCTATTTAAATTAAATTCATGTTATTTAGCTGTCTGTTAAAATCCTAAAATAAGTAAATCCAGTATGATTTTAGAATTTTAGGGGGAGAGTAGGTCAGCTAGTAATATTAAAAAAACGAGGGAGAAGGAGTGGATATCTGATATAAGGTAGATCCTATCTGTGATACCGATTCAAACCTTTTTGAAAATGATAGCACACAGGAACAAATCAAAAGGGACTTTAAAATTTAATTTAGAAAAGATGCAAAATTCAAAGTATAAGTCTGTGTAGTCTAAGCAATATAAAAGGGAAGATGATAGAAAAACTGGTAACTACTAAGGTAACACAAAGAAAGTAGACCTAGAGGTTGCTAGACCACAAATGATATGTCGGTAGATTCAACACAATAGATGATTAGACCTGACTGGTGATCTCAAGATCAAACTAAGTTGTTCAACTGATTGTGGGCTGCCATCTTATCACTGGTAACATAATCAACAATATCCCATAAGGGGTAATGAGCATGTAAACGCCACTAATGTGTGCGGATGACCATAAATAGAGCAAAGCACGAAAAAATATGAAAGGAAAATGTCATCAAGCTAATGACATATGTTGTTGGTGCATTCTGTGCAAAAGAAAATTTAGCTGCTCTAACAAGAAGATAGGTTGTGTGCCTCTCTGCTGTGCGATGGCACTGACCTGATGATAAGCATAACTTAGATATTCTAGAATTCATTGTTGTTGCCGCCTCTCTGCTGTGGCGATGGCACTGACCTGAGGATTGGCTTCTCTTTGAAAGCTCTAAGAATAGTCTCTTCTAGTAAAAATACCCGTAGACCGCTCAAAAGCCCCTGAGGAATGTTGATTACCATATAATGTGGGATCCAAAATGTTAGTTAAAATAATTAAACCTAAAACTATCACCAGTTTGTGTCTAAGTCTGTGTATGGATTTAAGAGGACAAATATACTGGCAATCATTGTGGCTGCAATTCTTGAAAGTTCAAATCAATGTGGGAATCTAATAGTACCTGTGTGATTTCCTAAATTTGCTAATGACTCTGGATGAAAACCAAGAACTGAGCATCAAAAGTTTTGATAACAAGTCCAAATGATTTGACTTGCTTGTATGATTCCAAAATTGAATTGGTCCAGGTGTGGTCAAACTAAATTGAAGCTGCCTATTCTGGAACAAAATCCAGTAGATGTCTATCTTAGGATTTATCTCTCACAAAAAGTCAAAAACAAGTTTTATTTTTGTATTTAGTTTAAGTTTCTAGTTAGATAGTCATTTTAGTTTGTTTGTTCGTCGGACTATATCATGAAAATCAGTATGGGATTAACTCACGTAAAAGGTTCATGTCTGAGATGACCACATGTGTTTTCAAGTTTAAAAGGGTCACGTCTGAGGTGACTAAATTGTTTAAAAGGATCACATCTGAGGTGATCAAAAGGTTTTCAAGTTAAAATGATCATGTCTGAGATGATCAAATGTTCATAATGTTAATTTCAACAGGTAAAAAGGGTTTAAGTGCTAAATGTTCATAAGTGTAACCCTTCGCACGAATGGATCATAAGTATGGACCAACCATGCGAATGGATCCCATTCCCACGACTGGAAATGAGATTGCGCCATTCACCCGAATGGCTTATCAGAATGATCCATTCGACCGAATAAAAGGATGCGAATGAGTCAGTCGACCGACTGAGACTCAGTCGGTTAATTGAGGGTGCGAATGAAAACGCATGAATGAGTCAGTCGACCGACTGAGACTCAGTCGGCCTACTGAATGCGACTGACTGGGCCAATCGCACGACTGAGACTCAGCCGCCTGAATGAACTAAGCGAATGAGGCCAGTTGGCCGATTGAACTCAGCTTCAGTATTTAAAGGGCCTTAGTCGATCGCATTCCACTCATCACCCTCAATCGCTCCTAAATCGCACCAAGTACCGTTACTCTGCCAAAATTTCTCTAGACCTTGTTTTTACATCATTATTGATCTTCTGACGTGGGTTGTTGATTATACAGGTATATTGCAGTGAAATCTTACTAAAATCAGAAGACATTGAATCCAAATTTGTGATATTCAAGTGAAACAAGAACCGGACTAAAAATGACCTAATAACCAACATAAACTAAGCAAAATGTTAAAATTAAGTTTAATAGGTTATTAGTGACAAGATGGCGAGTCTAATGGACCATTAAACCATGTTAAATTACTTGATTTGGTCAAGATTCGAACCACAGGCGACTGAACAGTGGGGCAAGCGACTGGTCGACCAGATGAACTCCAATTGCACGATTGAATCTTGCGATTGGGTCAATTGGCCGAATGAATTGGCCGAATGCACCATGCGAATGAACTCAGTCGGCCGACTGAACCAACCGCAGACTCAGCCAACAGATTGAACTAAGTCGCATGTCTCATTCACCCGAATGAGCTCAGTCACATGAAAGGACAACTGACTGACTTCAGTCGCATGATTCATTCGCACAAATGAATCAGATTGAATTTAAACTATACACATTGAACTGAATTTTGAATGTATGACTTTCTAATGGTTCTGTCTTGTGTTTCAGGTCAATGGATGATAGATGGTCCATCAATCCAAAACACAATATATGTGCTCATTTGGACCATACGACTCGAAATGGGGCCGAGTTTACAGAGATCTTGTGTTCCTTCGACGTTCTCGGATACATAAAGCCATCTCCACAACGTGTACTCCTTACAGGTCGTTACATTAGGCTTTCTAGGAAAATGCCTCCGTAGATCGTTCACGTGAGCCTTACAGCATATGGAGCTCCATTCATGGTCATGATATTGAGATTATAGCAGCTGATATCCAGAGAGTACTTGATTTTGGGGATGATACTGATCACCCCACCAGACTGCATCCATTTATAGTCAGAGGTTGCTTCCTCAGGATTAAGTACGCTGGGGACATCAACTCAGGTGTGCTGAACAAGAGCAACCTGTGTCCCCAGTATAAGTACTTGGCACATGTGATCCAGAAGTGTATTGCTTCTCGGAGGGGTGGGTTGATGACCTGTCAGACCAGATTCAAAATGCCTATGTGGCACTGGTGCTGAACCCCCTTCAGCTTCCCGAGCATTATCTTCTCATATCTGGTGGAGAATCTGGAGGCCAAGGGGAAGGAGGGTTTTTGTATGTACCCCAGATTTCTGCAGCTGATCTTCAATGAGAAGTTGCCATCACTTCCCAGGAGAGCCATGATGTTGTGGCCTTAGAGATTATGGATGACATGACCTTGGGTTGTATGAGAGTGTATCGGGGCAAGCAGGTAAAGCCCCAGGTAAAGAGGTTGATCGGCCATCTGGCCAATGACAGATATGTGGCGCCAGGTAGACACAAGTGGCGTCATGATGACAGCGATTCAGACGATGAGAGGCTATTGCTCCCAGAGCATGATTCAGGCGATGATGACAGTGGGGATGCTGGGGATGATATGCCTATTCCACCGAGGGGCACCGCTTCAGATGTCATACCCCCAGTATCTGCCCCAACAGGCAACATAGCTGAGTCAGCGGGTTTCCACCAGGACTTCATACCTGGTGAGGAGGAAGAAGAGTCGGATGAGGAGCCCTTGACGAGGACTGTGGGAAGAAAGGTTGTTCCCACAGAGTATGGACTCCGGGAGGTTGGTGAACGCCCCAGGGATTCGGGAGAGACGACTGCATATCCTAGCTATGCCCTTGAGTCAGCTAGCCGTGTTCTAGGGGGAGCATCCACCTCGACTGGATCGAGGAAGAAAAGGATGGCTCAGCCCCACGGCCAGAAGAAGAAGAAGAGAAGATTCACCTTCGTCAACACCACAGCCACTACAACCACCACCACCACTAGCCACCAAGCAGGACCCTCATCCCATCCCGCACATATATATGGATCTCCTCTACCTCCAATTGGGGTAGAGGAACAGCTTTCTGCGCTGAACCGGATGGTGATGCGTTTATTAGCTGCTGATGAGGAGAAGACGGCGTAGATCCGTCATCTGACAGATCTTACTGCAGCGCAGTCTCAGCAGATCTCGCAGCAGGCTTGGTTGCTAGATGAGCAGGCCCACATATGGCTGCTCAGAGCCACGAGATCGCCCAACTCCAAGAGCACAGTGTCGCATCTACTAAGAGGATTGAGTAGTTGGAGGAGGCTAAGAAGACGATCATGCTAAAGCTTAAGGGATCTAAAGACGAGCCACTAAAGATTAAAGAGGGAGACGCAGATGATGAGGATGATGATGAGGATGATGATGATGAGACTGAGGATGATGATGAGACTGAGGATGATGAGGGGACTGAGGACGAGAGGACAAAGGAGAGGAATGAGGATGATGATGAAGAAGGAGGGGATGCAGCTACATCTGCCTCTACTCAAGGTCAGGATAGGAGATCCAAGAAGAAACAAGACCAACAAGCTTCCTCCTCTGCTCCACCAAGCGATGATCCATTAATCCAAGAGAAAAATCCAAACTATCAGAGGGATGAGTTTGATGTTGCTTCCCTTCAGCAGATCAAAACTCAGCTAACTCTGCAAGGGATCGTCAGAAGGTCGGTGAGTTATACCCCTGAAGAAGGGGAAATAATTCATGATCTATCAAATGAGCAACTAGCTGAGATATTCAAGTTAAATCCCGATAAGATTGTGAAGGATGCTCCAACGTGCGACTCGACAAGTGACGAAGAGATCAATGACGTTGATGAAATAGAGATAGAAGATGTCACTGCAGAGCACTACCCTCAGTATGCTGACAATGAGGGAAATGTGGTCCCCAATCTGGGTGAATTCCTTGTCAGTGATACGTTTGAGGTGTTAAACAAAATGGAGCAGGAGTCAGAGAAGACAAAGGGAATGGCACAAGCCTCAAATGAAGATGTTGATATCCGAATGGCTGAGTGGGCTGCCTGTTTTGAAGAAGTTAGAGCCCAACGCGCTGCACCTAAACAGGACGCCTACACCAAACTCAACAGAGTCAAGAAACATCATAAGGTGTCAGGCAAGATTATAGCATGGGCATATTTTGAGGACCTTAACGTCTATGCAGTTAAGAGGGAGAAGGGCATAGAGTACTTTAGATTTCCACATGATCTAAAGACTCTACCAGGTTTTGAGCTCAACCAGCTAGCCAAACTGAAGTTGTTGTATGCTGACCCGAGAAAGATGTTAGGCTGGTTTGAGGCTGCCCTAAGGAAGGAGTACCACACCAGGTGGGTTAACTTCAGACCCCAACAGCCTACAAGGTACATCAGAAGGTCTGAAGTTGATGGCATTACTGGAAAGCCAAAGATAGTGTTGAAGTGGAGTCCTCCGCGCACGATGTCAAGAATCCCACTCAGGGAAATGCCACAGGACTTCACTCCACACTTTAAGTGGTGGTACTACGATTGGAGGACAGGAGAAGCGGTCATAGTTCTAAACAAAGAGGGCCAAATGGATACTATTAGGGTATTTGACCCAATGTGGCTTACCAACTTGTCAGCTAATGATGTTTACACTCTATACAAGTGGCCACTGTTCTATGATACGCAGGATATAGTACAAGCCCTCCAGTTCCAGAATGTCATAAGACTCTGTTTTGCTATTGAGATTCATGCGGGATCACAAAAGAGGGTAAGTACAAGGAGTATGAGTAGGTAATGAAGAAAACAAGACATTAGAGAGATCTAGGTCCAAGGGGGAGTTTGTTGATACATGTATGTCCCTAGATCATGATATGAATGTAATAGATCTTGTTTGTCTGATTCTAATATAATGTTTGGAATGATTAATGAAATGATATTGATTGTTTGTTATTTATAATGTTTAATATTTCATTAATGAGTCAATGTTGAATTGGTTAATTAGGTTTGTGGTTGTTTAAATTGTTACACATAATGTTATATTAATTAATACATTCAAACTTAACAAAATGAAGTTCTCATACGAATGGCCCATGCGAATGGACCATACGCATGAATAACTTTGTACGAATGACTCAGTCGCACGACTGAACCAGGAGACTGGATTAGTCGTATGATTGTAACATAAGATTGGCTCAGTCGCACGACTGAACACTCAGTCGTGTGGATGAATCAACCACATGGTTCAATCGCACGACTGAACCATACTAATGGTTCAGTCGCACGAATGAACAAGACTAACCTATAAATACAACCCAATTCGTGGAAAATCGAGAGCTTTCATTCTATTTCGACTCCAGACGTACCCTAGCTGTCCAGAAGCCTCCAAGTTGATACTCCAAGTTCATAGAACATTGTAGATCAATTCTTAATCGATTCTTAACGTTTGATTCAATACTTTATTGATTCTACGTGCATTCTCACTGATTGGATCGCCAATCAAATATGATTCCGCACTATTTGGTTTTGTTTACACGTTAATCATTCGGTATTTCGTTCAAATACCAGGTCCTAACATATGCTAACCTACAAACATTATTAACATTCAAAAAAACACTAATTATTGTTCAAATTTGTTTTTTAGATTTTGTAAATAAAGAAATTTTTACAAGTGTCCATAACGGATAAAGGTAACCCCATAGTGGATGATCAATATATACATAGGCTATAAATAGTTGTATATCCTAATCATTTGTAAGCTTTTAAACAAATTATCAATTAAACAAACATTTCATATTCATCTGAGCAATGAATCACACGAACACACAATCACGCACTCATACACACACATTAGAGATCATTTCAATCGTAATAGGTTTTTACACCATGATTGTTTGACTAATGATTCACGCACTTGTTATTCGAGAGATTAAAATTTTCATTGGAGTATTCAACCTTTGTTTATACAACAAAGCTGATTCCATCGGATAATATGTTTGAAGCATATTTAATTAATATACTAAAGACAAATATGCTAATAAGAGAAAAAAAATAACATTGTTTTTATAGGTTATGTCAAATGACAAAATAGTCCCAATATTTATATCCACTTTTTTATGTTTTATAAAGTATTAATACAGATAATGTGTATCAACCGTACGTATCCAGTTACTTGAGAAATTAAAAACTTTACAACGATAATTGTATAAATGTACAACATAAGTTTTTATAGAGGACTATACTAGCACACCCACAAATAAGATATATCAAAGTTAAATACTTATGTAATTTACATGTATATCTGTATTAAACAAAAAAATTTTGGAAAATATCAATTATTTGCTAAATCATACCCAATACAAAATATCAAAAATTCACATGTTAATAAAACAGTCAGGTTGTTTACTTAAAAGTTATTACAAATGGGTTTTATAAATTAACAAAATTATAAAACTAATGGTTTACTAACGAGTGGTTAATAAAAACATAAATGGGCTTAGAAAAATAGATTGAATGGGTTGAATTGTTAAATAGTTAATGTGTTATTATGGGCTTGGGTCGGGTGTGTGGGATACTGACATTTACAATGGCGAAGTGTTAAATGTGGGAACCCATTAGATTAGGTGTGCAATTAGGGGTGCGATAGTCCTTTGCCTCTTCGTATTCGACCTTCACCCCTATCTATGGGACTAATCCAGCCACACTTGTTATCCCCAACAAAATCACCTCCCCAAATCCTTCTACTATCATTTTGTGTTCGTCCCCATGCCATGTTGCAATACGCATACTTGGTTTAGGTGTTAATACTTGGACTATAGGCATGATTACAGTTTAGTAAATTTAATTTTGTAAATTCATGTCAATAAAATCTAGATCAAATGGTTTAGGAACAGGTACCCCATAATTTATCAAACTAGAGGTCATG
The DNA here is from genome assembly GCA_025506515.1 of Flaveria trinervia. Classification (NCBI taxonomy): domain Eukaryota; kingdom Viridiplantae; phylum Streptophyta; class Magnoliopsida; order Asterales; family Asteraceae; genus Flaveria; species Flaveria trinervia. The sequence goes on along the minus strand of CM046451.1, from coordinate 69,844,808 downwards.
GGTTGTAGTGTCACTAAGTATAAAAACCCTATTCCCAGCTATTTTCTTCATCTTCTTCACTTCTCCTTCAGTTTCTTATTCATCACCTATTTTCTTCACTTTTGCACCAAAAACGCTCCATTTGGTCTCGTTTTCGTCGTCTAGACTCCATCTACAACCTAGTCTACTCCATCCTTGCAGGTAGACGACCTTGGTTGTCCATTTCTTGCTTGTTTTAGTGCTGTCCATTTCTAGGGTTCGGGTGTTCGGGTCAACCCAAACACAAGAGGTCGTGTGGGTGTGTGTGATGACTTTCTGCGTGTGCTTCTTGTTCGTGTGTGTTTGTTGTGTGATTCTGGAAGTCCTTGTTGTGTAAAACCCGTGCTTGGGGCAGCCGAAGGTTGCTCTGCACTTCAGTAGTCGCGAACCTGCAGTTCAGACGATTGGGTTTGTCATGCGACTGAGCCGTGCGACTGGGTGAGTCGTGCGATTGAGTCATGCGACTGTGTCTTTCGGGCGACTGAGTCGTGCGACTAGGGATGCCATACGATTGAGTTGTGCGATCAAATGTTGTGTGCGATTGAGTCAATACGGGTGAATGTTGTGTGCCATTGAGTCAATGCGGATGAATGTGGTGTGCGATTGAGTCCTACGACCGAATGAATGTATGCGATTGTGTGTGTATCGCACGACTGAAGGCCAATTGTATGAATGAAGGTTCAGTCGTACGAATGAAGCTGATTCGTACGAATGAAGATTAATTCATGCGAATAGAGGTTAAGTTGTGCGATTGGGTGTTGTGTGGTACGACTGAATGCCAGTCGTGTGAATGAAGGTTAAATCGTGCGAATGAAGCTGATTCGTACGATTGAAGGTTGATTCGTGCGAATGGAGTGTTGAGTCGAGCGTCTGGTCCTATTGTGTGACTGATGATGTGTGTGTGTGTGAATTCCCTTCCTGAATGTCTTGTGATGATAAGGTAACATCAGTAAAAGTGTCATTGCTTGACCACAAAGATTAAGTCAACGCCATCAACACACACATACTATTTCAATCTAAAATCAACCTAACGTTTTACAAATTTTCAACAACCTATTTAGGACTACAAATATTTAACAAGTACTTTCTTATATAACATTGGGATCTTTATACGGATGTCATTAGCAATGATGACTACTCCTAGTACATGGATCTACATAAGGTCTGATACGTGTGTCTGCTTGTGTGTGTTACCCGCGACTGAACCGACACAACCCGAACTGACCAAACATTACTATATGCTTTATGCACATCATTAATGCTTAACAATAACTGTCAATAGGTGTTTGATTGTCAATAGGTGTTAGTACCAACAGATGCCAGGAATGGGCCTCGGGGGAATATATTCCGACAAGATTCTTTGTGTACGTCATTAGGTTTGGTTGTAAAGCTCATGTCATGTGATTTTTCTTACTTATAACTGTATGCATGGTATTCTGCAACAACTTTATACAACATCAATTACTTATTTACTTTTAAACCTACGAGCTCACTAATAATTTTGTTGACCATTCTGAGCATATCTTTTCAGGTGATCATGCTAGCTGAAGATCTAGGTGTGCTGCCTTAGTGGAGACCCTAGGATGAATTTTTGTGGCTAACTTGTCATTTTGAAAACATTTGAAGTAGTCTGTTTTAAATCAACAATTACTCTTTTGTTACTTGTTCCCGGGTTGTGGGAAAAATACGTTACAATGTTGATATTCGTACTTGTCTGATCATTTGGTTGCGTATGCTTATGGCTTTGTTGTCGTGAACATTGACTAAACACGACACAAGTCCCCTTGTTGTCGGGTGTCGTCATGACACGCTTGTTAACATTTATTATATTGCATCTCTATCGCTTACCATGTGTTATGACGATTCCCGTCTTCTTACATCCCCGTGTTTCCGCTCTTAGCGGGGGTGTGATAGACTGGTATCAAAGCCATTGGTTATAGAGAATTAGGCAATACACTTGACAAAGACTATAACCTAGGAACCTTCATGTAGATTTGCATGCCAGGGTTGTGTGCATTTTTTTATCTCATACGTGTTCCTCATTACTTGTTCATTTATCTATCTGTTTCGTGATCTTTTCACCCTGTGAGGGAGCCCTTGTGCTCACTCTTTACGGGATGCTTCTATTGGATCTTCCATTTCCCTCTGCGCACCGAGTTGTTTTATCAATCCGGGTATTGAACACGAAGAGGTCTTCGTAGATCATGCTATTGCACTTGACCTTAGACACTGGGATTTACCTAGAGGAGGTTATGTCTGGGAGCTCGAGAGAGGAGGAAATAGCAACCTCCGCTAGACTAAACTTGATTACATGCACGGATATGCCATTATTATGATGGACTACTGTTTGGACATTACCTGTACATGGTGTGAGAAGTACACTATTTGTATGCGATGTGTGACAACCATAAGTGTGGTATTAACCCGGAATGTTAAACCTTAATGTGACATGGATAATGTGCCTTACAATGGTTAAAACTTATGCGTTTACTACTTTTATGATTAGAACATGCCGCCTCGAAGAGTTACCCGCAACAACAGTGGCGGAAGTGAAGCCCCGAGGGGCAGAGGCAAAGGCAGAGGCAGCCTTATCACTTAACAGCTAGCCGCACTGATTCCGACTATCATGGCCCAAGTGAGCGATGCTCTTCAGAGCCACCACCCCCACGGGGATGGTGGAAATGAAAACGATGATAATGGGAACCCAACTGGGAATTAAAGCAATCAAGAGATCGGGAATGGTGGTACAGCCGGTAATGAAACAGGGATTGTAACGAGACTGGGGTTGTGAATGCTAGACGGGGATGTTCATACAAGGAATTTGTGGCTTTTAAACCGAGAGAGTTTGATGGCAAAGGTGGAGCCATAGCCCTGACTAGATGGCTTGAAAAGATGGAGACAGTGATTGACATAAGCAAATGCCTCGACAGTCAAAGGATCAAGTATGCCACGTGCTCACTAAAGGGCAAGGCACTAACTTGGTGGAACAACCAGATTCAGGCTAGAGGAAGAGAATCGGCGATGCAAATATCGTGGGATGAGTTCAAAGACCTAATCACCGAGGAGTACTGTCCTCTCAATGAGATGCAGAAACTTGAGCATGAGTTCTGGAATCATGCTATGGTGGTGGCTGGGCACGCGGCTTACACCGATCGTTTTCATGAGCTAGCAAGATTGGTTCCGCATCTGGTCACCCTGGAATCAAAAAGGATAGAGATGTATATTTGGGGACTTGCGCCTCAAATCCGATCAATGGTAACCGCAACTACTCCTCCTACTATCCAGAGCGTAATTCTGAAGGCTGGCGCTCTAACTGATGAGATGGTGAGAACAAGGGTTTTGGGCAGGGGAGCAGAGAAAAGGAAAGATTTCGGGGAAACGAGCTGGTCGAGTGCTGGGAAATTTGAGAAAAGGGCCTAGACAACCAAGAATTTTGTGACTGTGACCCAGGGCAGGAGAGAGTATGTGGGTCCGCACCCCAAATGCGATAGGTGCAACTTTCATCATCCCCCGGCTATGTCGTGTCGGGTGTGCGCGAACTGTAGACGCCCGGGGCATTTAGCAAGAGACTGCAGAACCGCGCCGAATATGGTCGCGCCAGTCAACGCGGTTAACCCCGCCGGAATGCCAGGGGCTCTTACGAGTATAGAAGCCCTAATCACTACAAAAACATGTGCCCCAAACTGAATCGGGTACCGGGTCAACAAGGGAACAACCAGCAACAGGTGATGGCTATAGCCGGAAATCAAGGCCCGGCAAACCAAGGGAATATGGCTCGGGGATGCCCTTTTGTCATTGGAGCCAACGAGGCCCGTCAGGACCCGAATGTTGTTACGGGTACGCACTTACTCAATAACCACTTTGCATCTGTACTATTTGACACTAGAGCAGACAATAGCTTTATATCTTCTGAATTTGTGCAATTGCTTGATTTGAGTCCTAGTAGGCTAGAAACTAGCTACTCTGTAGAAATGGCCAATGGTAGGGTTGTTCAGGCTGACGAGATTGTTAGAAAGTGCTCGATAATATTGGAGAACCACGCCTTCGATATAGACTTGATACCCTTTGAGTTAGGAAGCTTCGATATGATTGTGGGAATGGATTGGTTGTCGAAACACGGAGCCGAGATTGTCTGTCGGGACAAGGTAGTACGAATCCCTATGTCAGACGGAAAAGTACTCAGAATTCAAGGAGAACGACCGGGAAGAAACTTAAAGCTTATTTCCTGCATGAAAGCACGCCGGAGTTTACGAAAGCAGTGCTATGCTTTTCTAGCTCATGTGGTGGAAAACAAAGAAGATGAGCAGAAATTGGTAGATATCCCTGTAGTTCGGGATTACCCAGATGTATTTCCTGATGACTTGTCTGGTTTGCCTTCTCCACGGCAGGTTGAATTTCGTATTGAGTTGGTTCCTAGAGCTACACCGGTAGCAAAGAAACCGTATCGGCTGGCACCATCTGAAATGCAAGAGTTATCTAGCCAGTTACAGGAGCTACTGGAGAAGGGTCTTATTCGGCCACGTCACTCGCCTTGGGGAGCACCGATGTTATTTGTCAAGAAGAAGGATGGGTCGTTCCGTATGTGCATCGACTACCGTGAGTTGAACAAGTTTACTGTGAAGAATAGATATCCTCTCCCTAGGATTGACGACATGTTTGATCAGTTACAAGGAGCATCGTATTTTTCCAAGATCAACCTTCGATCTGGATATCATCAACTACAGGTTTTTGAGGAGGACGTACCAAAAACAGAGTTTAGAACTCATTATGGGCACTATGAGTTCTTGGTCATGCCATTTGGGTTTGACTAACGCACCAGCTGTTTATGGACCTAATGAATCGGGTGTGTAAACCTTACTTGGATAAGTTTGTGATCGTATTCATAGACGATATACTTATCTACTCCCGATCGAAAGAGGATCATGAAGAACACCTTCGGGCAATATTGGAACTGTTAAAGGAAGAGAAACTTTTCGCCAAGTTCTCAAAGTGTGAATTCTGGCTACGAGAAGTGAAGTTTTTGTGTCATGTAGTTAACAAGGACGGGATTCATGTAGATCCCAGCAAAATTGAAGCAGTGAAGAAATGGGATACACCTCAGACGCCTTCAAAGATACGATAATTCTTAGGATTGGCGGATACTATCGTCGTTTCATCGCGAACTTTTCAAAGATCGCTCAGCCGTTAACACTGCTGACCCAGAAAGACAATAAGTTTGATTGGGGACATGCACAAGAACAAGCGTTCCAAATGCTGAAAGATAAGTTGTGTAATGTCCCTCCCAGACGGAACTGATGATTTTGTGGTATACTGTGATGCTTCGCATCAAGGGTTGGGATGTGTACTAATGCAGAAAGATAAGGTGATTGCCTACGCTTCGCGACAACTTAAGGTGCACGAAAAGAACTACACAACTCATGCTCTAGAGTTGGGCGCTGTAGTATTCGCACTCAAAATATGGAGGCATTACCTATATGGAACCAATGCATCATCTACACAGATCATAAAAGCCTTCAACATATTCTGGATCAGAAGGAACTCAATATGCGACAGCGACGCTGGGTAGAGCTTCTTAGTGACTACGATTATGAAATCCGGTATCATCTAGGGAAAGCTAACGTGGTGGCTGATGCTTTAAGCCACAAAGAATATGTGAAACCACTACGTGCTCGAGCTTTGGGATTGACCATTCAAATGAATTTGAAAACTCAGATCCAAATTGCACAAAGCGAGGCGTTGAAAGAAGAAAACCTTACGGGAGAAGAATTCCGAGGGTTGGATAAACAAATGATGTGCAAGGACGATGGTGCACAGTACTTCGTGGACCGTATATGGGTACCCAAATGGGAAGGTGTACCTACCTTGGTCATGGATGAAGCACACAAGACTAGATATTCTATTCATCCTGGTGCATACAAGATGTACCACGATCTCAAAGATCTGTACTGGTGGCCAGGCATGAAGAACGACATTGCCATGTACGTCAGCAGATGCTTGACAAGCTCAAAGTTAAAGCTGAACATCAGAAACCATCAGGACTGTTACAGCAACCTGAGATTCCCGAATGAAAATGGGAGAACATAGCCAATGATTTCATTACCAAACTCCCTCGAGCGAGCAACGGGCATGACTCAATATGGGTCGTAGTGGATTGAATGACAAAATCATCACATTTCTTGCTAATCCGAGAAGACTACAAAATGGACAAGTTGGCGAGATTGTACATAAAAGAGGTAGTGACAAGACACGGAGTTTTGGTGTCAATCATATCCGACCGTGACGGCCGATTCACTTCACGATTTTGGCAGACACTACAGAAAGCAATGGGCACTCGATTAGACATAAGTACCGCCTATCACCCTCAGACAGATGGCTAAAGTGAACGAACCATACATACGCTAGAAGACATGCTGAGAGCGTGTGTAATCGACTTTGGTGGTAGTTGGGACACTCATCCACCGTTGATTGAGTTCTCTTACAATAACAGCTACCATACTAGCATTGGGTGTGCTTCGTTTGAAGCATTGTATGGAAGGAAGTGTAGATCACCCGTTTGTTGGGCTGAGATTGGTGAAAGTCAGTTGACAGGCCCAGAAATCATCCAAGAAACAACCGACAAGATCTTCCAAATCAAAGATAGACTGAAGGCCTCTAGTGACCGCCAAAAGAGCTATGCCGACAACCGTTGGAAGCCTCTAGAATTCAACGTTGGGGATCAAGTGTTAGTCAAAGTCTCCCTTTGGAAAGGAATAGTTTGGTTTGGAAAGAAAGGGAAGTTAGCCCCAAGATACGTTGGACCATTCGAGATAACAGAAAGAATTGGTCCAGTGGCTTACCGATTAAGGTTACCACAAGAACTCAACGGTGTTCATGATACCTTCCATGTGTCGAACCTCAAGAAGTGTTTGGCTGACGAATCAATTCACGTACCAATTGAGGATATCAAAATCGATGAAAAGCTTCATTTTATAGAGGAACCCATTGAGATTATGGATCGAGAGGTCAAACAGTTGAAGTGTAGTAGAATACTGATTGTCCGTGTGAGATGGAATTCAAAGCGAGGGCCAGAGTTTTCATGGGAATGGGAAGATCAGATGAAAATTAAATATCCACACCTATTCGTGGATGACACTCTTGGACCTAACTCCAGGTGAATTCCGGGACGAAATTCTCCCAACTGGGGATACTGTGACATCCGACACCTTAAGGTCCGTCGAACAACATAATTAACCATAGAATTATTCTTAATTATTCTTCATCTTCCTCTTCTTCATAAACTCCTGTTTTAACAAATCATGTTTGCTTTATTACCCTTGTGCGTGTACTTTCTCCGTGAACGTGTACTAAGCCTAAAACTTTTATAAATTTCATCACCATTATCACCAAATAAATATATCATTTTTAATTATAACCATTGTCATTAATAAAACCATTTTAAGTTATCAATTACCATAAAACACGCTTTTAACATTAATATAACAAACACTTTTAAAGTCGTTTTCAACCGAAACAAACTTTAGGAACTCAGGGGCTAAGTGCAGGGACTAAAATTGACATTTTGCAAACTTGGGATGGGTATAAAAACCCCATTCCCAGCCATTTTCTTCATTTTCTTCTTCACCACCTATCTTCTTCACTTTTGCACCAAAAACGCTCCATTTGGTCTCGTTTTCGTCGTCTAGACGTCGCCTACAACCTAGTATACACCATCCTTGCAGGTAGACAACCTTGGTTGTCCATTTCTTGTTCGTTTTACTGCTTCCCATTTCTAGGGTTTCGGGTGTTCGGGTCAACCCGAACACAAGAGGTCGTGTGGGTGTGTGTGATGACTTTTTGCGTGTGCTTCTTGTTCGTGTGTGTTTGTTGTATGATTCTGGAAGTCCTTGTTGTGTAAAACCCGTGCTCAGGGCAGCCGAAGGCTGCTCTGCACTTCAGCAGTCGCAAACCTGCAGTTCAGGCGACTGGGTCTGTCATGCGACTGAGCCATGCGACTGGGTGAGTCGTGCGACTGAGTCATGCGACTGTGTCATTCGGGCGACTGAGTCGTGCGACTAGGAATTTCATGCCACTAAGTCGTGCGATCGAATTTTGTGTGCGATCGAGTCAATGCGGATGAATGTTGTGTGCGATTGAGTCAATGCGGATGAATGTGGTGTGTGATTGAGTCGTACAACCGAATGAATGCATGCGACTATGCGTGTAACGCATGACTGAAGGCCAATCATACGAGTGAAGGTTCAATCGTACGAATGAAGCTGATTCGTATGAATTAAGGTTGATTCATGCGTATGGAGGTTAAGTCGTGCGATTCGGTGTTGTGTGGTACAACTGAATGCTAGTCGTACGAATGAAGGTTCAATCGTGCGAACGAAGCTGATTCGTACGATTAAAGGTTGATTCGTACGAATGGAGTGTTGAGTCGAGCGTCTGGTCCTGTTGTGTGATTGATGATGCTGTGTGTGTGAATTCCCTTCTTGAACGTCTGATGACGATAAGGTAACATCTGTAAAAGTGTCATTGCTTGACCACAAATATTAAAGTCAATGCCATCAACATGGACATACTATTTCAATTGAAATCAACCTATCCTTTTACAATTATCGACAACCCATTTGGAACTACAAATATTTAAAAAGTTTGATACGTGTGTCCGCTTGTGTGTGCGTTACCGACGACCGAACCGATACAACCCGAGCCGACCAAACATACTACTTGTTTTATACATATCATTTATGCTAAACAATAACTGTCAATAGGTGTTTGACTGTTCATTGCATAGAACTATCGGGAACTTTAATCATTCATACTTACCACTTAACATGTGAGTTTCGTCGCCCCTTTTTATGCTTATACTACTTTATGAACCTTTACAAACTTGGGGGAAAAGTATGCTCACCCACTTTTCATGCTATACAACATACATACAATTTACATACTTGGAATCAACGTGCTACTGTTTTATGAGTACTTATCTGATACATGCTTGAATCTGCTTTGTGGTTCTTTCTTACAAGCATTTAATTCCAGTGTGGGAACCTACAGATAGGTATTGGTAGTACTACTTGGGTTCACAGCCCCACCCTCGTGTTGGTATACTAGTTAGTACCAACAGATGCCAGGAACGGGCCTTGGTTGAATATATTCCGATAAGATTCTGTGTGTACGTCGTTAGGTTTGGTTGTAAAGCTCTTGTCATGTGATTTTGCTTACTTGTAACTGTATGCACGATATTCTGCAACAACATTATACAGCATCAATTACTTATTTACTTTTAAACCTTCAAGCTCACCAACAATTTTGTTGACCATTCTGAGCATATCTTTTGAGGTGATCATGCTAGCTGAAGATCTAGGTGTGCTGTCTTAGTGGAGACCCTAGGATGCATTTTTATGGCTAACTTGTCATTTTGAAAACATTTGATGTAGTTTGTTTTAAATCAACAATTACTCTTTTGTTACTTGTTCCCGGTTGTGGGAAAAATACATTACAATGTTGATATTCGTATTTATGTGATCATTTGTTTGCGTATGCTTATGGTTATGTTGTCGTGAACACTGACTATAGATGACACAAGTCCCCTTGTTGTCGGGTGTCGTTATGACACGCTTGCTATCATTTATTATATTGCATCTCTATCGCTTTCCATGTGTTATGACGATTCCCGTCTCGTTACACCCTCGTGTTTCCGCTCTTAGCGGGGGTGTGACACGTTCCACGTGTCGAACCTCAAGAACTATTTGCCTGAAGAATCACTTCACGTACCAATTGAGGATATCAAAATCGACGAAAAACTTCATTTTATTGAGGAACCCATTGAGATCATGGATCGTATAGTCAAACAATTGAAGCGCAGTAGAATACCAATTGTTCGTGTGAGATGTAATTCAAAACGAGGGCCAGAGTTTACATGGAATGGAAGACCAGATGAAACTTAAATATCCTCACCTATTTGAGGATGACACTCTGGGACCTAACTCTAGCTGAATTTCGGGACGAAATTCTCTCAACTGGGGGATACTGTGACATCCGTCACCTTAAGGTCTGTCAAACAACATAATTAACCATCGAATTATTATTAATTATTCTTCCTCTTCTTCATGAACTCCTGTTATAGAAATCATGTTTGCTTTATTACGCTTATGCCTCTACTTCCTCCGTAAACGTGTGCTAAACCTAAACCATTTATAAATTTAATCACCATTATCGCCCAATATATCATTTTTAGTTATAACCATTGTCATTAATAAAACGATTTTAAGTCATCAATTACCATTAAACACACTTTTAACATTAAAATAACGAGCACTTTTAAAGTCGTTTTCAACCGAAACAAACTTTAGGAACTCGGGGGCTAAGTGCAGGGACTAAAATTGACATTTTGCAAACTTGGGATGGGTATAAAAACCCCATTCCCAGCCATTTTCTTCATCTTCTTCACTTCTCCTTCACTTTCTTCTTCATCACCTATTTTCTTCACTTTTGCACCAAAAACGCTCCATTTGGTCTCGTTTTCGTCATCTAGACTCCATCTACAACCTAGTTTGCAAGTAGACGACCTTGGTTGTCCATTTCTTGCTCGTTCTACTGCTTTCCATTTCTAGGGTTCGGTGTTCGGGTCAACCCGAACACAAGAGGTTGTGTGGGTGTGTGTGATGACTTTCTGCGTGTGCTTCTTGTTCGTGTGTGTTTGTTGTGTGATTCTTGAAGTCCTTGTTGTGTGATTCTTGAAGTCCTTGTTGTGTAAAACCCATGCATGGGGCAGCCGAAGGCTGCTCTGCACTTCAGCAGTCGCGAACCTGTAGTTCAGGCGACTGGGTCTGTCATGCGACTGAGCCGTGCGACTGGGTGAGTCGTGCAACTGAGTCATGCGATTGTGTCTTTCGGGCGACTGAGTCGTGCGCCTAGGGATGTTATGTGACTGAGTTGTGCGATCGAATGTTGTGTGCGATTGAGTTAATGAGGATGAATGTTGTGTGCGATTGAGTCAATGCGGATGAATGTGGTGTGCGATTGAGTCCTACAACCGAATGAATGTATGCGACTGTGCATGTATTGCACGACTAGTGGCCAATCGTACGAATGAAGGTTCAGTCGTACAAATGAAGCTGATTGGTACGAATGAAGATTGATTCATGCGAATGGAGGTTAATTTGTGCGATTGGGTGTTGTGTGGTACGACTGAATGCCAGTCGTGCGAATGAAGCTGATTCGTACAATTGAAGGTTGATTCGTGCGAATGGAGTGTTGAGTCGAGCGTCTGGTCTGTTGTGTGACTGATGATGTGTGTTAGTGAATTCCCTTCCTGAATGTCTTGTGATGATAAGGTAACATCAGTAAAAGTGTCATTGCTTGACCACAAAGATTAAAGTCAACGCTATCAACACACACATACTATTTCAATCTAAAATGAACCTAACGTTTTACAAATTTTCAACAACTTATTTGGGACTACAAATATTTAACAAGTACTTTCTTTTATAACAATGGGATCTTTATTCGGATGTCATTAGCAATGACGACTACTCCTAGTACTGGGATCTACATAAGGTCTGATACGTGTGTCTGCTTGTGTGTGTTACCCGCGACTGAACCGACACAACCCGAACCGAGCAAATATTACTATATGCTTTATTCACGACATTAATGCTTAACAATAACTGTGAATAGGTGTTTGACTGTTCATTGCATTCGACCGTTGGGAACTTGATCATTCATACTTACCACTTAACATGTGAGTTTCGTGGTCCCTTTTTATGCTTATACTACTTTACAAACATTTACAAACATGGGGGAAAAGTATGCTCACCCATTTTCATGCTGTACAACGTACATACAATTTACGTACTTAGAATCAACGTGCTGCTGTTTTGTGAGTACTTATCTGATACATGGTTGGGTCTGCTTTGTGGTTCTTTCTTAAAACCATTTAATTCCAGTGTGGGAACCGACGGATAGGTATTGGTAGTACTACTTGGGTTGACACCCCCACCCTCGTGTTGGTATACTAGTTAGTACCAACAAATGAAGGGAACGGGCCTTGGGTGAATATATTCCGACAAGATTCTTTGTGTACGTCGTTAGGTTTGGTTGTAAAGCTCATGTCATGTGATTTTGCTTACTTATAACTGTATGCACGGTATTCTGCAACAACTTTATACAACATCAATTACTTATTTACTTTTAAACCTACGAGCTCACCAACAATTTTGTTGACCATTCTGAGCATATCTTTTCAGGTGATCATGCTAGCTGAAGATCTAGGTGTGCTGTCTTAGTAGAGACCCTAGGATGCATTTTTATGGCTAACTTGTCATTTTGAAAACATTTGATGTAGTTTGTTTTAAATCAACAATTACTCTTTTGTTACTTGTTCCGGGTTGTGGGAAAAATAAGTTACAATGTTTATATTCGTATTTGTGTGATCATTTGGTTGGGTATGCTTATGGCTATGTTGTCGTGAATATTGACTAAACATGACACAAGTCCCCTTGTTTTCGGGTGTCGTCATGACACGCTTGTTATCATTTATTATATTGCATCTCTATCGCTTACCATGTGCTATGACGATTCCCGTCTCGTTACATCCCCGTGTTTCTGCTCTTAGCGGGGGTGTGACACTACAGAAGATGAAACTCTCTTCAGTAGAAGTTGATACTAATTCAACAAATGACATACGGAAGAGGAAGTCAGAAACTAACAAATCAAAGCTTCATAAGCTGGAAGGGGAAAAATCAACTTCAAAACTGAAAAAGGATTCCAAGCCACAGAAGTTGGAAAATAAGAAGAAAGTAACTGATTTTGATAAAGAATCGGAGGAGATTTATTGCAAATGGTGTGACTTGAAAAACCATAATACTGAAGATTCTTACTTTATTAGTTATTGTTCTATTTGCAATATGAACAATCACATAACATCTGACTGTTATTTCCACAAACATTGTGATATATGTAACAAAAATAACCATTCAACTCAGGAATGTTATTTCAACAAAAAGAACAAGACAAAAAGAATAAAGAATAAATAATCAGATAAAGCTGAATAAGACCCTCAATCTACTAATTTTGGGAAAGATTCAAAAATTAATAAATCTCAAAAAAAACAAAAGCCAAAATCATAGGAGAAAACTGTAGGATTCTATGTGCCCAAGACACTTAGAATATTGATGTGGTTAGTACGTTATGATCCAAGTCGGGTTATACCCAAATAATAAGCTTTGCAAACACAAACGATTATTTAATTGATGATGTGATCATGCAATTAAATAATAACACACCAAATTTAGGAAATTGGTTTTCTAAACAATTATATGTGAAATGGGTCAAATCATAAGGATGATTTGTTGATGGGTTTTATTAATCACATTGTTATTTAAAAGGGTTTAAATAACATAAGATAATGTAATGTTAGTGATCTTTAATTAAAATGTTTAATTAAAGATTAGTGCATAAAACATATTAGTATGGTTCTTGCACTTGTCACACATTAAAAATTCAAGAGGGTCCATGAACTTTTAATGTGTCAACAAGACATAAAAATGAGAGGGAATCCCAGCCATGTTTAAAAACTTTCGGCCACCCCATGGAGCAATGGGGTTCCTTCTTTTCCCTTGGTAACACACACTCTTTATGAAAGAGTGTAGGACTCTCCAACATGATTGACTTCACATGAAAAACACCTAAAACACTCTCTCTTCTCTCCAAAGGGTTTACGGAACAGTAGCAGCCAAGAAGGGGTTTTTGGAGTTGATCTTGGTGTTGATTCTCCCTAACAAGACGCGTTTGCAAGTAAGCTTTGGGTATACAAGCTTGAGGACTTCTACCCTTCAAGTCTTGGCCGATTTTGGACATCCTTTCCTCCTTTCTTTGGTCGTTTTTACTGTTGCCAAAAAGGTAGTTATCACAGCTCAATGTAGCGGTGATTTTATGTACTTTTACATGTGTTCATAGCTTGCTCATTCACATATTATGATCCTTTGATTTTGGGTTTGCTTTATACATTTATATGGTCACCTAAAGAACATGTTTTTCAGCTTATAAGTAAGTTTATAAAGTTGTTATTCCGCTGCGTTTTCAAAAAGTTTAACGGGTTAAACTATGTTTTGTGTTCTTGCAAACCTACAATGGCATCAAGAGCCAGTTATGTGGATAGCTTGCTTGTTCTTGTCCTTTAAAATCGGGTTTTAAGGATGATTATCAACTCTAATAGGCTGATTTTGGTTGATTCAATAAACCCCATGTCTTTCAAAGTTATATCTTCATGCTTATGATTAAACTTTGAAAGATAGAAATGTCAATTGGTTGATATGTTGGTTGTTGTTTGTTTGGACAAACAAACCCAAATTTTCAGTTTATGTTGGCTGAAAATTTGGGGTTTGATGGGGTTTATTTTGTTTGTTAAATGATGTTTATGATTGTTCATATGATAGTGCATAACCTAGCTTGACCTTGTGTTGTTTGGTTTGGATTGTATGTATTTATTTGATTATATTCATTCAATGGGGTTGTATATTAATTTGTGCTTTGTTTAAAAATGTATTTTGTCTATTTATTCATTGGGATGTAATAATATATTAGGAGTAATTTTCTTTTACTAGAAAATATGTATTAGGATATATATTTTGTAAAAGAAGATGCTCGGGAAGGAAGCACAAGAGGAAGACACAAAGAAAAGGACTTGAAGCATATGGATGCAAGTTCAAGTGGGAGTCTATGTTGATCTCATTTTTGTGTTGTATTCAACCCTTAGGAAAGACCAAATGACCACACTTGTGATGGCAAACAAGTGTGGTCACAATAGTAGCTATGGCTATGCACATTGTGGTTGTTTACCTTATGCTTGTTTGATTGTGATTTTATGAATGATTGTATGATATTTGATATGGTGGACAATCTTAATATAAATGATCTTAACAAGCTAATACAAAAATGGTTCTTAATCATTAGGTGTTAATAAATGGTTATTAAAAGGATTAATGATTTCGTAATAAAATGGGTTTTATTAAAAGGACCATAGGGTATCTTGTATTTGAAAGCATGCAAATACAAGTACATAGAGTTTTCTAACTAGAAATATGAAATCTCAAACTTTTGACAAACAAGTTTAACACCGTCCTTTTGCACAACACTTGAGTCATTTGGAAACTCTTAATGGGATAAAGGTAACCTAACCATTTAGAGGGAACTTGTGATTTAAGGTGAGGATACCACATTGGTGGGATAAAGGTCACCTAACCACTTATGTGGGTAAACTCACACGTGCGTGCAAGTAGGGTAACTTGATTTGCAAACTATGTTAAATGGATCACCTAAATATGGTTTCCAAATGGTGTTGATGGAATTAACATGCCGACTTTACATATGATGTTTAAAGTCGATCCCATACCTCTAGAAGTTGCAAATGGTTGCAACCATCAATCGTTGACCACCTTATTAATTTATATCATGGGATAAAGGTCACCTAACCACAATTTAAATGTAATGTTGGGTTCTAGATTTTAATATAAAAATGACCTTAAAAGGCATTAATTATTAAAAATAGCAATATCGAAAATACTAAATAGATCTTTGTTAAATTTTGTAAATGGCCACCAATAATGACAATCATAATAACTCATCCGCGTCCACCCAATCATTACGAGCGATCCTCCAAAAGGAACGTCTAAATCATAGTAATTTAATTGATTGGTATTGAAACTTGAGAATTGTTCTCAAGCAAGAGAGAAGATCATATGTTTTAGACGATCCTGTCCCCGATCAGCCTACTGAGGATGATGAGGAGGCCTACAACGATTGGCTGAAGTACACTGAGGACTCCGTCCAAGTGTCTTGTCTCATGCTAGCGAGCATGACTCCAGATCTCCAAAAGGAATATGAACATCACGGAGCTTATGACATGATAACCCAGCTGAAGGAAACGTTCCAACAGCAAGCAAGGGTGAGCGCTTCGAAATGGTTCGAGCACTCCATGCATGTCGTATGGACAACAACCAATCAGTTTTATCTTATGTACTTAAGATGAAAAGTCATATTGACTGCCTCGAGAGGCTTAATTGTTCCGTCTCGAAGGAATTGGCCACGGATTTGATCCTTAATGGCCTTACCAAGAAGTTCGAGACATTTGTGTTGAATTACAACATGAATGCATGGGACAAGAGCATTGGTGAGCTTCACTCAATGCTTAAAAGGGCCGAGGCGGCCATGGGTAAAAGGGTTTTACCCGTTCTCACCATCCATGAAGGTGGGAACAAGAAAAGGCCTCATCCCGCACCTCAGGCAAAGGTTGCCAAGGGTAAGGGACCCGTTTGGGGAAAAGGGAAAGGGGTGGAAAGGGAGCCACCCAAACCACAAGAGAAGAAGCAAAAGGTTGCAACTAATGACCCATGCTTCAAGTATGGAGAGATTGGACATTGGGCAAGGAATTGTCATGTCCATCTCCAAGAGTTGAAGGCAAAGAGGGATGTCGGGCAGACCTCAGGTACAATATACATTATTCATATTGATCTTAATGTTACATCTTCTAATGCAAGGGTATTGGATACCGGATGTGAAACTCATATTTGCAATTTGTTGCAGGGGTTCATAAGAAGTAGGGACTTCAATCAAGGGGATGTTAGCCTCTTCATGGGCAATGGAACTAAAGTCATAGTTGAAGCTCATGGGGACTACATCCTAAAACTTCCAAGTGGCTTGGATGTGATTTTGAAGAATGTTTTGTATGCTCCTAGTTTGACTAGGAATATTATTTCAGTATCCCAATTAAGACTTTATGATTATGTCTTATCTTTTGTTGAAAATGATATTCATGTTTCTTTAAATGATATGTTCTATTTTAAAGCTATTCCCATTAATGGTATTTATGAATTGGTTCATGAAAATGCTTTAAATAGTTCATTGTACCATACTAACACCAAGAAACTCAAGTTGGATTTGAGTGATACCTATCTTTGGCATTGTCGTCTTGGTCATATAAACAAGAAACGTATACAACACTTCAAAAGAATGGTCTTTTAAAAACGAATGGATGTGATTCATTTGATGTATATGAATCTTGTTTACAAGGAAAAATGACTAAGGCACCCTTTAGTGGAACTAACGAAAGGGCAAAAGATTTACTAGGAATCATACATTTGGATGTATGTGGTCCTTTTAAACCAATGACTAGGAATGGTGAAAGACACTTCATTACCTTTACGACGATTATAGTCGCTATGGGTATGTGTACTTATTAAGGCACAAAGATGAAGCTTTTAAAACGTTGAAGATCTTCAAGAATGAAGTAGAAAATAAACTCAACAAGTCGATAAAAGTTCTCCGCACCGATAGAGGAGGTGAATACCTAAGTGATGCTTTTCAAGATCATCTTAGGAGTTGTGGGATTGTCTCCCAACTCACTCCACCTGGAACACCACAACATAATGGTGTGTCTGAGAGGAGGAATCAAACCTTATTGGATATGGTTCGATCTATGATGGCTAGAAGCACATTACCTCTATCATTTTGGGGTTTCGTTTTGCTCTCCGCGGCCCGTATTCTAAATATGGCCCCAACCAAAAAGGTGGAAAGGACACCTTTTGGGATATGGCATGGAAGAGTTCCATCCCTATCATACTTAAGAGTCTGGGGTTGAGAGGCTTACGTTAAGACTCCACCCTAAACAAATTGGAAGTCCGATCCACCAAGTGTATCTTTATTGGATATCCTAGAGATTCTATGGGATATTATTTCGATGATCCACCGGAACAAAAGGTGTTTGTTGCCAGAAAGGGTGAGTTCTTAGAGGCAAAGTTCCTTGTGGAGGGAACTAGTAGTAGAACAGGGATCTTGAGGAGGATCAAGAACCACAACCCGATGCACGTCTGGTTGAAACTAGCACTCAACATGAGGATGTTGAGGATGATCAAGCGGTTGATCAATACACACAAAACGTTCGCAGAAGTGGTAGAACTAGTAATCCACCTGAAAGATATGGATTTTTCATGGATGCATGCTATGTGGTAGATTCAGATGAACCAACCACATCCAGAATGCAATGTCCAATTTGGATTGTGACAAATGGCTTGAGGCCATGAACGTTGAGATGCAATCCATGTATGACAATCAAGTTTGGGAACTTGTTATACCACCTCTTAATTCCAAAGTAGTTGGAAGCAAGTGGGTTTTCAAGAAGAAAACCGATATGCATGGAAACTTGGATACTTATAAAGCTAGACTTGTAGCAAAGGGTTTCACTCAAACTCAAGGGCTTGACTATGATGAAACTTTCTCACCTGTTGCGATGCTAAAGTCTATAAGGATATTATTTGCCATAGCTGCTCATTATGATTATGAGATTTGACAAATGGATGTCAAAACCGCTTTCCTAAATGGATATCTTGAGGAAGATGTCTATATGGTTCAGCCTGAAGGTCTTGTCGATCCAAGACATCCTAATAAAGTATGCAAGTTAAAGAAATCAATCTATGGATTGAAACAAGCATCGAGAAGCTGGAATCATCATTTTGATGAGGAGGTAAAGGAATATGGCTTCATCAAAAATGCTGATGAGGCTTGTGTGTATAAGAAGGCTAGTGGGAGCACAATAACTTTCCTAGTATTGTATGTTGATGACTACTACTATTTGGAAATGACATTCCAACCTTGGAAGGTATAAAAACCTGGCTTGGAAGTTGTTTTTCCATCAAGGATCTTGGTGAAGCCGCCTATATTCTAGGAATAAAGATCTATAGGGATAGATCAAGGCGGTTGATTGGTTTAAATCAAAGTGCATACATTGATAAGATCTTGAAAAGGTTCAAGATGGAGAACTCTAAGAAAGGCATCGTACCTATTCACAGAGGAACGATATTGAGTACGACTCAATGTCCTAGCTCAAGGGATGAGCAAGATAAAATGAAGGCAATCCCATACGCATCTGCTATTGGATCCATCATGTATGCAATGATATGCACTCGACCGGACGTGTCATGCGCCTTAAGCATGACAAGCCGTTACCAGCAAAATCTTAGAAACAGTCATTGGATGGCTATTAAGAACATACTTAAGTACCTAAGGAGGACAAGAGATATGTTCCTAATCTATGGATCTGGTGATGAGGAACTCGTTGTAAAAGGTTACACGGATGTGAGTTTCCAAACCGATCGTGATGATTCTCGGTCACAATTGGGATATATTTTCATTCTGAATGGAGGAGCGGTCTCTTGGAAGAGCTCCAAACAGGATGTGGTGGCGCTATCAACTACAGAATCAGAATATGTCGCCGCCTCATTGGCAGCTCAAGAAGCTGCATGGTTGAAGAAATTCATTGCCGATCTAGGGGTTGTTCCTTCATTCAGGAACCCCTAGAGATCTTTTGTGATAACAAGGGTGCGATTGCTCAAATCAAGGAACCTCGTGCTCATCAAAAGACTAGGCACATTGAGCAGAGATTCAACTACATACGAGATGAAGTTGAAAAGGGAAAGATATGTATTCGCAAAGTTCACACGGATCAAAACATTGCGGATCCTCTCACGAAGCTCCTTGAAAAGGCAAAGCATGAAGGTCATACTTGTGCCATGGGACTTCGATATCCTAGTGATTGGATTTGATCTGTAAATTTTGTATTTGGATATCTCGAACTCTTTATTATTTGAATAAAATTATTTGGTTATAATGTTTCAATTAATGTTCCAATTTAGCATGTATAATCCATGAGGAAATTGTTTACTCTCAAAGTCTGTAGTTGTTCATACTTGTGGGAACAAGTATGAGGGTAACATTATTATGAACTTGGATTGGTTGATATTCATAAGGAACGAATATAGAGCAATTGGTTGCTACCAAGGTTCATAGATATTTGCGGGATGCAAATATTGGACTGGCCCGCATCTCAAATTTTACTACATGGAATCTTATTGATTGATCATAAGTAAATTTGAGTAAAGGAGAATATCATTTGGTATCCTCCGACCTGAGATACATATTGGGTTTTGATATTCACCAAGTATTATACCTTGAGCTAATTCTTCACTGTCCTGAAATAGTGGACAGCACATAAGGGTATGTTCAGGTATGACACGAGGTGTTTGTGAGAAACGTATGTAGTTAAGATGGAATTTGTTCCTCTTATTCGTTAAGAGTTAGATGTCTAAGGCCTGATAAGTTAAATCAACAAGGAATGATCATTCTGTGTTCTTGGATTTAACATGACCTTTGTAACAAAATGATAGATGATTGATTCACCTAAATCATTTCAAGTAGGATACTTGAATAAAATGATGTTATTGAATGACTATAAGTCATGCGTATTAAGGGTAGTAAACCGTTGTTAGGCGGTATTTACTGCTTGCATCAATCTTTTATGAATCTTGGGCAAGTGGAAGATTGTGGATTCTATGTGCCCAAGACACTTAGAATATTGATGTGGTTAGTATGTTATGATCCAAGTCGGGTTATACCCAAATAATAAGCTTTGCAAACACAAACGATTATTAATTGATGATGTGATCATGCAATTAAATAATAACACACCAAATTTAGGAAATTGGTTTTCTAAACAATTATATGTGAAATGGGTCAAATCATAAGGATGATTTGTTGATGGGTTTTATTAA
The DNA here is from genome assembly GCA_025506515.1 of Flaveria trinervia. Lineage (NCBI taxonomy): Eukaryota > Viridiplantae > Streptophyta > Magnoliopsida > Asterales > Asteraceae > Flaveria > Flaveria trinervia. The sequence goes on along the minus strand of CM046451.1, from coordinate 69,824,199 downwards.
TCACATTGTTATTTAAAAGGGTTTAAATAACATAAGATAATGTAATGTTAGTGATCTTTAATTAAAATGTTTAATTAAAGATTAATGCATAAAACATATTAGTATGGTTCTTGCACTTGTCACACATTAAATATCCAAGAGGGTCCATGAACTTTTAATGTGTCAACAAGACATAAAAATGAGAGGAATCCCAGCCATGTTTAAAAACTTTCAGCCGCCCCATGGACCAATGGGGTTCCTTCTTTCCCTTGGTAACACACACTCTTTATGAAAGAGTGTAGGACTCTCCAACATGATTGACTTCACATGAAAAACACCAAAAACACTCTCTCTTCTCTCCAAAAGGTTTACGGAACAGCAGCAGCCAAGAAGGGGGTTTTTGGAGTTGATCTTGGTGTTGATTCTCCCTAACAAGACACGTTCGCAAGTAAGCTTTGGGTATACAAGCTTGAGGACTTCTACCCTTGAAGTCTTGGCCGATTTTGGACATCCTTTCCTCCTTTCTTTGGTCGTTTTTACTGTTGCAAGAAAGGTAGTTATCACAGCTCAATGTAGCGGTGATTTTATGTACTTTTACATGTGTTCATAGCTTGCTCATTCACATATTATGATCCTTTGATTTTGGGTTTGCTTTATACATTTATATGGTCACCTAAAGAACATGTTGTTCAGCTTATAAGTAAGTTTATAAAGTTGTTATTCCGCTGCGTTTTCCAAAAGTTTAACGGGTTAAACTATGTTTTGTGTTCTTGCAAACCCTAGAAAAACATCCACTGATGTTCAACCTTAAGAAAAGAACAACATTCCAGCAATTAAAAACACCTCATAAAAGGTTGGATTTGACTGGAAAGGAAACAAATGCTGATGATACTTTCTTTGATAATTTTGAAAAAAGGAACTCATGTACCTTATTGAAAATCAAAAAATAATGACACCTTCAATTATCAAGATTCAGTATCAAAACCAAGCTTCAAACCAACAAAATAAGGTGAATGAAGAAGAAATAAGAAAACATGAACTAGTTCATTAAGATCATCTTCATCAGAATCATTCTCACCTAACTCAAAATGAATCAATTAAAACTAAAACTAAAACTTCAAGACTTAGTCATGATGGAATTACAATTTTAGTGGCAAACCCAAGATCATTAAGGCTTGGGTTGTCAATTCTAATTGATTTCTTTCTAAGTGTAGGAACAATCTTGGAGAGCTAACAACAGTGGTATGTTGACAGTGGTTGTTCCAGGCATATGACAGGAAATTGTTCACTTCTCATGATTTCAAACATAAAAATGTTTCTTATGTGGCATTTGGTGGGGATAAGAAGGGAGGTAAAATTGTTGGTGAAGGAATGGTAACTAATGTTGTGCTCAAGTTTGAGAAAGTAAACTATGTTAAAATTTATATTATAATTTACTGAGTATGTCTCAATTTATGATCAAAATTATACCATATTGTTTGATAACACGAACATATGTTTTGAATAGGAATAACACCTCACTCACAAGACATGAAACATGCCTCCTATCTAAGTCATCAGAAGATGAATCTTAATTATGGCATAGAAGGCTTGTTCATTCTAACATGAAGAACATGAACAAATTGGTGAAAATGACTTAGTCATTGGATTTCCAAAGAAAGAGTTCATTGCTCAACTCATTGTTCTTCTTGTTATAAAGGAAAACAACATAGAGTGTCTCATAAATCTAAAACTATCAATACAAACACTACACCACTGAAATTGCTTCACATAGATCTGTTTGGTCCTACCAATGTTATGAGCATTGGAAAGAGACAATATTGCTTATTGATAGTTGATGATTTCACTAGATTCATATGGGTCATTTTCTTAAAACAAAAGAGTGAAACATCAGAAAAATTAATGGACTTTGTCATCAAGATTGAGAATCAACTTGAAGTAAAAGTTAAAATTTTTACGAGTGACAATGGTACTGAATTTGTCAATTTTCACTTGGATTCCTTTTGCATGAATGAAGGTACTACAAAGAAATTCAGTGCACCAAGAACTTCATAACAGAATAGAGCTGCTGAAAGAAGAATATAACACTTATTGAAATAGCCAGAACAATGCTAGCTAATTCACAATTGCTTATCACCCTTTGGGTTGAGGCAGTGAATACTGCATGCAATGTTCAAAATAGAACATTAATTATGAGCTATTATTTAAAAGAAAACCTTATATAGGATATCGTAGAGCTTTTGGGTGTCATGTATCTGTTTTAAACATAAAAGAATCATTGGGAAATTTTTTAGAAAAAGCCTATGATGGTTTATTTGTTGGATATTCTTCAACTTCTAAATATTATAGGATCTATATTCCACAACATAACATTGTGGAAGAAAGTCCTAATTTATCTTTTGATGAATCTATATTTACTAAATCAGTTAAAGGATCATCATGGTTATTTGATATAGATGCTTTAACAGAGTTATTTAACTATGGTTATCTGAATAATGCAGGATCTGATGATACATGTTATCCATTTGTTCCCCGTAATATGAATGAAGTGACATTATATGTTGATCCTCTAAGAATTCACACATCCTTAGATGGAAACACTTCATCAGCAGCTGCAAACACTGCATCCACTGATATACATTATGCATATGGAGATATGAATATTGTCCCTGTAGTTGTTCCATGCTCTCAAGTAGATACAACAAACATTGGAAATGTCTCATCAAGTCCTCACTTATCTTCCGGAGAAGTTTCTGTAACTCCTACGAAAGAACAAAATGCTTCCAGAGAAGCTCCTACAGCTCCTACGGAAGACACTAATAATGCTCCTGATGTTCAACCTACCGAAGATCATTCAATACCAAATATTGAACAGTTTGACTACTTCCTAAATTCTCAATCTGGATTGGATCAGTTTGCAACAATATATATGACTAACTTGGAATCATCCATTCCAATTGAATCAACTCCATCAACAAGAATCCACAAGACTCATCCAGTCAATAACATCATTGGAGATCTTGCAAAAAGAACTACAAGAAGCCAAAGTGGAACTGCCAACATCTGTCTTTTCCCTTGTTTTCTTTCACAAATGGTTCCTCTAAACATCACTGCTACTATAAAGGACAATGGATGGATTGAAGTTATGAAAGAAGGGCTTCAACAATTTAGAAAGCCTTTCAATCAATTCATGATTTCAAATTGAAACTATGAGACATTCACAGCCTTTCAATGAATTCAGAAGATCAAGAAAGAACTAGGCCACTATGACAAAAGAAAGCTCAGCGAGTACAATATGGTATGTTGGTTACAGGGACATGACTACAGGCCTATGAACTTAAGGAAAGAATTGTAAGTGATCTGAGAAGAATGATGGAACATGTCATGGCTGTGGAGCTTGATATTGGAGTGAAATTCAGAACTAAAGCTCTAAATTCTGTTGTTGAGCACTGATCCTATAATTGTTGTATCTAAAGATCAACACAAGGGAATGATAAGTTAATCAGAGAGCCTAGGGTAGTTATCCCAGGCAAAATGTGGCCTAAACCATGAGCTCTGGTACCAGGAGTTCTAGTTCATGTACAACATATCCTTGAGATAGAACATTGATCAGCTGCGTTCAACTGCTACACAGCCTAAACCATCCAGTTCCAAAAGCAAGCCTCACCCTAAAACACTTGTTGCATCATCTGTGAAGATGAAGATGGAGTTGGAAAGTGATCAAGCTCAACATTCCTCTCAAAAGAATACTCGTAGAAGGAAGTAGTTCGATCGCATCATGTGCGGTAGTACTTCTCATCTTGCTAGGGATTGCCTCTACAATCCTAAAAGTACTGTCCACATGATCAAGAAAAAACTTCTAAGCAGAAGAAGAAGAGAGTATCTTCATAAGGAAAGTCTTTTCCTTTCAGAAGCTCTAAAGTTAAGAATAAAACAAGTGAAAACTTGCCTTTGGAAGAAAATTTGTCTCAGAAGAAAGGAATGATTTCGAAGTACTAAAGCCTGTTATATTGAAAGCAAAATCTTACAAAGGTCCAGTCTCGAAAACTTCTGAAGTTGTCAAAACATCCAAAGTGCTAAAGGTAAAGTCTAATCCTCCAAAGATGGCGTGGAAGATAAAAGAAGACCATGTGACTGAAAGTTTCTCATCAATAAAAGTTAATGATCCTTAAAGCTTGAACATATGATCAATCACTGTTGCATTGTCTTCAACTTACTTTGACAAGCTGAAGACTAACAAGGCTTGGGTTTCCAAATATAACTAACCATCTCTTTTTGTGCAGGAACAACTAAAGACCAAGAGGAATGTATGGATCATTGATAGTGGTTGCTCCACACATATGACAAGAAATGACTCTTTGCTTCAAAGTTTTGAGAAATTGACGGATGATTAGTTTCTTTTGGAGCATATTTTGGAGGTTACGTTACTGGAAGGGGAAAGGTCAGAAATAGTAAGCCAACATTGAAATGGTAAACTTTGTCAAAGAGATTGGGTGAAATCTACTTAGTGTATCCCAATTTTATGATTAGAGAAACGACACACTCTTCACTGAGCATGATGCATTGTTCTCAAGCCCGAGGTGGTGATTCCTCAAGAGCACATTCAGCTCAAATTCCCAGGAAAGGGAAATCCTCAAGAGCACATTCAGCTCAAAATCCCCAGGAAAGGGAACATGTACAAGATGGATTTGCGAGAACATCCCTTTTAGGAGAAGTTTCTTGCTTTCTATCTAAAGCAAACAGTGATGAGTCTTTCCTCTGGCATAAAAGAATGTGTCATGTAAACTTTAAAATATGAATAAACAAATTAAGAACAATTTGATAATTGGAATGCAAAAGAAAGAGTTTACAAGTGATGACCATTGTGTGGCATGATTGAAAAGGAAGCAACACAAAGTGTCTCACAAGCCAAAGGAAAGAAACTTCATCATTACTCCCCTACACTTATTACATATGGATCTCTTTGGCCCCACTAGTGTATGAGTTTAGGAGGACCTTACATTATTTGGGGATCATAGATGATTTCATAATATTCACCTGGGCCTTCTTCCTTAGAACTAAGAATGAGACTCCTAAGGTCTTAAAGAACTTCATTCTTAAAATTAAGAATCAATATGATCACAAGGACAAGAACATAAGATGTGATAAAGGAACAAGTTTTAAGATCCAAATCCTTGACACATTTTGTGAAGAAAGGGTATTACAAGACAATATAGTGGTCCCAGGGCTCCTCGCTAAAATGGTGTTGTTGAGAGGAGAAACATGACACTTATTGAAACTGCAGGAACCATGTTATCTGACTCTAAGCTGCCTATAACCTTCTAGGCAGAGGCAGTCCACACTGCTTACTATATGAAAACAAAGTTTTCGTAGTTAAGATTCATCGTAAGACTCCTTATGAGCTATGTCACAGAAGGAGACCTTCCTTTAGTTCCTTAGATTATTTGGATGTCCTTGCACCATCTTTGATACCAAAGATCAAGTAGCCAAATTTGATGAGAAATCAAATGATGGATACTTGATTAGATACTCTTCCCAAGCTAAGGCTAATAGAGTATACAATCTCAGACCTAAAGTAGTCAAGTCTTGATTTGGTTACCAGTTGTTTTAACAATTCTTGTGAGAATGTTTTCGGATCTACTAGTAACTTATCAACAAGAGATCCTAACCCAAGATTTGAGCTGTGAAGACCAAGAAAGAATACTACTTCAACTATAGGGGTAACTAACCCTGTAGATGCAATTCCTATCAATACAACCATGACAAATTCAGCTGATACATCTGAGGTGCTTAAAAATTCTAGCTCATATGCATAACACTAAGATGAAGGAGATTCAAATGTAGAAGACAATGGGGGTGATGATAGTAATCAGGAATTTCTTGATGTTGTTAAAAACTCTATTATTGGATCCTGAAAGGATTATACATGCCAATTCAATGGGTGAGTTGATGGTTGCTCTGCTAGATTCCCACAAGTCCAAGAAGTCATGCGGATGATGATCCTGCACAGAAGAAAAAAACCAAGTATTGCTATCCGTATTTGTCAATGCAGAAGGAAAATAACAAATACTGACAAGTATTTGTTCTTCCGCATTAACAAATGCGGAAGACCAAGAAGAAATGCGGACAAGATTTTGTTCATCCGCATTTGCCAATGCGGATGACCAGACAAATGCGCAGAAGTATTTGTTCATCCACATTAACCAATGCGGATGACCAACATACTAATGCGGATGATCAAGTGAAGAAATGTTGACCAAGTCAACTCAACCGCATTTGCCAATGCAGATGAACAAGCAGAGATACGGATCAAGACTTAGACTAGTTCTGATGTAATAGGTCATGGGTAGTTTAGTCATTTTTTAAAAGGCATCTTGTCTGCCTTCAAATAGAATAGACAATCTCGTACATGAGGTGATAGAAAATAGACAATCAGAATATTTGGTATTCTCTAGGTGCATTATTACTTTTCTTGCTAAACCGTAGCAGTTATTGTAATCAATCCCCTTCATTAATATATACAAAGCATTTATGAGTACTTCTTCTGCATTGAATGTTTTTTGATTGTATGATTCCGCCATTTAATCATTAACTCAATCATTATATTCGATCCTAAGTGAGAATCTCAATCTCACAACCTAGTCAATTGGTATCAGAGCTTTGGCTCTTGGTTCTTTTCAAATCTACCCAAGACCTAAATAGAACTTGATTGATCTGGTAATTGAGTTGCTAATTGAGTATTCTATCATCTCTACTTAGTAAATAGCAAAAAATACTCCTCTCAACACGTTCTTACCAAAACCTTCACATCAACCAGCTACTGTTCAAGCGATTTCTATCAAGAACATAGCTACAGACTTCATTCTTGAAGCTGTGAACAGTTGAAATAGCAAAAACCAACAATAAGAAACTCAAAAAAGTAACAGATCTGATTCTGAAATATGTTTGGACGATTTGGACAAGTTGGACTAATTGAACCTAAAATTCATCTAGTCGGTAATTAAAACAAGTCAAAACTACTTGTTAAAATGGATTATCACAGTTACTCAGAACTTGGCCATACACCTAAAACTCCTATGCTTAAACACAAATCTGAGTTTAAACAATGGAAAATCAGGTTTAGGAATTACATTACAGGTGTAGATCATGATTTTTGGATCTCAATATGCAAGGGGCCACACATCCCTGTCACTTTGTCTGCAGATCAAGCTGCAATTTACAAAACTACAAGGATACCCATTGAAGAACTAACTCTTGATAATGAAGATTACAAGAAAATCAAAATTGATCTGAAAGCTTACTCCATCCTTACTCAAGCACTCAACATGGATGTGCTGAAAAGATTGGAGAAGTATGGTACTACAAAAGTTGTATGGGATGCACTGCAAAACATGTGTGAGGGAAGCAGTGAAGTTGTAGAAATTAACAAGGACAAGCTTGTTAATCAGTACGAAACATTTCATCACTCCAAGGGGAGTCAATATCCAAACAGCTGCACAGATTTGTATAGTTGGTAAATGACTTGGAAATCATGGGAGTCACTTACAAGGTCAAGGAATTAAATAAGAAAATGTTGCACAACCTTCCTGAAAGCTAGAAATAGAATGTAACAATGCTGAAAAATACTCTTGATCTTAGGAGTACTACTTTGGACTTCATGATAGCCAAAATAGAAGCATTAGAACTTGATGAAAGAAGCAGAAATCTTGGTGGACCAATAGTGATTGACACATGCAAATTTCCATCAGAATCTCATTGTGTGGAAAATGCCTTCATTACTGAGGAGGATGATTTCATCTTATCAAGAGATCAACTGAATACCATAGGGTTCATTGCAACTCTATCGACTAATCATCCATCAACATCATCCCAAGCATCCAGAGTCACTGTTGCTCCTACAACCACTCCTGAAGACCCAGGATCTGAAGAACAAATGGTAACTTACAATGCCTTTGTTGTAAGCTTTGAAGCATATTTAGAAGGAAGACTCACATCTTCTCATCTGATCCATGAAAATCTGGAGGAAATGGATCCAGATGATATGGAAGAAATGGATCTACAATGGCAAATGGCCATGATTGCTATTTTTTAGAAAAGGCAAAAAGCTCGGCCTTAATGAAAATACAAAGCTTGGATATGATAATCCAAAGTGAAATTCTTCAACTGTGGCATGGCTGGCCACTTCTCTAGAGAATGCAATGCCCCCAAGAGAAACAACTTTCAAAAGAATTCTCAAGGCCAGTCATCCTCACAGTCAAACTCAAGCTTTTTCTCTAACAATCAACAATAGTAGTATCATCATCCACAACAACATCAATCATATCAAAATCCACCTCAACTGACAAACCAAGCTCATGGAAGTAGTCAGTCATCTGCCAATGCTCTCGTGATAAAGCAAGATGGGGTATGTGACTGGAGCATGTATGCAGAGGAAGTCAAGCCTCAATTTCAAAATCATGAACTTATGGCTCACATTAACGACGGCCCGTCTCCAATGCCTACTGAGGTAAAATCTAACCTTTGTAGTGAAAAATGTATAACTGAATTGCAAGGTTATAAAGAGCATAACCATAAACTGGCAGATAGAATTGAAGAAGAAAAGGTGATGTCAGAGATGATGAAAAGAGAGATAAAAGGCTTTGAAATCAAAATAAAATCTCTCATCTCTGACATAGAAAAACTATATGGTGAAAAGTACACTCTTGCAGCTGAGAATGAGCTACTTACTGAAAAGTTAGCTCAATCTAAGGCTGAACATACACTTATTAAAGTGAAACTTGAAAAGTTTCAAATGTTTTCAGTCAAGCTGCAAGAATTGCTTGATTCTCAAAAGGATCCAAAGGACATGTCAGGGATTAGGTACAATTCATGTCCTCCACCATACAATGACAACTACACTGTCATGCCTGATCTGTCACACTCAATGAGGAAATTGAAACTAAATCTATAGTAAAACAAGTAACCAATCCTCAAAATAAACCTGATGTTTATATCGAAACAAATGAGGATAAAATAAAATTAGGACACCATATCAAAATCAAAGAGTGTTCAGACAAGGCAGTGAGTGTCATCAAACCCACAAGCCCCATAAGGCCATTGTTATATTTATAAAATTCATACTTTTTGTTTTAAAAGGTAAAAAGAAGTATGTGAAGTTAGTGAAACCCACTGCCAAAAGCAGTTCTGATAATGAGATTATATCTCCTAACAAATAAAGCAAATCAGACAAGGTTTCACTACAAAAGAAACAAAAGAGATCATTGATTTCAATGTTTAAAACTATGTCAGACCCTTAATCTTCAAAATCAGGACAGGGTGTTGGTTTTGATATATCTAATAAGGAACACGTTGATCAATTTGAGAAAGAGATACAGAAAGGGTTAAAGAAACAAAAATAGCCAAGAAAGTCTAATAAAAAGTTTGATTTTGATTCATCCCCTAAGCAAAAGAATGTTGTTTAACAACAAATGAGAAAATCAGCTGAGTCCCACAAATCAAAATCTGATTCAAGCAACAACAAATGTATTGTGACATTGGTGATATGTTCAATCACAAAACAGAAAAGTGCTTTTACAATCAATATTGCTCTATTTGTGACATGAACAACCACTCAACCAAAAATTGTTATTTTAACAAATACTGTTCAGTCTGTGATATGAATAATCATAATACATCTGATTGTTACTTCAATCAGAAGGGATTGAGAATTCCCCAAAACAAACCCATCTCAAGAACATCATCAGGCAAAACTCAAGTCAGGAGTCATTTGCACAACAATTAATCTAGAACATCTAGATCACTTAATGACATGAGTAAATCAAAAGAAATATGGAAAAGTCAAAGAAGCAACCATTTCATCAATCAAAAGTCTGACTTTTCAAAACCCAAAATGATCTTTGAAAATCAAAGACGGTTTAAATTCTTCAAAAGAATAGAGATCAATGATTTCACTACTCATCTAACTCTTTTTTTGATGTTGATGAGAAGACTTCAGCAAGATATCATAAGCAATCTCCTAGGTTACCTGTAAATAGATCACAATTAGAGAAGTATCAAGAAGTCACAATAATAGATAGGAACGAGAAACCCAAGATCATCATGGCTTGAGTTCCATATTCTAATTAGTTCTTTTATGCTTGCAGGGTCATCCTCTAGGTCCAATAGCTTATGGTACGTTGATAGTGGATGCTCCCGGCACATGACTAGAGATCGTTCCATCCTTCATGACTGGAGATCGTTCCATCCTTCATGACTTCAAGCATATACAAGGAACTATGGTGGCATTTGGTGGGGCTTCACAAGTGGTAGAATTACAGGTGAAGGATCTATAACAAATGAGATGCTGAGCTTTGACAAAGTGAACTACTGTGAACAACTGAACTTCAATTTGCTAAGCATGTCTCAGATCTATGACAAGAAATATTCAACTCACTTTACAAACACTCATTGCTACATTCTATAACCTGGATTTCAGATCTTAGAAGAATGGGTTGTTCTAAAAACCCCGAGGAAGAATAATACTTATGTTTTAAACTTGTGTTCTGTATCACCTAAAGAAGAATCATGTATTTTGTCAAAAGCATCATTTGATGAGTCACAGTTTTGGCACAGACGTTTGGGGCACACAAACATTAAGAACATGAAAAAATTGGTCAAAGGAAACCATGTCATTGGTCTTCCATAAAAAGAATTTCACTTTGTTGATCACTGTTTAGCGTGCCTCAAAGGAAAACAACGCAAATCTTCTCATATATCCAAGCTGGTGAACACAAACAATACTCCATTGAAGCTACTTCATATGGATCTGTTTGGACCAACTCATGTCATGAATATTGGAAAGAAACAATATTGTTTGGTGATCATTGATGACTTTTCACGATTTACATGGGTGTTCTTCTTACTTCATAAAAATGAGGCATCCTAAATAATTCAAAACTTTATCACACAAATTGAAAATCAACTTGATCTTAAGGTCAAAACAATCAGAATGATAATGGAACTGAATTCAAAAATAAAGACATGAGTTCTTTTTGTGCAACCAAAGGCATTGCTCATCAATTCAGTGCAGCTAGAATTCATCAACAAAATGGGGTAGCTGAAAGGAGAAATAAAACATTGATTGAAGCAGCAAGAACAATGCTAGCCGATGCTAAGCTTCCAATCACCTTTTGGGCAGAGGCGTTAACACATCGTGCTTTGTAAAAAATCGAACTCTAATTGTAAAAGAAAGCAACATGACTCCATATGAACTGCTTTTTCATAGAAAACCATTCATTGGATTTATTAAATCATTGGTAGTCCTGTCTCAATATCAAACACCCGAGACTATTTTGGAAAGTTTTCATCTATGTTGATGAAGGATTCTTTGTAGGTTTTTCTTATGTTTCAAAGGCTTACAGAGTGTTTAATCCTAGATTAAACATTATTGATGAATCAACAACTGTTTAATTCAAGGAACATTCATTTCCTATAAATCTACAAATGGTCCCAACTGTTTGTTTGATATTAACTCATTTACAAAATTATTTGATCAATTTCACTTGTCTGATACAGAAAATCTCCATTCAGGTGGCACTTCTTCAGTTATAGAAAGAAGAGATGACTTTCCATTGATTCATCCTACATCTGCTGACTACATGAATGAAGAAGTTCCTCTCCAAGTTGATCCCATCAGACAACCATCACAAAACCAGAGTGTTTCAACTAAAGGAGGTCCAAGCTTGTTACCATCACACTCCGATGATTTGTCAACTGAGATCAAAAATCAAAAACAAGCTACTCCTCCATCTGAATCACAAAGAACATCAAATGATGGAAGCAATCATAGTACTGTTATAGCTGAAGCAATCACAGAAACAAGACTGATGATAGAGGGATCATCATCAGAAACAAAGCAAGATTAGTGGCACAGGGATACACTAAAGAAGAAGGAATCGATTATGATGAAGTGTTTGCACCTGTTGCCAGACTAGAAGCAATGTGAATCTTTCTAGCATATTCTACATCCATGAAATTTACTGTTTATCAAATGGATAAGAAGTCTGCCTTCTTGTATGGAAAGATTGCTCAAGAGGTCTATGTGAGTCAACCACCTGTCTTTGAAAATCCAGATTTCCATCATAGAGTTTACAAGCTTAACAAAACTCTGTATGGTCTTCACCAAGCTCCAAGAAAATGGTATGAGACTCTGTCATCCTTTCTTCTTGAACATGGATACAAAAGAGGAAAGATTGATTAGATTCTCTCAGAAGGTGAATGAGTTGAAAGAGCTAAAAGAAAAATATGAAGCTAAAAAGAAAGAGAAATATAAAGAGATTGACTACATAAAAACTGCTCTAATCATTCTAGAGAAGATATCAGTGGGCATGTTGATACTCTTTCTATTCAAACCATTGCTATGGAAGAGCAAGAGGATATGATTGAAGAACAAGGAGAGATTATCTCCAACGTGCAAAATGACATTGAAAGCCAAAATAAAAGAATCTCTAAGGTTGAGATGTTGATTGAAATTCAAACAAGTGCTGAGGCTGAAGAAAGTGAAAAAGATGAAGAAAGAGTTATAGCTGATGAGAAACAATCTTCTTCTAAGAATGATCAAAGAGAAGAAGATACAAGCAAATCAAAGAATGAAGAATCAAGCCTAGAAATGGTGGTCTATTTTGGAAAATCAGATGCTACACACACTGAAAAGGTTGAATTTGAAGAATTTCTCAGTGCACTAGACAGCTTCACATCTAAATAATTCATAATTGATGATGAATTTTGTGATTTCATTAATGACGAGGGGACTAACACTAAACCCATTATGGTCATTCTGCAATCTCTAGTTCCTTTGGAGAAGGAGTTGAGTATGCAAATGGTACCTGCTGTGTCATGTCTGAGGAGCAAAAAGAGTTCTATGAAGAAGAAACGGAAAAGGAAGAAAAAGGAGATGATGATCATGAACAAGTACAAACTGAGGCTGAAAAAGTGCCTAAGGAGATTAAAAAGCCTGAATCCTCTTCTCGTCCTTCACTTCAAACCTATACCAGAAAGAGAAAATATTTATTTGAAAAAGCAAAGGGCAAAAGACCAATAGTGGAAGAAGAGCATGTGAAGAAAAGTAAAAGAGATGATCCTAGAAGCTTGGCTGCTATAGCTGAATTCATAGAAGAACATGAGCAGGTTGAGGCTCAATTAAAGAAACAAGCTACTTTTATTGATCTAGAAGAAGGAGAAATAGAAGGAGGATTGATGCTGAAAAGGCTATAGAGGTGGATAGTCTTGTCCAAAAAGAAAAATTTGTGGATGAAATGGTGGTAAAGGCACAAATAGATGACCTTATGATAAAAGCCATGTTCTTGATCAATCATGACTATGATGCTGATGAAGTATTTAGCATGACATGTGAGGGGATGAAAGCAGAAGAAGAGAAAGTCAATAAACTGGTGGACCCTACAGTTGAAACAGATTATGAGAATTCCATTTCACCCAAAGTTCATAAGCCAAAGCTATCTGTCATGAAGAAGCAATCTCTAACTCATGAACCTCTACATCCTAATCCTTATAAAATGACTAATAGGGAAATGAAGGATTACCTCACCTATCATGGCTTGACTAAAAGAAAATTGGGAAACAGCAAAACTAACTCACTGACAGCTGCCACACTCAGTTTAATCAATGAAAAAAGAAAAGCTAAAGAGGTTAGATGATGAAATCCTCAGCAAAAGGCCAAGAACAACACTCTCTGCACAAGACATGCAACTTACACAAAAAGATCAAGACTATCTAGCACCTGTTCTTCACAAATATCTAGAGTTGTTTGCTGAACCCTCCCAACTGAAACTTCAAGAAGGGTTAACCAGTGCTGCATATGATTAGAGGTGTATCTACTCCAAAAGGCAAAATTGACCAGAAAATCATTGCCTGGAAGTATGATTGTTCATGGAATATGTTAATGGTTAAAAGAATCTCAAGGCTAGTGCAACTTTTTATAGAGTACTCTGCTCTAGTATATGCCCTTAAGATTCAACTAGCTAATCTGGAACCGATCAACCATAATGCCATGTTTATAGGGTATGAATTTGAAGGTATACTTGAAATGTTCAAGAGAACCAACAACTTCAAATCATTGAAAGCCATATGCATGAGAAAAGACAATTCATTCAAGAACCCTCTAGAGATGAAACAGACAAAACCAGCAGAAGAAGTAGTGTTTCCAGAACTAAAGGTGTAACCTACAGAATCATTGAAAAGAAAAGTGGTGGCTAGCACTCATTCCTCAATATCAATCTCAAATGTTGTTTATGATGAGAAGGCCTATGAATTGGTGATTGAGATGAAGTGGGGAGGTAAAGAAGGTGTAGAAATCAGATTGTTCAGTGGTTATGAATTTAGACTATTGGATCAATCCTATATTCACTACATATACACAAGGCACTTTAGAGAGATATCAAACAAATTGGGTCAAGAAGATCTGCATTTCTTTCTAAAGTGAATCAAAATATTAAAGATGGCATATGATCAGAATAGTGCTAAGAGGGAAAAAAGAAAGAAAAACAAGACACCTATACAGTTGGGCAACATTGTCAAACTAGAAGTTGATGTAGATGGTGCTCTTTTAATTCATAGGGATGGGCTATCTACAGTGTCTATTTGGAACCAGTTTCACTTAAGAAACTACCACTAGAAGCCATTTACAATATGAGAAAAATGAAGATCCATGTACTAAGCAGGGAAAAGATGCCAGAAGCTCAAGACTTTGTCAACATGATCAAAGTAATTTTAAATCCGGCTCATGCAGCACCTTTTACACCATCACAAGACCCAGCAGAATCATCACAACCTCAATCACTACCCAAACATGAAGAACATACGTTGTATAATCCTTAGGGGGAGTATTGTTGGACCCTGAAAGGATTATACATGCCAAATCAATGGGTGAGTTGATGGTTGCTCTGCTGGATTCCCATAAGTCCAAGAAGTAATACGGATGAAGATCCTGCACCAAAGAAAAAAACCAAGTATGGCTATCCACATTTGTCAATGCGGAAGGCAAATAACAAATGCTGACAAGTATTTGTTCTTCTACATTAACAAATGCGGAAGACCAAGAAGAAATATGGACAAGTTTTTGTTCATCCGCATTTGCCAATGCAGATGACCAGACAAATGCGCAGAAGTATTTTTTTCATTCGCATTAACTAATATGGATGACCGACATACTAATACGGATGATAAGTGAAGAAATGCTGATCAAGTCAACTCATCCATATTTGCCAATGCGCATGAACAAGCAGAGATGCGGATCAAGACTTAGACTAGTTCTGATGTAAGAGGTCAGGGGTAGTTTAGTCATTTTGTAAAAGGCATCTTGTCTGCCTATCAATAGAATAGACAACCTCGTACATGAGGTGATAGAAAATAGACAATCAGAATATTTTGTATTCTCTAGGTGCATTATTATTTTTCTTGCTAAACCCTACCAGTCATTGTAATCAATCACCTTCATTAATATATACAAAGCATTTATGAGTATTTCTTCTACATTGAATGTTTCTTGATTGTATGATTCCGCCATTAAATCATTAACTCAATCATTATATTCAATCCTACGTGAGATCTCAATCTCACAACCTAGTCATCTGTAGAAGACAACGTCAATGATGTCATACACTTATTGGATCAAGCTTCTCTTGATAAGTGTGGTGATGTGGGGGGTGAAACTCCACTACCAAATCTTAGTTCTACAAATTTGGATTTGTCAAATCAACTTATTGTAATCCCCCAACTTAGGAACATTAAGTCACACCCCCACCACAAACATTATGGGTTTTTAGAAATAAGAAGGATGATAGGGACTTGTCATCAAGAACAAAGCCGGACTAATTGTTAAAGGATACTTACAAGAAGAGGGAGTTGACTGCTTATATGTTTTTGCTCATGTGACAAGACTTAAAGCTGTTAGGATATTCCTTGCTTTTGCTGCATCCAAGGATTTCAAGGTCTACCAACTTGATGTGAAGTGTGCTTTCTTATATGGGCGATTAATAATGAGATATGTCAAACAACCACCTGGCTTTGCAGACCCAGATCATCCTGATTATGTCATCAAGCTTTATAAGGCTCTTTATGGGTTGCACCAAGCTCTAGGGAAGTGGTATGTGACACTATCTTAGTATCTCTGTCAACATGGCTACAAGAGGGGCACTATAAATGCAACTCTCTTCATCGAAGGAATAGGGAATGACTTAGTGATGGTCCAAGTATATGTAGATGAAATTATCTTTAGATCAACTAATCTAAAGCTCTGCAAAAACTTTGAGAGGCTTGTGAAAAAAAGATTTGAAATGAGTGCCATCTTTAAGACTATAGGAAAGCCTATTATGGGCTTCTTAGGGTAGAAATGTCCCTTGTCCCAAAACGTTAAAGCTCATTGATCAAGCTGACAACCTAGCAGCACCACCTAGTGTTAAACGCACACCTTCTACCTCTCAACCACCTATATAGCCTCAAATAACCATCACCTAAACTAAAAAATCCAAATGAACCCCTGCACAAGCTACTCAGGTTATGCATGCCCCTATATCACCACCTATGTAGGAGAAAGTGGACACTAAAGCTCCTACTTCCCCTAAGGAGCAAACCACTCCCATATCTCCAAGGATCAATGTTGAGGTTCCTCATGCTCAACCTGATAAGCTCACAACCCCCAAAGCCTTAAGCCTTCACTCAAAGTCTCAAAACTCTTATGAACAACCTTCAAGGGACACTTATCATCCCCAATGTCTAGATCTAAACCAACCCATTCCCAACCTAGAGCTATATGCTGATAATGACATGTGCTTCGGTTAGTACCATGAGTCTCTCTTCTACACCCCTACACATGGGGAGATTCTTACTAATGTTTTTCGAATGTTTATCCCATATCATCAACATATTACTGAGGTGGATCTCCCTTAACAAGTTCCAGAGGTCCATATGGAAGAGGCTCTCACTTCAGCAACTGACTACATCAATAAGAGCAAAAACATGGCAACCTTGCCCCTTGATGCTTCACCTGAAACTGTTATGGTGCAGGGGAAATCTAGCAGCCAAGAATAAAGTGTTGGTGATAAGGAAAAAGACTTAGGTCCTATTCTCTCATCCCGTTTTGATTCTTCTGACAAAGATGAGGGGAATATGAGACTAAAGGTGCAAAAGTTGAGTCAAACTTGCACTTGTTTAGTCCCCAAGGTTAGTCACTTAGAATCTCAGGTTACTACCCTACAAAGGAGGGTCCATGATTAGCAACTTGATATTTTATTATCCAAGGAAAAAATAGTTAGGAGAACTTTAAGGAAGACTCAACCAGGAACACAAGAACATGTGGATGTGATAGACTTATCCACTAGTTCCTCCTTATGAAAAAGGGTGGTATTACAAAAAAGGCAGAAAGTCCACGCAATCACAAAACCTAGGAATTCATTACAGAGTATAGACATTAAGGATTCATTAACCTCAATTGAATTTGTTCGTACTCAACAAATTCATAAAGTCCATATTGTTGTAGACTCACTTATTCAGTGTCTATTTGAGGAGGGTATTCCAAGAGCTATGTGTACCCAACCCTATGATGCTGAGAATGAAATACATGGGTGGAGGTATGATGCTGACAGGAGAGCTTTGATTTTGCATAGACTTCAAGGGAAGCAATAGGTCTTCAATTTTCAGACCCTGAAGTACTATGACAGTCTTCCGCTAGTCCACATGCCACTTGGCAATCCTAGTCAAAACTGGTAAGCTGACAGACTAGCTAAGAGGATTCAACATAAGATTGTTGTAAAGTTTAGGCAAAGAAGATGACAAAGAATAACAAGCAATGTCATTGGTATATTGGATGTTGAGGTGGAACCTAAGATTAGCTTTGAAAGGGGAATCCTTGACTAAAGACCCAGTGATAGACCTTATGAACCTTGTTACAGGAACTACTTCAACCTTATCAACCCTTAGTAAGGCATCAACTAGTGAAGGTGTTTCACAACCTCTCTCTATTTTGAAGGTGTTTCAACATCATCAACCTTTAGGTACTGAACCAAGCAATCAAGGCCAAAGCTCCCTCCACTTTGAGTCACCATGGCATGTCAGTGACAAAGGAAAAAGGAAGCTAACTCTAGAGGAGATTGACGAGAAGAAGAGAGAGAGATAGAGAGAGAGAGAGAGATGAAGAGTAAGCTAAGGGGAGAGAGCTCAAGAGGGTCTAGGCATCAAGGAAGCTGCTATTAGGGTGGTCCCCTAGTCAAATACTTAAGATAATGTGTTGAGTGTAGCCAAATTAAAGTACTTAGGAACTTGGAACTACAATATAGATGAACCTATCTCTCTTCCCTTCGAGGAAGTTAATGAACCGCAAAAATAGAACTGTTAATAGAGTGGAATGACACAGAAGATACAGAACTGATCCTTAAGATCAAAGAAAAAAAGAGGTCGAAAAGGCTCTATAAGAATGCTCCTACCCTCTCACTCGATACCTAAGGGTATATTCCACCAATTTTCTGAGAATAAGAGGGCAAAGAAATTATGGAAGGCTCTGGAAAAACGATACGACGCGAATGCATCATTAAAAGCTCTAAAGGCGAACGCTTTGAAGAAGGAGTTCGATAACTTCTCATCGATAGGCAAGGAGAGCTTGGATGATGTCATCCACCGATTCTTCCATTTAATGAGTGAGTTGCACACTCACGGGGTTACAACGTCAATGGAAGATAAGGTCTCAAGCTTTGCCAATGGTCTGGCAGAGAAGTGGGACTCATTTGTGTCTAATTTGAGACTATACAATTTCCTAGCCAAATTAGACATAAACGACTTCATCCTGAAACTAAGGGAGGATGAACTGAGGATGAAGTACAGGTCTCAGTAATGATCGTATGATCAAAACCCGTCTCTGTATAATTCAACTTCAACTTCAAAAAGCTAAGGAGCACCACTTCAATCTGCTTTTGTATCAAGTTCTACAGCTCCTCCGCAAGCCTTTACTTCAGTATCTGAAATGTCTAGGTCATCTACCACCCAATATATAGTACCTGAATTAAACACCATGAAGTTGAAGACCGAGAATCTCGGGAATAACAGTATGGAGGTTGAAAAGGAGCATATGGACCTCTTAGCTACAGTCGTTCATTCTTATGATGGTCTAGTTTCAGGAAAGATCGGAAATTACCATCTGGCAGATGAGGATTACGAGCAGGTGGACGAGAATGAATTGGAAAGAATGGATATTATGTGGGCATTGGCTAGTGCTATCCGTAGAGCGAAGAAGTTGTGAAGAAGACTAGACAGAACTTGATAGCCACTAAGGATACTACTTTTGGTTTTGATAAAATCAAAGTTACATGTTTCAACATTGGAGAAAAGGGGCACTTGAAACATGAATGTGTAAAGCCCAAGAAGACAGGTAACGGTAATCCTTTCTCATGATTCAACCGTAAAGACAAACCCACAAGTGAAGCTGTATCATCAAGCAAAGATCCTAAAGCTCTGACTGCACAAGACGATGAAGGTCAAGATTGGACCTTTCGTTTTGTTTCCCCGGGTGAGTCCAACATTGCAAATGTTGAGGTTTTGGATGATGACACTACAAGTGAAGGTGATATAGCAGTTGAACTTGTAATGTCAGATCATGAAAATACTTCTATTGTGGTCACTCACCTGAATGAAGAAGGTCCCAAAACGACCTGTTTAGAATCACCAGCACCCGAACAGTCAAACTCTGTGATGATGGCTGATTCAACTGAACCTTCTCAGGTAAGTACCATAGACCAACTTTTTGAAAATCATGCTTGTATTGAATGTAATAAATTTAGAGACATCACATATTCAAAATTTGCTAGGTTATTAGATCACAATGATAGCTTAGTAAATGACTTGTAACTATGCAGAGAGGCTAACCAAATTTTAAAACAAAATAAGCACAGTTACCAAGGGAAAATAAAGCTTTCAAATAAACAACTAAGGGAAAGCGAGGTTGTTGCTTTAACCAAGGAAATGACATAAAGTTCTATTTAAACTCCATTGAAGAAACAAAGAAAGAAAAAGCAGTTTTAGAAGTCGAAGTAAACTCATTAAAACAAAAACTGCACTGTTGGACAACTTCTTCTCATATAGTACAAAACTTAGTGAGAGAACAAAACAATAGGGAGGGTTAGGATACAAAGTGGTTCCACCACCACATGAGACAATGTTAAATGCTAAATGTAGACCAGTAAATAACAACATTGCAAGGATCATGTGGTTTCCACTCCTCTAGTTAGTGATCCAGATTCCACGAGTAAATCAGAGGAATCTGTCACTAAATAGAAGGATGCCACTTCTAAATCTCTAGGTAAGTTGCTTATTGTCAATTGGATGAACATTTGAAGAGGTTAAGATAAACTCAGGTGCAAATTTGTCTTATTCTGAACCCAAAAAGACCAAACAAGTTAACCAATCACGTGCACCATGTCTTAGTCCAAATAAACAAAAGGTTAAAGAGCTAAAAAGGTTCAAACCATGAATTTTGTTAAAGAAGCTAAAACATCTAAACAAGAAGTGTCAAAACCTAAACAACCTAAAGTTACACATGTGTCACATACTTCCCCACAGAAACCATTCCACCAACACTTTGAAAGTAGATCATGCTACAACTGTGGAAAGTATGGACACATCGCTTCTCATTGTCCTTACTATAAGATACCAAGGAAGAAAGTTGAACTTCATGACACTAAACCAAGTTCTTCAAAGCAGAGCTCTATTACTCCACCAAAAAGGATTAGTGAACATAAAGTTCAACCTGTAAGCTAGTCGTATGTTTATCACAAACAGACCTTACACAAAACTGGCTTATGGAAGAAAAATTAAGTTCTATGTCTGATAATGAGAACAAGAAGAAAACAGACCTACCTTTACTTTTTAATGGACAGTGGGTAGAATTTATGATGTGTGATACCTTTGGGTCACCCAAGCTAGTTAAGGCTTGGGTCCCTAACCTAATCTAATCATTTCCTTCAAATGTGCAGGGTGTCCGCTATAATGATTTTACAAATACCTGGATTGTTGATAGCAGCGCATCAAGGCACATGACTGGGAACTTGTCTCTCCTTTCAAATGTCAAACAAATTAAAGAAGGACATGTTTTGTTTGCTGGAAATAAAGGAGGCTACATCACAGCTCAAGGAGAAGTGGGAAACCAAAAAGTGAAGTTTGATAAGGTAAACTATGTTCAACAACTTTAAAAATAACTTACTTTCTGTATCCTAAATCTGTGACAAAGGCTTTAAGGTAGTCTTTGACAACAAGAAGTGTTATGTGTTGAATAAGGATTATGTAATCTCGAAGGACCAAGTCTTAATGTTAGCTTCAAGATATAATGGTTTATATGTCTTGGATCTATCAAAGGCCTCCACAACTGATCATCAAGTACAATGCTTCTTGTCAAAGGCAATAGAGAAAGACTCCATCTCCTGGCATAGGAGAATGGGAAACATAAATCCTCGGAAGATGAACCACTTGATTCAGAATGATCTAGTGCATGGAGTAAACGTTAAGAACTTCCAACTACTGGATTTTTTTGTCGCTTGTAAGAAAGGAAAGTAGACCAAGAAGGCTCATAAGGCTAAGAAAGGTAATTCTATTGAGTTGCCTCTTGAGCTTCTACACATGGATCTGTTTGGTCCAGTTAGTACAAGGAGCATTGCTAGTGACCTGTACTGCTATGTAGTTACAGATGATTACTCAAGATTCTCTTGGGTAATGTTTCTGAAAATCCAAATCACAGACATTTGAATCATTCAAAGAACTGGTAACTACATTGGAGTCACTCTACAAGCTGGAGGTACAGCAAGTTCACTCAGACAAAGGTACCGAGTTCAAGAACCAAGGATGGAGGCATTATACAAAGAAAAAGGAAGTGTTCACCGGTTCACATCTGCCTACACTCCTCAAATGAATGGAGTTGCTGAGAGAAAGAATCGCAGTCTGATAGAGACAGCCCGGACGATGCTAGCAGCCTCGAAACTGCCTATTCAATTATGGAATAAGGCAGTTGCCAATGCATGTTACACCCTAAATCAAGTCCTGATGGTCAAGCGTCAGGGCAAAACGTTTTACGAGTTACTACAACAATGTAAACCTAATCTAGAGTACCTCGAACCATTTGGAGCACCATGTACTCTTCTGAAGAAAACTCAATCAGGGAAGTTCAGCGAGAAGGCTGAAGAAGGAATCATTCTAGGATACAACATACCGAATAAGAGAGTTTACAACAACTCAACGGGTAAGTAGAAGTGTGGTGTAACGTTGATGTTTAGAGATACACCACCCCATTGGCAGGAAAATGACCCGCATTCTTCTTCAATTATGATGGATTCTTTAAGTCTTTCAACATCCTTCTCTCCCTCCTGAAGATGAGTTGGTAAGCGAAATGATGTATGATGTCTTAAACACACCATCACAAGATTCAACATCATTAGGATCACAAGGTGAGTCTTCCAGTCATTCAAGGGAGCACTAGAAGTAAGTGACTCTTCATCAGATGATGAAGACGTGGAGAATGATCAGGTGCATCAGGAGGATCCGGTTCCTACTACTTCAAGTACACAAGCATATGAGGTTGATGCATCTAACACTTCATAACCTCACACTTCTACTGCCTCGGATACTGAACCTGTTGTTAACAATCTGGATCATGAGGTAGTAGTACCCACCCCGCCTAGATTATTCTTAAATGTTTATCATCCTCTGGACAATGTCACTGGAGATGTAAGATCAGGAGTTCCGACAAGAAATCAGCTATACTAAGTTGATTATGCCTCTGTAATGGAAATGGATAACTTCACAATGGTGCGTATTGATGAATTGTGTCTCAATTTGAGCCAAAATATGTTAGTGATGCCCAAAACGACGAGGCTGGGTGAGTTCCATGCAAAAAGAACTTCTTCAGTTGAAGAAGTTATGTGTATGGACACTGGTGGATAGACCTAAAGGTGCTAAGGTCATAGGCACCAAATGTGTCTTGAAATGCAAAAAAGATGACCAAGGGGTCATAATCAGAAACCAGGCTTGACTTGTAGTTCAAGGATTTGACAAGTCGTGGGGATTGATTACAATGAAGTCTTTGCACCTGTGGTGAGAATGGAATCAATCCGTATCTTCATAGCCTATGCATCTTACATGAAGATTAAAGTATATCAACTGGATGTAAAGAGTGTGTTTCTTCATGGTGAAATCCGAGAGACAGTGTATGTCAGTAAACCTGAAGGATTGAGGATCCGTATCATTGGGACAGAGTTTACAAAATAGACAAGCTCTCTATGGGCTCCATCAAGCCCCAAGAGCACGGTATGAAAAACTCACGACTCATCTTGTGAAACACGGATTTCGTAGAGGAGTGATTGACTGTACACTATTCATCAAAGAAAAGGATGGTGACTTACTGCATGTTCAAATTTATGTTGATGACATATCTTTGGTTCCAAAAACGAAGAACTATGTAAAGAATTGAAGCAGTTATGAAAGCTGAGTTTGAGATGAGTGCCATGGGAGAGATGAAGTCTTTCTTGGTTACAGGTGGATCAGACACAAAAGGGCATAGTTCTACATCAGACCAAGTATGTAGGTGATATTCTAAGTCGGTTCGATATGGATAATGCTTCTGCAGCTGGGACTCCACTTGCTACAAACCATGACGTAGCACCCGACAAAAATGGTTATCTGGTGGATGCCACTATGTACCGAGGAATGATCGGACCTCTCATGTACCTTACTGCCTCAAGACCTGATATCATGTACGCGACGTGTCTCTGCTCTAGATATCAGGCAAAACCAAAAGTCAACCATCTCATACGTGTGAAAAGGATATTTCGTTATCTGAAGGGTACTCCAACACTTGGATTGTGGTATCCTCATGACGACGACTTTGAGCTTATAGCGTATAGTGACTCGGATTATGGCGGCTGCAAAATGAACTACAAGTCAACTTTAGCAGGATGTCAATTCTTTGTGAGACGATTAGTCCGTGGCAGTGTAAGAAGCAGACAACAGTTGCTCTGTCAACTTGTGAAGCTGAATATGTTGCTGCTGCAAGCTGCTGTTCACAAATCATTTGGATTCAACAGCAAATGCGAGACTACGGTTTGAAATTCTCTAACACTCTTATATTTGTTGATAATTCTGCTGCTATAGGCGTAACTAAATATCTGGTCCAACATCCTAAGACCAAACACATCACATTAAATATCACTTTATACATTATTGTTTGGAAAACAATTTATTGATGTTGTTAAAATTAATACGGGTTTTCAACGCCCTGACCTCTACACAAAATCTTTTGATAAACGATGTTTTTATATCTGTTAGAGGTCAACGGGATTAAAAAGAACAGTGAAGTGATTTCAGACGATGATAGTACTTAGTCCGACAAGTAGACTATTTGCTATTTTTTTACTTTTTTAATTTTGTTTAAGAATCTTAGGGGAAGAATAGGTTAAATTAGTATTAAATTAATTGTTTTAATTTTAGTACTAAAAAAACGAGGGAGGAGGACAGTCTAGCTAATAGAAACGAGATCGTATCTGTGATACTGATTCAATGTCTATGGAAAATAATAGTACATAGGAACAAAGAGTTTGGGACTTTAAAAGAATGAAATGTTTAAGATGCAAAATTCAAAGTATAAGTCTGAGAAGTCTAAGCAACAATAAAAGAAAGTAGACCTAGAGGTTGCTAGACCATTAGATGATGTGTCGGTAGATTCAACTCAATAGATAAGTAGACCACGTTGGTGATTTCAAGTTCAAACTAAGTTGTCAACAAGTGTGGGTTATCATCTTATCCCTGGTTAACACAATCAACGAAGTTCCAATAAGGGCTGAGGAGCAAAATAAACGCCACAAATGTGTGCGGATGACTATAATATGAGCAAAGCACATGAAAAATGAAAAAATAAATCAATCTAATAACCTATGTTGTTGGTGAGATCTGTGCAAAAAGAATATAATTGCTCAAACAAGAAGATAGGTTGTGTGCCTCTCTGCTGTGTGGTGGCACTGACCTGAGAATAAGCATAACCTAAATATTCTAGAATTCATTGTTGTTTGCGCCTCTCTGCTATGCGGTGGCACTGACCTGAGGCTTAACATCTCTTTGAAAGCTCTAGAATAGTTTCTTCTTGAATACTACCTGTAGACCACTTAAAAATCTCCTGAGGAATGTTGATTACCATATAAGCATAGGATCCAAAATTGCTTGTTGAAATAATTAAATCTTAAATCATCACCAATGTGTGCCAAAAATCTTTGTATGAATGTAAGAGGACAAGTATACTGACAATCATCGTGAGATGCAACTCTTGAAAGTCAAAACCACTGTGTGCATCTTGTAACACTAGTATGATTTCCTAAACTTGCTAATGACTCTCGATGAAAACAAGAATGTAGCATGAGAAGGCTTTGATAAAATGTCCCAAATGCTTTGTTAAACCTGTATGATTCCAAAATGAATCCTTCCGGTTATGATCAAAGTAACTAGATGCTATACTGTCTAAGACAAATCTGGTAGATCCTTATCTTAGGATTTCAACCTCACACAAAAATACAAAATTATGTTTTTAGCTTTGTTTTATTTCTAGTTCTTTAATTTTAGTTACCTTCAGTTAATTAGTAGATAAATGTCGGACATGCATTGGAAGTCAATCTGGGAATCACTCACTAAAAAGGTCATGTCTGAGGTGACCAATGGATTTTCAAATGTAAAAGGGTCACGTATGAGGTGACAAAGTTTTGTTATTAAACAGATCACGTCTGAGGTGATCAACAGTTTTCTAAATTAAAATGGTCATGTCTGAGATGATCAATGGTCAAAATGTATTATCAATAAGTAAAAGAGTTATGTGTATGAATGGTCATAAGGTCAAACTCATAAGTATGAGCCATTCGCAGGACTAACCAACGAGTATGGACCAGTCGTACGATTGGCCCATTAGCATGGGTCAATCCATAGGTTTGGTTCATCGGAATGAACCAATCGCGCGGATGGAGGTGATTGATTGAGTGAGTGGTACGACTGAAACCTAGTCGTGCGACTGAAGGTGATCGACAGAGCCAATTGCACGACTAAGATCCAATCGCACAAATGAAGAGTCTGGATGGATCCGGTCACCCGATTGAAGCCAAACTTAGTATAAATAGGGCTAAAGTCGCCCGAATGAAGGTGATCTACATATTTTCATCACACCTCAATAGTCCTAAAATCGCCGGATAGTAGCGAGACTCTGCCAAAATTTGATAGAATCGATTTTCCTTCACATTGTGATACTAACAAGTTGTTACATCTTCTGCAGGTAATAAACAATCTATCTCGCACAAAATGCATCATGAAATCTAACCCTAACAGGCCTAAACTACTTAAAATCAAGAAATAAGGCCAAATCAACGAACAAAACATATAAACGTGCAAATTGGTCAAATTGAAAGACTTAATGAGACAATTAGGGTTCCAGCGAGTATAAAGAACCTAACCACAACGTTTAGCTTCCAGTTTGTACCTAGATTCATGATTAAAGTTGAACAGAGACGTATATGATTGGTCACTCCGAATGAACTTCAATCACACGATTGAATTGGGCGAATGACACAATCGGCCGAATGAATCAAGCGTATGAGCATAATCGCCCGATTGAACTCAGCCAAATGCTCAATCACCCTATTGAACTCAGACGCAGGCTTAGTCGCCCGATTGAAGTCAGTCGCACACACAATCTCCCGATTGAAGTCAGTCGCATACTCAGTTACCCGACTGAACTCAGTCGTATGGTTCAATAGCATGATTGAACCAGATTAATTTCAAGATAGCTTATGGACAAATCTAATGTTCATGTGTCTTGTGTTACAGAAACATGGAGAGAAGTGGATCATCAACACAAAGCACAACATTTGTCCTCATCTGGATGCCACTACCAGGAATGTTGCAGATTTTGTTGATATCATGGCATTTCTGAGGAGATCAAGGATCTACAGGGCTATATCTGCACCATGCACACCCTACCGGTCTATATAACAGGCCTTTTGGGAAGGTGCATCAGTCGACAGATCCCTGAGCCCTACTGTATACGTAGCACCATTTTTGGGCATGACATAGAGGTAACAACAGTAGACCTCTGACGAGTTCTGGACGTGGGTGATGATGTTCCTCACCCAACTAGGTTACACCCGTTGACTATTCGGGGATGCTTCCTCCGGATGAAGTACTCTGGGGACATCAACGCAGGGGTGCTGAACAAAAGCAACCTATGTCCCCAGCTTAAGTACTTAGCACACGTCATTCTCAAGTGCACTGCATCGAGGAGGGGTGGATTCGATGACGTCTCTGACCAAATCTTGAATGCTACGTGGCACTGGTACTAAACCACCCCTTCTGCTTCTCCAATATGATCTTTGCATACATGATCAAGAACGTAGAGGCTAAAAGGAAAGAGAGCTCCTGTATGTACCCTCGGTTCTTATAGCTGATGATAGATGAGAAGCTTCCTCTGCTGCCTAAAAAAGTCATGATGTAGTCTCTCTCGAGGTCATGGATGACACCACCCTTGGAGGATGAAGGTATACAGGGGCAAGCAAGTGAAACCCCCTGTAAGGAGGTTATTTGGCATCTGGCCCAGGATGATTACGTGGTGCCGGCAAGGAGGAAGTGGCGCCACGATGATAGTGACTCGGACGTTGAGCAGATTGCTCTACATCCGATGACTCGGATGATGATGACAATGGTGATAGTGGAGACATTGTGGCCCACCCAATTTAGGGCCACCACACAGATGTTAACCTCCACCATCCGCTCACGGAGAAGCGGATACGGCTAGATTCCATCAGGACTTTTGTCATGATGAGGAGGAGGAGGATGATGAGGAACTGTTAGTTCGGACGGTGGGCCAAAAGGGTGGTTGCCACGAAAGAGGGGTTAGGGTGGTAGGTGGACGCGAGGGGAGTCTAGGGAGGCTTCTACTGATCCATCTTACACCCCAAACCACCATCATCCAGGGGGACCCATTGTTTCAAAAGGCTAGAGGAGGAAGAGAATGGCTCATCCCTATGGCAAAAAGGGGAAGAGGCAGGATTCACTTTGACCACATTTACTCCCATGCCATACCACCATTATACACCACCCACACATCCACATCTACCAGAACTACCACCACCAACCCATACTACCATACCACCACTATCATCCCCACTCCCATCCACCACCAATACAGCTACCCTTCACCACCCATTATATGCCACACCCTATTCACCATTTCCACCACCAAGCCGGACACTCATCCCCCAACATTACCACGGATCATCTCTGCACCATGGGGGTAGAGGAACAGCTGTCAGCACTCAACCGAATGGTGCTAAAGCTGTGGCTGTGATGAAGAGAGAGCTACCCAACTACGTCAGCTGTGGCATCTGCCTTAGCTTAGGGTCAAGAGAGACGTACCAAGAGTAATCAAGACCAAGGAGCTTCATCTTCTGCCCCACCTATGACGCGCCTGCTATCAGGGCAAAAATGATTAGATACTTATGTATTTGAAAATTTTTGTACTTTAATCTTGTATTAATATTATGTAATAAATGTTTGTAAATCTTTATCAAATGTTTGATTGTCTTGATTAATTACTAACAAGTGAGTGTTACATGTTTATATCAAGCAGATCAATCATCTCAGCAAGATGAGTATGATGTTACTCCCCTTCATCAAATCAAGTCTTAACTTACAATGAATCTTGATTTCAGGATAGTCCTTAGGTCTGTAAACCATACTCCTGAAGAAAGAGAAATCATTCATGACCTTACTGATGACCACATGCTGAGATGTTATGGCTCAACCTGGATAAGATTGTCAACGACGCTCCTACGTTTCAAGTTACAAGTGACGATGAGCTCAATGACATAGATGAAATCAAGATCGAGGATGTCACTGCTGATCATTATCCAGAGTATGCTGACAGAGTGGGAAATGTAGTTCAATTTGGGTGATACTCTCGTCAGTGATACGTTTGAAAAACAGGATCAGATGGAGAAAGAGTTCGAGAAAAATAAGGATCAAGCCCAAGCCTCAGACGCCGATGTCAACATCAAAAACATGATGGGTAGCCTGTTTTGCTAAGAACCAAGCCATGCGCACTACATAAAACCCTAATGACTACACTAAGCTCTACAAAGTCAAGAAACACTTAAAGGTGTCAAAAAAATCATCGCATGGGCTTATTTTGAGGATCTTAATATGTATGTCGTGAAGAGAGGAAAAGGGCATAGAGTACTTTAGATTCCCACACAATCTAAAGGCTCTACCTGGTTTTGAGCTCAACCAGCTGGCACAACTGAAGTTGCTATATGCTAATCCAAAGAAAATGTCAGGCTGGTTTGAGGTTGCATTGAGGAAAGAGTACCACACCAGGTGGGTTAACTTCAAACCTCAACAATCGACGAGGTACATTAGACGATCTGAAGTTGATCCTATTACTGGAAAGCCTTAGATAGTGCTGAACTGGAGTCCTCCAGGCACAATGTCAAGAATCCCTCTAAGGGAAATGCCACAGGAGTTCACTCCACACTTCAAGTGGTGGTACTATGATTGGAATCCTATTTGATTGGTGTATACCAACTCAAATAGTGTGGAATCCTATTTGATTGACGATCCAATTAGGGAGAACATAGTTAAGATCACTCTAACGATTAATGAAATGTTATGAATGATTAGAACATGATCAACAGTGATCTATGAACTTGGAACAGGTCTTCTTGAGTCTTTGGACGTCTAGGGTATGATTATGTGCGTAGGTATTCGAATTGTTACGTTTTTCCACGATTAGGTGGTTGTTGTAGGTTAGGGTTTTCCATTCATGCGACTAAACCATTAGTATGGTTTAGTCGTGCGACAGAAGCATGCGATTGATCCATCCGCACGACTGAAAGTCCAGTCGTGCGACGGAGTCAATCTTATGTCTCAATCGTGCGACTAATCCAGTCTCCTGGTTCAGTCATGCAACTAGTTCATTAGCATGAAGTATTCATGCATACCGTCCATTAGCATGGTCCATTCACATAAGAACTTCACACAATTAAGTTTGAACATGTTTCTTAATCATTATTGAATAAAAATAATGTAAACAACACAAACATATATAGTTAGTTTAATATGCATTATCACACAATAACCAATGAAATATTAAACAATATATGCATCGACCACACATTGTATTTCATTCATACCTATTCAATTACATATATGTAAGACATGAAATACATATTACATTAAGCTCTTAAACTAGGTACACATGTATACATCACCAATTCAAGAACGCCTTGAGACAAAGGCTGTGGCAACTGAACAACCTCAGGTAGACAAAGAAGTAGATAGAAAAAACATGATTAGTTACCTAAGTTCCACATGCCTCTATCAGGCATCTACACTTCTTCCCATATATATGAGTATGTTGAATTTGAGTATCGTAAGCATCTTGAGAAACAAGTTATAAAAGAAGAAAAGGTTGCCAAGAGAAAGATGAGGAAAGAAGCTGCAAAGTCAAGAGCCATCATCCAAAAGAGTTAAAAGAAGTCTCTTGATAGGTAGAGGATGATGAGCTACATGAAGCTGTATGGGTTCTCCGAAAGGAGGCTTGGTACAATGTCTCTATCTATTATGGACGAGCATATTAGAGTGATCAAACATAAGATTAAAAGGGGAGAGCTTGTTGACTTACGTTCTCCACCAAGACAAGCTCCTCTTGAACTTGAGGTCAAGGTTGATCCACAAAGATAACACAACCGAACCTGAACCTAGAGCTCAGTCACAACAACTTCATCTCCTAATTGATAGCAGGGTCCTCATCCCTCCTCCTTAACCCAATTGACAAAGCCACAGATAACAACCTAGTGCTGTAGGCCAACCTTCTCAGTTAAAATCATTAAAGTGGAGGAAAAGGATGGCCATGAAAAGAGACCCTAAGAAGAAACTAAAGGCATCCACCTCTACACCTCAAGATGAGTCAGAGATTCTAAGGAAGTGCAAGAAGAGGCTGCTCAACCAAGTTTAACTCAAGTAGAGCCTCTTATAACTGGAAGACCCATCCTTTCCTGAAAATCTAGACAAATGGTATGACAATAGACATCAAGGAGGTTAAGATGTCCATTTCTAGTAAGACATGCTTGATCTTCCTCTACATGATATCTATGACATGAGGAGGTATCATGAGAGTCTAAGGGGTCTTGACTAATTGATGAATAAAGGAATGATCTTGATCATAATGAGGACTATCAATGTCAAAATAACCTCTTTTATTTTGTTATCATCAGCCTAGGGGAGTTTGTAATGTTATACTTGAAAGGCTTATGCAACCAAAGCAAACAAAGAGCTTGTAGCTTGTATGCATGATGTGTAGAGTAGAAGTTATTTTGAAATTTTTACATGCATAGATAAAATATTCTATGTATAATATCTTCCAAAGCCAAAGAACAAATCTTCTGAAACCAAAGATGAAGTCTTCCAAAGCCAAATGAGTGAAGACTAATTTCTTACAAAGATATAGTGACATGCTTTCTCTAATGAACTTTTGCATAAAGCTGACCAATTTTCCGCTGCAACTTTTAGACACATGAAGTTGTATCAGTTGGTGAAAAGGTCCATGCTTTGTCAAATATATATTATGGTTTGGGGTCTATAACTTTCTACTTTGTACCTTTTATCCTTTTTGTAATATATTAGGATATAAGCTATAACATGTCATAGTCACTAGTAAAAAACAATCTGTGTGTTGACTTTACATTGATTTTGTTGTCTAGATTAGTGTTTCCAGGTGGCTTTTAAAGTATGGCCAACTATAGGATGTAGTATAAAGTATCTCAGGTTCTTGTATTTATCTTTATGTTTTGTAACATTTTTAATAAAACTTGAGAGCAATATACAACATTCTTGAAAACCACACTATGTCCTTGTTTTTTGTTTTGCCTCATTACTTACTTGTGTTCTTAGTATCTTTAAAATAAACATGGTTACCTATTTGATCTGTAAAATGCTCTAACACTCTACTCATTATTAATTGTATTGACCATCCCTTAACCATCCTACAAATCTTGTCTTTGTGAAACCTTCACTTGATTATATTATCTCAGTCACGCTATCACTATATGTTACCATTGCATTTCATAACTTCTTTGCATGTTCTTGATGACAACCCTAGATGATTACGTAACCCTTGCTCGGGCAAAGTCCTATGTTAAATTACCTTTCTTTGACAAAGCTCTAAGTCGAGCCTTATATCCTAGCTAGAGCGCCACGTCATGCAAATTGCATTATCATAGGAAACATTTTCTAGCCATAAACCAAAGCAAGTAACCTTTTTGTTACCATATTTTATATTTGGGTTTTTTATAAGATTATCAGACTACATTGTATACAAAAGTGTTGATGGTCTTACTATGATTATACATCACTACCATGAATAAAATGACTAAAAAATGAAGGCATAAATGTGGGACGTACCATACATGTGGATCCACCTTCTCCCACATGATCACTGCAGGAATATACATATTATTGTATCATCCAACCTATCAAAAGGCGAATTCATAACTTTAGGCTACAAGCTAGCCGTATTGTAGGGTGAGTGTCTTATAATACAACTTTATGAGATTAAGCTTGAACCCTCCCATGTAAAGATGATGACACACCTAATATCACTGAATATTTCAAAAGATGGCGGATCATAAGGACCGATTTAAGCTTATCCTTCCAAATATGTTGATCATTAAATGCAATATTTCATCATGAATTGGCACATAAAATAATGTGTGGAAAAAGGTCAAATACCTCACTGATATCGCATCATAAAACCTAACCTAGAAAAAATTATCTTTGTGAAGGCCAAGCGTGTTGTCTTATACCCCTCCATGTGTCACACCCTCAAAATCCACTTGCGGAGTTTTACCACGAGGCGTGTGAACAAACCAGGATCACAGTCAATAGTTACTCAGAACGACTCTAAATGCCATAATTTAAACAAAATCAACCAAAATACAAACTTTAAACAATGCGGAAGCGTTTTGTAAACAACCAGTCAATAAAGTATAACTATGGCAAAACAAGTGCCAACCAAAAGAGTAAACCATAATTGTTAAAATGTTAAATTGTCTTGAAGAATCGTGTCTTAAAATACAGTGAACCATGCAGTGCTCCTATGGCAAGCAAGCTAAGGACCTGAGAAAAGCATACTAAAATGTCAACACATAGGTTGGTGAGTTCAAGAGTTTGAGTTCAATAAACATGTAAATAGTTGTGATATATATAAGCAGTGTATGGTAATAGATAGCTAGTCTATTATCAGTAAATATTAATACATAGTGATTTCGCAATTGAAGCTGACTATGATAGTTGTTGCCTCCTATCACGACTTACCATGTCGTGACAATGTTCAATAGGACAAATTGCACCCGATTGACCTCGAGTCACACAGGGGGGCTCGTCAGACCCAGTAGTACTACCCAAGTTTCCCCGCTATTAAATATTAACAATTCAAAAGTGTGAGGACTTTTCCATGGTAAAACAGCACTATATTAATATTATACACAACTTAAATATTTAAAAGCGTTCGTATAAATACCAGTATGCTATCTCCCCCAAAAGAGATTAAATAAAGAGTGGGGCATGAACTCACCTGATGTATGCAAAGAGTACTTATGGTTTATTTGAGAAACGAGAGGATAGCCAACCTTCAAAGGTTACCTAGATCATGTGAGTACATAAGTACATGTAAATGAAAGACATGTGGAACTTAATCATACAAAAACCAAAGACTCAAGCTTCCAGAAAATAGACACGTTGACCTAGTTGACCCGTTTGACCCGTTGGTGACATTATGAGTTATAATTCAATAAAGCCAATGAGCACATACAACATACATGATTAACATTCAAATAGTATCATACGTATGCTATATCAACCAGGTGTATCACTTAGATCATCATACAATCAAGTACTATACAAGTCATGCGAATCTAGAACATTAACATATCCACTAGTTATAATACAACTAACATGTCACAAAAAGTTCAACCATTCATCACATGCCATGTGAAGCCACTCACGACTTCATGTCCTAAACCCTGCCAATCCTACTAAGTAGGGGCCTCAGATCCGCACGCGTGTATAATGATGATAACCATATTCTTTAAGCATATGCATTGCATTCACAACATCACAACAATCAATTACCAGTCCCAAGCATGATGTCCTACTACTACACAACATCCAAACCATACATGATCACAAATGTCCAAATATCATTCATGATTATCTAACATCACAAAACAACCAAGTTACATATCTTACCATATTAGAATTCATCCATGATCATACTAACATGCTCCTAACATCCCAGATAGGTTAACCACCATCTATCACATTTTACATGAATAAAGTTTCCCTTTTGAGAAAGCATATCCCAAAATCTATCAATACCCCAATGCTCATGGATTCATCAATAACATACCAATTCAAACTCATATCATCATCTAAACATGATCAACCACATTCAAACATCATAACCATCAATTCATATCTAAAAGTTACTATCTTTAGTAATGTATGAACTATAACATGTTTTCTTGAATTTCCAATGATCACAACAACAATCTAACATCTAATTATCACCATGAACACATCCATAACATCATAACATCCATAGTTCAACATTTCATGCAAATAAAGTTACTATTATTAGTAACCTATGAACATCAACCCTAAATCATCAATTCTTGAAGATTCATGATTCCTAACATTCATACAACTTATTAATCACCACACATTCATCAAACAATCATCATTAACCCATAATCATGCCCAAAATCGAATTAGGGTTTGACTAGAATCAAAACCCATGATTAAACCACTAACAACATGTAATTCATCCATGATCGATGTTAACTAACATGTATTCAACATAACTAACATATAAAATCACAAACAACATCCATTCGATCCCATGAGGGTCATTTCACCTCAAGGTTCGGCCATAAACAAACACAACAAAAACATGAAAAATCTAACCTTTAAACGTGTGATGCTTGAAATGATGCTTCCTATGTGTTATATGTCTTGTAATCGAACCAAAATCACATGAAATGCTTGATCAAGGTCGAATTTCAAAGATGGAGAGGGAGAGGGGTTGAGGTCGCGGCCGAAAATGGGTGTGGTGGATTAGGGTTTTGTTTTGTTTAGTTTAATTTACCTAATTACCCTTTTAACCCTTGTAATTTGTATTTTATAAAAACTAATCTTTAAACTCTTTGTAAAGTGTTTTTAACTACATAATATAAAGATATAAACTTATGAAAATCATTATATATCTTATCTTATAAAAACACAAGACAAACGAATAAACAGGCTCGTTTCCGCGTTACGCGAAATTTTCTAATTAACCTTTTAAAAATGTGTAAACACATAACATAACCCAATATCACATAATCACTTAGATTCACATCAAATTAACATTATTTATTATTATTAGGTCACCAACATTAAACGACAACTAGTGTGTGCTCACGACACGTGTATATAAGACTTAACGGAACTAACGGTGTTTGGTAACGAAAATTACCGGATGTCACATTATCCCCATGTTGAAAGAATTTTTGTCCCGAAAATTGGGTTACATGGTGAGAGTGTTCCGTCACTGGTTTCCATCACTGGTCTACTGCATTGGCACACAGAAATCAAAATCGAGTGAGTTTTGGAGGAGTTGTCACATCATCCCCATGTTGAAAGAAATTTCGTCCCGAAATTTTAAATCAACACCTTCGTCTGCTGGCATCGTCCCTTCAAATAGTTGAGGGTACTTAAGCTTCATTTGATCTTCCCGTTCCCATGTGAATTCCGGTCCACGTCGTGAATTCCAACGGATCTTGACAATGGGTATTTTGCTTTGCTTAAGTGTTTTCACCTCACGGTCCATCACCTCCACTGGTTCCTCAATAAAACGCAATTGTTCATCCACTTGAATTTCTTCTAGTGGTACGACCGTCGTTTCATCAGTTATGCACTTCTTCAAGTTTGACACGTGAAATACATCATGAATTCCACTTAGCGAATCAGGTAGGGATAATCGATAGGCTACTGGACCTATTCTTTCCACTATCTCAAATGGTCCAACGTACCTCGGGTTTAGTTTCCCTCATTTACCAAACCGAACTACGCCTTTCCATGGTGAGACTTTCAACAAAACCTTGTCACCAACATGAAACTCTAAAGGTTTCCGTCTTTTGTCAGCATAACTCTTTTGCCTGTCTCGCGCTGCAGCCATACGGTTCCGTATCTGTATAATTTTCTCAGTCGTCTCATGAATTAACTCGGGACCTGTTATCTGACTATCACCAATTTCTACCCAGCAAACCGGTGATCGACATTTTCTCCTATACAACGCCTCGAAAGGTGCTGCCTGTATACTAGTGTGATAACTGTTGTTATAAGAAAACTCCACCAATGGCAGGTGAATGTCCCAGTTATTCCCGAAGTCAATCACACAAGCACGTAGCATATCCTCCAACGTCTGTATAGTACGCTCACTCTGACCATCCGTCTGTGGGTGATATGCAGTACTCATATCCAAACGTGTACCCAAAGATTTCTGCAATGATTGCCAGAAATGTGACGTGAAACGAGCGTCACGGTCAGAGATAATTGAGATCGGTACTCCGTGTCTCGAAACGATCTCCTTGAGGTACAGGCGAGTTAACTTCTCCATCTTGTCGGTTTCCTTTATTGCAAGGAAATGAGCAGACTTTGTCAATCGATCCACAATAACCCATATCGTGTCACAACCAGTACTAGTCCGGGTTAGCTTAGTAATAAAATCCATGGAGATTTGTTCCCATTTCCACATTGGAATCTCGGGTTGTTGTAATAGTCCGGATGGTTTTTGATATTCCACTTTTACCTTCGAGCAGGTCAAACACTTGCTCACGTACATAGCTACATCCGCTTTCATTTAGGCCACCAATAGTGAGCCCTTAGGTCATGATACATCTTGTCAGATCCAGGATGTATAGAATACTTAGATTTGTGTGCCTCGCTCATAACTAAATCTCTCAGATTTCCATGAACAGGCACCCAAAGTCTATCCATAAAATACCGAATTCCATCCTCATTCATACTAGCTGCTTATCCATTCTTAACAATTCAGAACCAATATTTTCCACCTTTAAAGCTTCTATTTGTGCCTCCTTAACTTGTTCAGGCAGTTGGGTACTGATAGTAAGCTGTAAAGCTCACACCCGTCGGGGTTTAGCTGTTTCCTTCTTGCTTAAAGCATCGGCAAGTACGTTCGCCTTTCCGGATGATACTAATTGCGCAATCATAATTATTTAGTAGTTCACACCAACGTCGCTGCCTCATATCAACTCTTTTTGAAAAGAATGAAGACATCGTGTGAGTGGTGTAGATTGTGCACTTGGTACCGTACAAATAATGTCTCCAGATCTTTAAGGCAAAAACTACTGCACCCAATTCTAAGTCATGGGTAGTATAGTTCTTCTCATGAACCTTTAGTTGTCTCGAGGCGTAAGCTATCACCTTGTCTCGTTGCATCAAGACACAACCCAATCCTTGAATGGATGCATCGCAATACACCACAAAGTCATCTGTTCCCTCTGGTAATGCTAATATCGGGGCAGTACAGAGTTTTTGTTTTAATAATTGGAAAGCTGATTCTTGACTCTCAGTCCATTTGTATGTCGTTCCTTTGTGAGTCAAGGTTATGAGAGGTTGTGCGATCTTAGAAAATCCTTCTATGAATCGGCGGTAATATCCTGCTAATCCTAGAAATTGTCTTATCTCGCTTGGCGTTTTGGGTGTAGTCCAATTCTTTATCGCCTCAATTTTAGCAGGATCAACGTGTATTCCTTTCTCATTAAAATATGACCTAGGATTGTACCTCTCTTATCCAAAAGTCACACTTTGAGAATTTAGCATATAGCTGCTCATTTTTCAACAGTTCCAAGATCATTCGTAAGTGCTCTTCATGCTCCTCCTTGGTCCTAGACTATATCAGTATATCATCGATGAACAAATGACAAACTGATCCAGATAAGGTTTGCACACGCGGTTCATGAGGTCCATGAACACAACAGGTGCATTAGTCAACCCAAAAGGCATGACCAAGAACTCATAATGACCATAACGAGTACGAAATGCAGTGTTGGGAATGTCTTCTTCTCGAACTCTGAGTTCATGATAACCAGATCTCAAGTCAATCTTCGAGTAATAGCTTGATCCTTGAAGCTGATCGAACAAGTCGTCGATACGAGGTAAAGGGTATCGGTTCTTGACTGTTACCTTGTTTAACTCTCGATAATCGATGCACATCCGGAATGTGCCATCCTTCTTCTTAACAAAGAGTACAGGAGCTCCCCAAGGTGATGTACTTGGTCAAATAAAGCCTTTATCCAAAAGCTCCTGAAGTTGTGACGACAACTCTTGTAGTTCGTTTGGTGCTAATCGATAAGGTACTCTGCAATCGGAGCTGCGCCAGGAGTCAATTCAATCTGGAATTCCACTTGGCGGTGCGGTGGTAATCCAAGAAGATCTTCTGGGAACACCTCCGGAAAGTCGCGTACTACGGGAATATCCTCCATTCTCTTTTCTCCTTTTGCTTATCGGTTACAAGTGCTAGGATAGCCACGCGGCCCTTTCGTAACAACTTTTGAGCTTTCATATACGAGATGATGCCTATCACAGCACCACTCCTATCACCTTTGACGGTAAGAACTTGATCACCAACCGGGATCCGTATAATCTTCTCGTGACATATGACTTCCGCTTGCTTGCTAGAGAGCCAATCCATGCCTATCACAACATCAAAACTCCCCAGCGTAACAGGCATGAGATCTATAGCGAAAGTTTGACCAGCAAGTTCTATCCTACAGTCTTTAAGGATATGCGTTACATGGATTTGTTTACCATTGGCTAATTCCACAGTGTATTTAGATTCTAAAGCAGAGGGTATATCACTTAAGGACTACAGAACTTTAAGGACACAAAACTCCTATCGGCTCCAGTATCAAATAGTACCGTAGCAAAACAACCTTAACAGGGAATCTACCAGTAATAGTTGTGGGATCATTTAGAGCCTCACCTGAGCCAATGACGAAGGCTCTCCCTTTGGCTCCATCTTTATTGCCGCCATTTCCAGTGCCATTTCCACCATTGTTGTTATTATTACCATTGTTGTTGTTGTTACCATGGTTGTTGGTGTTGTTGTTGTTGTTGTTGCCATTTCCGTTCCTCCTTAGTTGTGGGCAGTTTCGCTTGTAATTCCTTCTTTCCGACATTCAAAGCAACCCTTGGGAGTTTCTTGAGATTGTTGTGGCCTCCTCATTAGTTCACCACGACAATCCTTCGCAGCGTGTCCAATTTTTCCACAACGTTGACACTTGAAGCTATCACACCATCCCACATGGTGGTAGTTACACCGTGGGCATTTGGGATGTCTGTCGCCGTAACCGCTGGGTCCTTGGTTATTTGGGGCAGTTTGGTTGAAATTGCGGTTATTATCGAACCGCCGCTGCTGCTGCTGAACTGGCTGTTGCTGCTGTTGGGATTGTTGTTGACCGCCAGACGATGATGATGATGATTTGTTATTGCTGTTGCTGGGAGCATCCCACTTCCTATTGTTATCGGGCACGCTCACCACAGCGCCCCGTTTGGGTAACCGCCCTTGCTCTACCGCCTGATCAGTAAGTTATGGGCAATTTGGATGGCCTGCTGAATCGTAGTCGGGTTAGAAGCTGTTACCATACTTTGGATTTCAGGCACCAATCCTCGTATGTAGTGCTCGATTCTCTTATGTGTCTCATTAACCATTCCTGGACATAATGTAGCCAACTCATGAGTACGGGTCGTGTAAGCCTCAATTTCTGAACCCTTCATCTTGAGCTGCCAGAATTCCATCTCCAACTTTTGCACCTCGTTTCGAGGACAGTACTCCTCGATCATCATATCCTTGAATTCATTCCAGGGGAGTCCATTTGCCATCGCTTGTCCAAGCATCTGGACTTGCGCATTCCACCAAGACAGAGCTGCACCCTCCAAAGTCCCGGTGGCATACTTTACTTGATCCGCTGGTGGACAGTTACATTTGGAGAAAACGGACTCAGTCTTCTCGAACCAGCATACTAGCCCTACAGCACCCTTTGTACCGCTGTAGGTGTGTGGTTTACAGTCCATGAAGGACTTGTACGTACACACTGGTGGTCCTGTTTTAACACAACACACATTAATCAAACATCCCCTACAATTATAAATGATATCAGATTTGTTTTTCTGTCATTGTTTACCTGCTGGCTGACCCGCGTGGGTAGCAGCCACTGCCGCCTGAACATGCTCATTAATTAGAGCAGCCAATTCTGCGGGAGTCATGTTAATAGCACCACCACCCTGTTCTCCGGTGCCACGTCCACGTCCGCGTCCACGACCACGTCCACGTCCACGTCCACGAGCATC
Organism: Flaveria trinervia; assembly: GCA_025506515.1. Taxonomy (NCBI): domain Eukaryota; kingdom Viridiplantae; phylum Streptophyta; class Magnoliopsida; order Asterales; family Asteraceae; genus Flaveria; species Flaveria trinervia. Next base: position 69,783,702 of record CM046451.1, on the reverse strand, counting down.
CATTCTTTTCACTTTATATTCACAATACAATAATGAGTAACATCATACACATTTAACTCATTGAAGCGTAGTAAACAGTAAATGAAAGAAATAATGTATCATCACAACCACCAATTCATAACAAAAATAATAATCAAAGTAAATAAATTGCAATAAGTCACAATGTATTTAGCAATGTCAAAATTGAAGTTTTGTCGTTCATGTGGGGAAACAACCCTTCCCACATAGGTTTCAAAAAGAAAACACTACGTAGTCTAAGTCATATAAAGGAGTCAATCGACAATGTCTGACCCATCACTATCATCCTCCATCTCCTCCGGTTCCTCTTCCTCGGGTCCCTCCTCGGGATCCTCCTCATCCTCAGAGTCTGCGGCAGGAGCAGGAGCTATAGCAATCTGAAGTGCCGCTAGTTGAGCTTCTAAAATGGCAATCCTATTATCGGCTATGGTGTCCCGCTGTCATGAGCAGTCACGCGTCCTTGGAGTGCCATAACACCATCTTGCATATGGTGAAAACCGTTCAGCGTCTTCCCGTGTTCTTCTTGAGTTCATCCAATTGATGTCTCAGGTTGTACACCTCTTGCTGTAGTGTACAGACATCACCCGTGAGTCGTCTTACGATGTTGTTCAGTATCCAGTGCAACCATTAGTGCAGCAATCAGTTGCTCGTTGGACTGCGCCGTTCGTGGGAGTGAAAGCATGGGTTGATTGGCATTGTTCCTAGTCCTTGCTTTAGGACAGGTACGCGCTCCCTACACATGATGTGGTCAACAAACCTAGGATATGAACGCCAGTCTCACGGAGGGTCACGCTTCATCAATGCGAATGGTTGATCCCAGTCAATCTCCTCTCGGGGATAAGCCAGTAGTCGGGCCAATCGATCCATCATCAGGTACAGGTGCGGGAGGTGGGGATTCAGATCATGTAGGTGATTCGGGTCGTTTACCGGAGCTCTTGAAGACGATGCCATGCTGCAGAGAGTGTGACGTGTATGCGAATGAGCATACAGTAAATGAGAGTAAGGCACAGGTAACTAATTAACTATGTGCGGTTATAGTCTAGTGTGTATGCAACCTAGTTCCCTATAACCAATGGCTCTGATACCAATCTGTCACACCCTCAAAATCCACTTGCGGAGTTTTACCGCGAGGCGTGTGAACAAACCAGGATCACAGTCAATAGTTACTCAGAACGACTCTAAATGCCATAATTTAAACAATATCAACCAAAATACAAACTTTAAACAATGCGGAAGCGTTTTGAAAACAACCCAAGTCAATAAAGTATAACTATGGCAAAACAAGTGCCAACCCAAAAGAGTAAACCATAATTGTTAAAATGTTAAATTGTCTTGAAGAATCGTGTCTTAAAATGCAGTGAACCATGCAGTGCTCCTATGGCAAGCAAGCTAAGGACCTGAGAAAAGCATACTAAAATGTCAACACATAGGTTGGTGAGTTCAAGAGTTTGAGTTCAATAAACATGTAAATAGTTGTGATATATATAAACAGTGTATGGTAATAGATAGCTAGTCTATTATCAGTAAATATTAATACATAGTGATTTCACAATTGAAGCTGACTGTGATAGTTGTTTCCTCGTGTCATGAATTACCATGTCATGACAATGTTCAATAGGACAAATTGCACCCGATTGACCTCGAGTCACACAGGTGGGGCTCGTCAGACCCAGTAGTACTACCAAGTTTCCCCGCTATTAATATTAACAATTCAAAAGTGTGAGGACTTTTCCCATGGTAAACAGCACTATATTAATATTATACACAACTTAAATATTTAAAAGCGTTCGTATAAATACCAGTATGCTATCTCCCCCAAAAGAGATTAAATAAAGAGTGGGGCATGAACTCACCTGATGTATGCAAAGAGTACTTAGGGTTTATTTGAGAAACGAGAGGATAGCCAACCTTCAAAGGTTACCTAGATCATGTGAGTACATAAGTACATGTAAATGAAAGACATGTGGAACTTAATCATACCAAAACCAAAGACTCAAGCTTCCAGAAAAATAGACACGTTTGACCTAGTTGACCCGTTTGACCCGTTGGTGACATTATGAGTTATAATTCAAATAAAGCCAATGAGCACATACAACATACATGATTAACATTCAAATAGTATCATACGTATGCTATATCAACCAGGTGTATCACTTAGATCATCATACAATCAAGTACTATACAAGTCATGCGAATCTAGAACATTAACATATCCACTAGTTATAATACAACTAACATGTCACAAAAGTTCAACCATTCATCACATGCCATGTGAAGCCACTCACGACTTCACATCCTAAACCCTGCCAATCCTACTAAGTAGGGGCCTCAGATCCGCACGCGTGTATAATGATCATAACCATATTCTTTAAGCATATGCATTGCATTCACAACATCACAACAATCAATTACCAGTCCCAAGCATGATATCCTACTACTACACAACATCCAAACCATACATGATCACAAATGTCCAAATATCATTCATGATTATCTCAACATCACAAACAACCAAGTTATCATATCTTACCACATTAGAATTCATCCATGATCATACTAACATGCTCCTAACATCCCAGATAGGTTCCAACCACCATCTATCACATTTTACATGAATAAAGTTTCCCTTTTGAGAAAGCATATCCCAAAATCTATCAATTACCCAATATGCTCATGGATTCATCAATAACATACCAATTCAAACTCATATCATCATCTAAACATGATCAACCACATTCAAACATCATAACCCATCAATTCATATCTTAAAAGTTACTATCTTTAGTAATGTATGAACTATAACATGTTTTCTTGAATTTCCAATGATCACAACAACAATCTAACATCTAATTATCACCATGAACACATCCATAACATCATAACATCCATAGTTCAACATTTCATGCAAATAAAGTTACCATTATTAGTAACCTATGAACATCAACCCTAAATCATCAATTTCTTGCAAGATTCATGATTCCTAACATTCATACAACTTATTAATCACCACACATTCATCAAACAATCATCATTAACCCATAATCATGCCCAAAATCGAATTAGGGTTTGACTAGAATCAAAACCCATGATTAAACCACTAACAACATGTAATTCATCCATGATCGACGTTAACTAACATGTATTCAACATAACTAACATATAAAAATCACCAAACAACATCCAATTCGATCCCATGAGGGTCAATTTCACCTCCAAGGTTCGGCCATAAACAAACACCCACAAAAACATGAAAAATCTAACCTTTAAACGTGTGATTGCTTGAAATTGATGCTTCCTATGTGTTATATGTCTTGTAATCGAACCAAAATCACATGAAATTGCTTGATCAAGGTCGAATTTCGAAGATGGAGAGGGAGAGGGGTTGAGGTCGCGGCCGAAAATGGGTGTGGTGGATTAGGGTTTTGTTTTGTTTAGTTTAATTTACCTAATTACCCTTTTAACCCTTGTAATTTGTATTTTATAAAAACTAATCTTTAAACTCTTTGTAAAGTGTTTTGAACTTCATAATATAAAGATATAAACTTATGAAAATCATTATATATCTTATCTTTATAAAAACACAAGACAAACGAATAAATAGGCACGTTTCCGCGTTACGCGATAAATTTTCTAATTAACCTTTTAAAAATGTGTAAACACATAAACATAACCCAATATTCACATAATCACTTAGATTCACATCAAATTAACATTATTTATTATTATTAGGTCACCAACGTTAAATGACAACTAGTGTGTGCTCACGACACGTGTATACAAGACTTAACGGAACTAACGGTGTTTGGTAACGGAAATTTACCGGATGTCACACCATGAGATATGAATCTTAGGCCAAACACCTTCCTTAAATGACATATCATGATGTCATGTAGTTATATAAACTTCATAAGATAAGTACCAATCCCAATGGTTTGCCTAATTACAATACTAAGGGACCCTTACTTAGTTAAACTTACCTGATTACGTTGCCTACCAAACTTACAAGGACTAATGTTTGACTTTATTACTTCATTACAAGGACCATATTTGTCCTTATTCAACAGACCACACCACAAACATTATGTTATAAATCCATTATTTGTGTTTTGGAGATAGTCAGCCTGAAAAGATCACTTGTTTTGATGGTATTTCACTCGTATAACCAAAGCTACAATCTTTAGCAAGGTTTTAGACTGGGAAAGATGAAAATGTCAAACTTGAAATTCCACTATTTTTGTCAAGTGTGGGCCATTCACATAAGAGATGCCAAAAAGGGCTTACCCAATCTCAACTCTAGAATACCTTACTCACCTAAGCTGTACATGGTCAAATGATAAGTATTGCCTTACCTTACCACATGTTTATGAAGCCTATCATATGTTAGATAAAATTTATTCAACCAACCATGGGAAACCTTAAGTGGTCACCCATCCAGGAAGTTATACATCACAGGCCATGAGAATTATACATGCTTACAAATACAAGGAAAATCCATATGTTATGATAATAGCCTGACCATATATCACGATTATGTAACCATATATCAGGAGAACCTTACCGTCGATAACTCCTCTAGCCATATATCATGCCCATTGTCTAATGATAACCTAGTATAACCTAGAAGTAATAAATCTTCGTAATAGGAAACTCATACAAAAATAGAGAAGGAACAAGGACATGGACAATGAGAAAACAATCAAGGATAAGTGTTAGAAATGACCATGTCTAGTATCGCACCTATACCTAATTGGGGGGTTAATGATGCAAGTTGTTAACCAGGTGAAAACCACTTCTTGAAGACTTTCCTTAACATTTGGCTAGCACAACATAGATGCAAAAAAAGAATCCTTACAAGACAACGATATGTAACTAAGGAGACATATCATAGCCTTAGAATGTATAGTCACATACCAAGGCTAAAAATATTGCCTATGAAAAGAATAAAATCTCTTCCATTCCCTTTAGTTAAGTAGGTCAACATCTAAGCTAGATAATAAAAGGTTGAGGTGGACTAGCGAAGGAAGTCAACTTATTACACTAAAATGGAAGTCTCTCTAAACCAAGACTATGCACTAAGCACTAAGATAAACAGGACCCCTAAAAGGAAACTGTTTAAGATTAGGAATGAATCCAATATAAACTATTCCTCTAATATAAATAGAGGACCAAATAATCATGTAAAGCAATCTCACATTCAAGGAAGAAAATCCATACATGGTATTTTGTCTTTCACTCTCTCTAAGGAACTAGCTTCACTTTTCTTCCAGGTTAAGGAGGCTTATACCTACTTCAAGAGAAGCACATCATTCTCCTAACCCAACCTTTTCTCTTAGCTTAATCAAGTATACCCTATCTTCTATGAGTTTTCTTCATGATAACTATCACATTAGATGCCAACTTTTTCCTCTTTGTAGTAATCTTCTTTCTATATCTATTATATTAATCATATACATGTTTGATATATTCCTATCTATATACAACTCACTGACTTGAGCGTCGGAGTTCTTTCAGGGCTAGTCCCCCTAGGCCCTCTAACGTAGATTTTGTTTGTATGTTACAACTAGGTTCTAAACTTGAGAATAAATCAAAGTCACTAGATTCAGTTGGACCTTATAAATATGCTCGACTCGAACATGGCTGTAGCAACACCCATAAAAATTCTATGGTGATTGCCTTTATATTTTTCTAGTAGCCTGTTGATCTCTAAGTTATATATAGAATAGAGATTTATGTGATGTTTGTTTTTTCTATAGCAAAATGTCTGCAGTTTGCGGACCACATATGTAGACATCTCCAGGAGAAAAGGTAAACCGAACCTCTGCAGTTATCAACAAGAAGAGTGTCTAGTTTTTAACGACTACACACTGCTAAAATGAACTGGTGGTGGTATACCGCAGTGTTGGACGGTGGCCGATGGTGGTGGCGGATGGTGGTGGCGGATGGTGGTGGAGGTGGACGGTGGTGTTGCCCGACAGTGGTGGTAGCGAACGATTGTGGGGGATGTGGATGATGGTGGTGGTGGTGGTGGTGAATGGTGGTGGTGGACATGGGTGGTGGTGGGTGATGGTGTTTAATCATCTGCAAACATTAGAAAACTTCAAAAGTGGTTGTGTTAAGTATACACCATGCTACCTCGTGTAGACCTTTTCTAATGAAAAATATTTTAAAACACAAACACTCTACAGAGCTCAACGTTTGTGTGTGCTTTATGCAACGCAGAGAAAAGAGGTTAGAAATAATTTTTTATAAAAATAAACACCCCGTTAAAAATCAAATATCCTTATAGAATTATAAATAGTTTTATAATAAAATCCGTGTGTAATCCCTAGCTATCTACTTTCTAAACTTGTTCGTTGATAAAATAAAAGTCTACATAGTTTGAAATTTAAATATATTAAATGCAATATTAGTCATATAAATTGGTCTTTTAAAATAAGAAGTAACTTTTAATTATAAAAGTATGTGATGCAATGTGGAGTATATTATAAAAAGTAAATGTAAAGAAATTACATTCTGTTGGAGTTTATTATAAAATAATATAAAGAATTTCAAGGAAAGTGCAAAGAATCGGATTCAATCACGGGAAAGGAAGCATCATTCTCAAAACCACAAAAAATGTTTATTAAGTTTAATAAATTAAATTTCATTTTATCGCCGCCCTTTCCAAACGCGTCAACGGCACCTTCCATGCTTGTTTTTTATTCTTTGTTTATGATACTTAAGACTTTGGATAATGTTAATTTTTTTTATAACAAGTACATTAAATAAATATACATATCATAATACCGTATCGGAGCGGCCGTCTAGAAAACTAATAAGTACTGATATGCAATAAGGTAATCTTCAAAATGGTTGTTTAGGAATATATATGAAATACTAAATGTTAAATCAATAAGATGTGTAAGTAGATAAAAAAATTGAGCAAATAAATACCAAACGAATGTGTGTTGTTTGATTGAATTTCTGAATAACTATACGAAATGACTACTTTCCCCTTTAAAATTACTTTATACTCAATGAAATATATATGTTTGTGAGATATTTGAATGATTATGCTAAATGATAAATAATTATAAGAGAAAATTGGAATAAATGTTGTTTACTTGAATCCCTTCGTAACCATACAAATGATTATTTATTACAAATGAGTATTTGCTTTATTGTATAAAAACATACTAAAATACAAATACAAATCACTACAAAAACATGATGCCTGAAATAAATATTAGCACAACTACAACATGAATTTTTCATGAATCTTATCGTGGAGACGAGTACGAGCTTTCTTCATCTTAACATACTGAACGTATTGTTGAGTCATTGTGTCATATGTCTTGAATGTGATGTTTTCAATTGTTGAGTCATCTTAATATATTTCTTGTTTTCTTTGGCTTCAACAGATGTTTCATACATTAGCTTTAGTGCATCACATAGTTATTTTGCAGTCTTTTACTTCTTGAACCTCTATAGATGGAGTTGGGAAAAAAGTTTGAAGAGTAGTCATGACTTTCTAATCAATACCTGTAACACCCCGAAATTTCTATTTAAACGGAAGGAAAAGAAAAGTAAATAGAAAGAATAGAAATTGTGCACAAGTAGAGGGGGATAAAGTGTACAAAGTAGAAAGCTGCTTTGATCTCGGAGGAAGAAGAAGAGAGTGAGAGAGCCCGGTTCTAGAGGAAGAAGAAGCTGAACAAGGTAAGTCTTTTCTTGTTTGAGCTCGGTTTCAGTTGAGTATTGAGTTCTTGACCGAAATTCCGGTTGTTTAGAGTTTGTTTTTGGGATTCAAGAGCCGAATCGAATTGGGTCTTGAACGGGAAGAGTGTTGCTCAAAAGCTGCTCAAGGTCAGTTTCTAGAACCCCTCTTTTACTAGTTTTCAACTGATTTGGGGCTTTTATGCATCTAAGGAAACATTTTGAAAGAAACCGTGGGTTTACAGCTTTATGTTCAAATGTTGTATGTATGTATGCATGTTATAGTGTTGATTATGGTTAGTGATGATGTTTAGCATACATAGATGGCCTTAGTATGTTAGATCTATGTTTGGGTATGCTTAGAATGATAATCGGGTGAAATTGGTAGCGTAGAAAAGATTTCAGAATGTTTTAACGAACATGAACAGTGGTTCATGCGCCCAAACAATTGTCCATGCGTCCAGCATGAGAGACCAGACGCCTAAGTGTTGGCCATGCACCCAAGGGTCGGTCATGCGCCTAAATAGTGGCCCATGCGCCCAGCATGTTGGCCCATGCGTCTAAGTGTTGGCCATGCGCCCAAGTGTTGGCTATGCGCCTAAATAGTGCCCATGCGTCCAAGTGCTTGAAACGACTAAGTGTTGGTGATGCGCCTAAACAGGGCAGAAAACGCCCAAACAGTGCCCATGTGCCTAGACTGTTTTTATACGTAGAATTTTTATGCTCATGCGCCTGGAAGGTTCCATGCGACCACTTTGGACATGAAGCTTTCTAAGTGGATTTTAAGGGGTAAAATGAGAAGATAGGCCTGGTTATGATGTGATGGTTTATGTTTGACGTGTGTTTTGCATGTATGTTGTTGCTTGTATGGTGATGGTGTATGTTTATGTTTATGTATCTTCCTTATTATATGTATGTCTTCCCTTGGCTTTGCGTTGAACGTTAATAAATGTAATGAAAGTATTATGTAAAGTAAAGTGGTAGATAATGAAAAGAGGAACGTAATGAATGAATGAATGCATGCATGCATGAATGAATAAAAGAGAAAGTATAGAAAGGCTTGCAAGCATATGTATGAGGTGAGCGACTCTGTGTCGCAATAGACTCGAAAGAGGTCCTTGTCGCATATCCCGGTACTGTGTCAGTCTTCGGACATGAGTCGGGGGTTTGGTTGACAGACCCCGGCATAGTATCAGTCTTCGGACATGAGTCGGGGGTATTGCATGAGACAGGATACAGATTGCGTACTCCGGTACTGTGTCAGTCTTCGGATATGAGTCGGGGGTTTGTGAGCAGGCCCGGGTACATTATCAGCCTTCGGGCATGAGTCGGGAGCATTGCATATGACAAAAGTGATGGATGATCAGATCCGTGTCGCGTATCCTGGTACTGTGTCAGTCTTCAGACATGAGTCAGGGGTTTGTTTGTCAGACCCCGGCATAGTATCAGTCTTCGGACATGAGTCGAGCATATTGCATGAGACAAGATAATGAGGTGAGCGACTTTGTGTTGCAATAGACTCGGATGGAGTTCAATCCTTGTGATAGACTCGTATGGGATCTTTGCCGCATATCACGGTGCTGTGTCAGCCTTCGGACATGAGTCGGGGGTTTGTGAGCAGGCTCCGGCACGGCATCAGTCTTCGGACATGAGATATTGCAAGAGTCAAGATTCGAGTAATAAAGATTAATGAACGAATGATCATGTATGAAAGATTGAACGTAAATGAATTATCGTAATAATGTACAGAATAGGATCCTCGTCATTCGACCTTAGTAATCATGGCTGAGTGCCACGAAGAGGGTAAAGTCTGACCGGATCGAGAAAGGGAAGTGAACGATAATGTAATACGTTGAATGAACAAAGCTAATGAACGTAATGACGAAGATAATAATGATATTATCTGTATATACATATGATGCATGATCACGATCGGTTGTAAAGTATAGTATGTTTTGAAATAAAGTAAAGAACGGTTTTAACAGAGAAAAGTATGTTTTATTATAAAACTAGGACTCACTCAGCGTCGCTGCCATTTGTATGCATGATAGTTGGCAGGTATATGTTGATGCTGAGGAGTTGCAGGCATGGATGCATAAGCTACTGGGAGCGTTTTGAGGCTGGCATCCGGATTTTGACATGTCTTGTATTTTGAGATGAAAACAAATGTTGTAATTGACATGTTTTTAATTATAAATAAAAGTTTTAAATTCCGCTGCAAAATTAACGTACATTTTATAATGTTTTAAGTGCAATGAATGACCAGCTGTAAGCGTCCCGGGAACGGGGCCTTACAATATCTATCTTCTTCCAGTATTCTTCAGAATAATCAGCCACTTCCTTGGGTATCATCACACCTCTAGCAATTGCTAAAATAGTACTTGGGATGTGAGGTCCAGAGACTACAGATCTTCATTTCCTATTGTCTTGGGACTTCATGAAGCCTTCCATCCTCATACACCAAGTGTCAAAGTTATGAGGAATGATCAGTGGAGACTTAATCATTGTGTCAGTTCCCATATCAGCTTTCATGAGAGTTGTCATTTGAGCAAGTAAGTGTTCATAAAACTAAAGAGTGAATCAAGATGGTGACATTTTTACAATTAAGAGCCTAAGAAGTTCTCATACCATTGTCAAACTGGCTATGGTTGTTCTACAACAGTCTCATAGTTGAAGAAGACATATTTACTATATCAAATAGGGAACCAAGCAAAGAAACAAAGAACAATAGACAAGAACACTCAGAAGACAAAAATTGGTCTTCAAGGGTGATGTATATTTCTCTGAAGTGTTTTACAATTGTTAAAATACTTAGTCCTAAGACTAGTTACATGAGATACTTTATAGTACATGCTATAACCAAACATACTTTGAAGGCCAGCTAGACATTAATCTAGAAAACAAATTAATGTAAAGTCAGAAGGTAAATTGTCCTATGACATGTGACTAAGATATGTCATAGCCTACATCCTATTGTATTACAATAGGATAAAAGTACTAAAGTAAAACGTTACAGACAAAGACACCATACTAACACTCGTCAACCCAAGTCAAAACAAAAATGCTGACAAATTAGAAGAGAGCATTTAAATGAGGGTGTCTGCGAGTTCAAAAGAAGAACATGCTTTTATAGACAAAGGCTAGTTTGGAAAATAGTTAGTCAACTGGATACTGAGTTGGACCCTAAGATCAGCTTCGAATGGAAAACCTCAATTGAAGTCCAACATGTGCACCCTATGAACCTTTAGACTCCTACTCCTTCAGCACCAACCCCTCTAAGCGAGACACTAGTTGGTGAATGTGTCTCATAGCCTCTCCCAAGCCAAAGTTCAAATTAAGAACAAATGCAAGAAGGCCAAATCTCTCTTCTCCCCAAGTCATACAGGCTAGTGCTTGACAAATGAGAGAAATTTCTAACTGTAGAGGAGATTGAGGAGGAGAAAATCTAGAGAAAGAGGAAGGGAAGGGAAGAGAGACACCTAGTCTCATGTAAGTTGTAATCAGGGCTCCCCATAAGCCAAACACTCAAGAAGATAAGTTAAAGGAACCTAGATTGTACTACCTGGGAACTAGGAATTATAGAATTGATGATCTAATCTCTCTTCCCTTGGATGAATTATATGAACTGATAGACATAGAGGTGTGTAGAAAGAGAAAGGAGGTTGAGAATAATGATTTTCTCCTTCAAATCAAAGAACAAAATAAGAAAAGAAAATTATACCAAGCTCTTGTCTTTTCCCTAGTTGAAGAGATGTCTAAGGTAGGAACTATAGCTATAGAGGAAGAAACTCAAGTAGGTAAAGAACAAAAAAGACAAAATATGATCAACTACTTAAGTGCCATAGGTTTTTACTAGGCATAAGCTTTACTCCCTTTATTTTATGACTATATAGAGTTTGAGTATCTTAAGCAGCTGGAATAAAAAGCCATTAAAGAAAGAAGAGTTTCTAAGAGAAATATGAGGGAGGAAGCTTAGAAATCAAGGGCAAAGTTAACAAGAAGAACTCTAAAGACAGATAAAGATGGTGAGCTTCTTGAAATTGTATGGGTTATTCAGAAGGAGGCTTAGTCTCATGTCTCTATCCATAATATATGAGCATATCAAGGTGATCAAGCAGAAGGCCAAGAGGGATGAGCTTTAAGACTTGCATCCTCCACCAAGTCAAGCTACACCTAAAGCTAAGGTCAAGGTTGAACCCAACCAAACACAAGAACCAAGACCTGCTGTTGATCCTCAACTAGCTTTATCTTCTCACCTACAACTTGGTTCTGAACCTTCTTTTGAGCATGTGAAGGTGAAGGACCAAACAAAGAAGGAAAAAGAAAGATGAAGTGAACATGACCAACCTTTTCAGTTGCTAAGAGACCCAACCTATCTTAGTTTTGTTCCCCAAACCTAGATAGATGGAATGTAATAAAAGATCAAAGAGTTCAATAAGTATTCTTTTTATAGAACATACTCGACCTGCCTAAGCAAGATCTCTTAGACATGAGGAACGACTCTGATTCTGATGATGGTTGTAAGCAAGTAGAAGATCAACATTCATAGTAAACTTCTAGTTTTTATAGCAATAACCTAGGGAGTTTGTATGATCAAGAGGTTTATCTAGAGGCTGATGCTAACCAAAGATCTCTCAACATGCACGAAAGTACTAGGAAGTACTTCAGAAGATTTGACAATGAACAAAGAAAAATAACAGTGTCAAATCTTCTGAAGCTAAAAACAGAAATCTTTCGACGCCAAAAGTGAAGCCTTCAGAAGATTAAAGACAAAGTCTTCTAAAGCTAAAAGACTAAACTCTTCCAAAGATTAATAAGACATGTGTCTACTAACGCACCTTGGACAAAAGCAGAGGACCTATTCGCTATCAGCTCTGAAGACTCACCAACTTATATAAGTTGGTGATTACCTTTTAACATTTGTTAACTATACATGTTTGATCAAGAAAAGCTAGTGCAACCAAAATCAAACACTTAGAAAATTTTGGTGTAACTAATAAAGGTCTTCCGAAGCTAAGTATGGAACTTCCGAAGGCAAATGGAGTTCTTCCGAAGGCAAGTGCAAGATTGTCTTCCTAAGGAAAACTCCAACTTCTGAAGATAAAGTCTTCTCTCTTCTGAAGTTCAAGACTTAGACGAATTCAAGACAATGACTTTTGAAGTATGTAAATATGAAGAAGTACCCAACCCTCGCAAGAAATAGCCTCGTCCAAAGTATATGTGGCTTCAGAATAACTTGTTCTTTTGAAGCCAATTAACCTTTGGAAAACACTGCTATGAACTAGTGGAGATAAGTATGGTCCTTCTGACAATCCGTTGCAGACCTTTGATAAACAACATGGCGCTTTCCCAAACCCATGTAGTTGACCATACTTTATTCCATTGTTCAATTTTATCAGCTACTACTGTTGATACATGTATGTCCCTAGATCGTGATATGTGATGTAATAGATCTTATTTGGTATGATTAATGAACTGATATTGATAGTCTGTTGGTTATAATGTTTAATAGTTCATTAATGAGTCGTAAATGAATTGATTGAGTTTATGATTACTTGAATGATTACATATAATATTATATTAATTAACTAAAACATTCAAACTTAACTTAATGAAGTTCTCATGCGAATGGCTCATGCGAATGAACCATAAGCATGAAGAACCTCATACGATTGACTCAGTCGCACGACTGAACCAGGAGACTGGATCAGTCGTACGACTGTAACATAAGATTGGCTCAATCGCACGACTGAACACTTAGTCGCACGAATGAACCAACCGCATGGTTCAATCGCACCACTGAACCAAACTAATGGTTCAGTCGCACGATTGAAGAGTGCCAACCTATAAATACAACTCAATTCGTGAAAAACAGGGAGATTTCGTCCAAGTTCAATTCCATACGAACCCTAGCCGTCCAGAAACCTTCCAAATCGTTCTTCAAGTTCATAGAACACATTAGATCGATTCCTTATCGATTTCTAACGTTAGTTTCAATCCTTGATTGATTCTTCGTGTGTCTCACTGATTGGATTGCCAATCAAATAGGATTCCGCACTATTTGATCCGGTATACACGTGATCTCTAGGTATTTTCGTCGAATACCAGGTCCTAACAAGTGGTATCAGAGCTTTTGGCTCGTGATTACGTGTTGATTCAATCAAGATTGCATAAAGTTTGTGTTTTTACACTAAAAACGCAATTTTGGCATCAAAAGTGATCTTGGAAGTTCCCTGCTCATCGACGTGTGGTTTCTACGGACTCAGGCAATCAGAACTTGTAAAATTTCGAGTTTTTACGGCTGAAAACCGTCAAACCTAGAAATTTTCGCAAACCAGGGGCTTCAATCGCACGACTGACTCACTCGTACGACTGGACTCCATTCGTACTACTCATACGCACGATTGGACCTAGTCGCACCTTCATTCGGCCGATTGTACCATTCGTTCGCATAGCTCATACATACCAGATTCATTCGCCCGACTGAACCAATCGCCCAGTTCATTCGCACGATTGAACCAATCGCATAGCTTATACGCACGATTAGCTCAGTCGCCTCTTTCAGTCGCATCAGTAAAAGTTTGTTTGATTAGATTATAAGTTTATTCATCATGGAAGATCAGATGTCAGCCTTTACTGCTGGGAAAGACTCAAGGATACAAAATCTGTTGCTGCTTGAGAGTGAGGTGGGGAATCATAATAAACCACCAAAGCTCTTGACTTTAGATGAGTTTCCCCACTGGAAACAACGTTTTGAGATCTACCTTAATAGAGTAGATCCTAATCTGTGGGAAGCCATTGAGACAGGTTATAGTACACCGGTGGGAGCTGATGGGGTTAACTAACATTAAGCGGGATGACCGACGTGCAGAAAGTAAAGTACAATGCAGAGAAAAGAGTATATGCATTGATCACTCAGTCGATCCCCAAAGACATATTCCACCAGTATTCCGAGAACAAGCTATCCAAGAAACTGTGGGATGCGCTAGAGAAGAGATATGATGGTAACGCATCATTGAAGGCAATCAAAGCAAAGGAGTTAAAGAAGGAATTCGATAACTTCTCTTCAATGGTAATGAAAGCTTGGACGACGTCATAGATAGATTCTACCACTTGATGAGCGAATTCATACCATGGAGTGGTTACTACCATGGAAGAAAAAGTAAGCAACTTCGCAGACGGGTTGCCGGATAAGTGGGCTACATTCGTGTCTAACCTGAGACAGAATGGTATCCTTGTAAAGCTGGATATAAATGACTTCATTCTGAAGTTGCGCGAAGAAGCACTAAGGATGAAGTATAGAGCTCAGAAGTCTTTGTACACACAAAATCCAGCTTTATACAACGCCACACCTCAAGCAAAGGCATCTGGAGCACCTCTCCAGACTGCTTTTGTGTCTAGCTCGTCTGGTCCTTCACATGCCTCTACTTCTGGATCAGACACGTCTGGGTCATCATGTACCCATCATATTGGATCAGATGCTAACGCTACTAAACTGAAGACCGAGAACTTCGGTAATGTGACCGTGGAAGTAGCACGAGAGCATATGGATCTCCTAGCAGCAGTGGTTCATTCATATGATGGACTCGTTGCTGGAAGATTGGAAACTGCCATCTGGCAGATGAGGACTACGAGCAGGTGGATGAGATGGAGCTCGAAAGGATGGTATAATGTGGGCCTTAGCAAGTGCTGTTCGAAGGGCGAAAAAGTTTGTGAAAAAGACTGGACAGAACTTGGTTGCTACTAAGGATACCACCTTTGGCTTCGATAAGAGTAAAGTGACCTGCTTTAACTGTGGTGAGAAGGGGCACTTCAAACGAGAATGTGTCAAGCCAAAGAAGACGGGGAATGGGAACCCGTTCTCATCATTTACTCGCCAGGACAAGCAACCCTCTAATTCTACTTCATCAAACAAGGACCCTAAAGCACTAACTGCTCATGATGATGAAGGACAGGATTGGAGTTTCAGGTTTGTCTCACCAGGAGAATCTAACATTGCCAGTGTCGAGGATATTGACGATGATTCTGCGAGTGAAGGTGATATAGCAGTTGAAATTGCAATGTCACATAGTGAAGAAACAACTGTAGCCGAGGTCAGCTACAAGCCAAATGAGGAAGTCTCCAACTCAGAGACTGAAAAGCCAGAGTCGACAGAACCAGAATCAACTGATGCAGCACTGATGGCTAATACTTCTGGACCAACTCAGGTAAGTACCACTGACCGACTTTTTAATAACCATGCTTGTTCTGATTGTGACACGTTTAGGAAGAGCATAGATGACAAATTTGCTAGGTTACAAGACCATAATGATAACTTAGTAAAAATTTACGTCTGTGTACTGAGGCAAATAGAGTGCTAAAACAAAATGAGCAGTATTATAAAGAAAAGATAGACCTATTGACCAAACAACTTAGGGAAACTGAAGTTGTGGCTTTTAACCAAGCAAACGACATTAGGTACTATCTTAACTCCCTGGAAGACACTAAGAAACAAAGAGCAGTGTTAGAAGTCGAAGTTAATTCATTAAAACAGAAACTGCATAGTTGGACTAGTTCTTCACACATAGTTCAACACTTAGTAAGAGAAAGGAATAACGGGGAGGGATTAGGCTACAAAGTGGTTCACCACCACCTGAGACCTTGATGAACACCAAGTCTAGACCAGTAAATAATAACCCCATCAAGGATCATGTGGTGACCACTCCTCTTGTTACTGATCCAGACACCTCATGTTCATCTACTGAATCTGGTAAGAAACAAAAGGAGGCCACTTCAAAGGCAAAGGGTAAAATGCCATGTGTTAACCTGGAAAATGAATTTGAAAAATTTAATTTACAGTCAGGGTCAAATAGAGTCAAATCAGAACCTAAAAGGACTTCAAATGTTACTTTTTCACAAGCTTCGAGTCAAAAACTAGCTAACCAAAAAGGAAAACAGGTTAAATCAGTAAAATTTGTTATACCAGAGAAAACATCAAACATCCAAGAGTCAAAACTAAAGTGATTGATGTTACTAGAGTGTCACGCACTTCTCCACAAAGAAAGTCTACTCATAAAGTTGATAGCAGGTCATGCTACAACTGTGGAGAATGTGGACACATTGCTTTGACTGTCATTTCTATCAGACACCTAGGAAGAAGATTGACATTCTGGACTCTAGACCTAGGTCTTCTAAGCGGAGTTCTCTAACTCCACCTAGAAGAGCTAGTGACCTAAAGTTCAACCTGTCAGCCAGACGACTGTTTATCATAAACAGGCACTGCACAAATCTGGCTTATGGAAAGAAAAATCCACCCTCGTGTCTGATACTGATAACAAGAAAGAACCTGAGCTACCCTCACCTTCTAAGGGTCAATGGTGGAGTTTATGATGTGTGATGCCTTAGGGAAACCCAAGACAGTCAAAGCTTGGGTTCCTAACCTAAACTGATCCTTTCACTTTGTATGCGCAGGGTGCTTGATATAGCGCTGAGACTAACACGTGGATTATAGACAGCGGAGCATCCAGGCACATGACAGGAAATAGCGCCCTTTTATCCAACGTCAAACAAATAAAAGGAGGGCATGTTTCCTTTGCAGGAAACAAAGGAGGATATATCACAGCTCAGGGAGAAGTGGGAAATCAGAAAGTTAAGTTTGATAAAGTGAACTACGTTCAACAACTTCAGAACAACTTACTTTCTGTGTCCCAAATCTGTGATAAAGGATTAAAGTCGTCTTCGATAATCAAGTGTTACGTGCTGAAGAAAGAATATATGATCCCAGAAGACCAAGTTCTGATGACTGCTTCAAGATATAAAGACCTTTATGTCTTGGATCTGTCAACAGCTGCCACAAGATCATGAGGTTCAGTGTTTCTTATCTAAAGCTACTGAGAAGGATTCCATCTCCTGGCATCGGAGAATGGGACACATTAGTCAAAGGAAGATGAATCATTTGATTCAGAAGGATTTAGTTAGAGGAGTGAATGTCAAGAACTTCCAACTTCCTGACTTCTGTGTAGCTTGCAAGAAGGGCAAACAGACAAAGAAGTCTCATAAGGAAAAGAAAGTTCATTCAATAGAACTTCCTCTTGAGCTTCTTCACATGGATCTGTTCGGTCCAGTTAGTACAAGGAGCATCGCAGGCGACGCGTACTGTTATGTGGTCACTGATGACTACTCAAGGTTCACTTGGGTAATGTTTCTGAAATCCAAATCAGAAACTTTGGAGACATTCAAAGAATTAGTAACCACACTGGAATCACTCTACAAACTCAAAGTTCGACAAATACGCTCAGACAACGGGACAGAATTCAAGAATCAAGGGATGGAGGCATACTGCAAGGAAAAGGGAATTGTGCATCAATTCACCTCTGCCTACACACCTCAGATGAATGGAGTTGCTGAGAGAAAGAACAGGAGCTTGATAGAAACAGGGACTATGCTGGCAGACTCGAAACTGCCTATCCAATTCTGGAACGAGGCAGTGGCAATGCTTGCTTATACACTGAACAGAGTCCTAATAGTCAAGCGCCACGGAAAGACATGTTATGAGCTACTTCAAAGACGCAAACCGAATTTGGAGTATCTTGAACCTTTTGGCGCACCGTGTACACTTCTGAAGAAGACACAAGAAGGAAAATTCAGCGAGAAGGCAGTTGAAGGAATTTTTCTAGGATACAACATACCGAACAAGCGAGTTTACAATAACTCAACGGGTCTTGTGGAAGTGTGTGTAATGTCGACGTTCAGAGATATACCACACCACCTACAGGCAAAGGACCTGCATACTTCTTGATTATGATGGATTCTTCAAATCCTTCAACATCCCTCTCTCTCCCTCGGATGATGAGTTAGCTACTAGGATGATGTATGATATACTAACACTCCATCCAGCACACAGGGAGAGTCATCTACTCAGTCAGAAGGGGTCGTCAATGAAAGTGACTCCTCCTCTGAAGATGAAACTGAAGCAGATGACCAGAACGGTCAGGAGGAACAGGTTCCAGTTCCTGAAAGTCCACAAGCATCCACAAGGGATGCACCCTCGACTTCGGAACCTCAAACTCCAACCTCCTCGATGCAGACCAAATGTTCACAATCTTGGCTCGGAGGTGACTGTGCCGACTACTCCAGGATCACGACTAAACGTCTATCATCCCCTTGACAATGTTATTGGAGATGTCCGATCAGGAGTACAAACCCGAAATCAGCTATACTCAGCTGATTACTCCTCAGTTATGGAGAAGGGTTACATTACATGATGGTGCTTATCGATGTTTTGTCTCATAGGTTGAGCCAAAATATGTCAGTGAAGCACTAAATGATGAGGCGTGGGTGAGTGCCATGCAAGAAGAACTTCTGCAGTTTAAGAAGTTAGGTGTATGGACACTGGTAGATAGACCTAAGGTGCTAAAGTCATTGGCACCAAATGGGTACTAAAATGTAAGAAGGATGACCAAGGAGTCATCATAAGGAACAAAGCTCGACTGGTGGTTCAAGGTTTTCGCCAAGTCGAGGGTATTGATTATAACGAAGTGTTTGCACCCGTGGCAAGGATGGAAGCTATTCGTATCTTCCTCGCCTATGCCTCGTACATGAAGATTAAAGTCTACCAATTAGATGTGAAAAGTGCATTCCTTCATGGTGAAATAAGGGAAACAGTCTATGTCAGTCAACCCGAGGGATTTGAAGACCCTTATCATCGATAGAGTTTACAAGCTCGACAAAGCTTTATATGGGCTTCATCAAGCTCCTCGAGCTTGGTACGAGAAACTCTCGACTCATCTTGTGAAACATGGCTTTCGCAGGGGAGTCATTGACTGTACACTGTTTATTAAAGAAAAGGATGGTGACCTACTGCTTGTACAGATCTATGTTGATGACATAATCTTCGGGTCAAAGAACGAAGAGTTATGCAAAGAGTTTGAAGCAGTGATGAAGAAAGAGTTTGAGATGAGTGCAATGGGGGAGATGAAGTTCTTCTCGGGTTACAGGTGGATCAAACACCTAATGGGATCTTTCTACATCAGACCAAGTATGTAGGAGACATTCTCAGTCGCTTTGACATGGAGAATGCTTCTTGCTGGGACTCCACTTGCTACGAATCATGATATAGCACCTGATGAGAGTGGAGATCTTGTAGATGCCACTATGTACCGAGGAATGATTGGATCCCTCATGTATCTCACTGCCTCAAGACCTGATATCATGTATGCTACATGTTTATGTTCCAGATATCAGGCTAAACCTAAGGTCAATCATCTAATCGGGGTCAAAAGGATCTTTCGCTATCTAAAGGGTACACCCACCCTGGGGTTGTGGTATCCTCATGATGACGATTTTGAGCTCACAGCGTATAGTGACTCGGACTATGGAGGCTGCAAAATGAACTACAAGTCTACATCAGCAGGGTGTCAATTCTTTGGGAGAAGATTAGTTACATGGCAGTGTAAGAAGCAGACATCGGTTGCATTGTCAACCTGTGAAGCCGAATATGTTGCTGCTGCAAGTTGCTGTTCCCAAATCATTTGGATTCAACAGCAAATGCGGGATTACGGTTTGAAATTCTCGTCTACTCCTATTTTTGTTGATAACTCTGCTGCAATTGCAGTAACCAAAAACCCGGTTCAACATCCTAAGACCAAACACATCGGTATTAAATACCACTTCATAAGAGACTGTTTTGAAAAGAACTTAATAGATGTGGTTAAAATTAATACTGATTTTCAACGTGCTGACCTCTATACAAAAGCTTTTGATAAACCACGTTTTCAATACTTGCTAGAGGTCAACGGCGTTAAAAAGAAAAATGAGGTAATTCCTGATGAGCATAATGTGTAGTCCGGGGTAGTTTTCATTAATGTTTATTTTATTTTATGTTATCTGTTTTTTCTTGTCTGTTACATTTAACTTCATGTTACCTTGCTGTTTATTAAAATCCAAAAATAATTAAATCCGAAATGATTTTAGTATTTTAGGGGGAGAATAGGTCAGCAAGTTAACATTAAAAAAAAATTAAAAAAAAATGAGGGAGAAGGGGTAACTAGCTGAAATAAGGTAGATTGTGTCTGTGATACTAATTCAATACCTTGGAATATGATAGTACACAGGAACAAATCGAGAGGGATTTAAAATTTAAGGTTTGAAAAGATGCAAAAGTTCAAAGTATAAGTCTGCGTAGTTAAGCAATATAAACGGGGAAATGATAGAAAACTGGCAACTCCTAAGGTGACACAGAGAAAGTAGACTTAGAGGCTGCTAGACCACAAATGATATGTTGGTAGATTCAACACAATAGACAATTAGACCTGATTGGTGATCTCAAGATCAAACTAAGCTGTTCAACTGACTGTGGACTCCCATCTTATCACTGGTTAACACAATCAAATATATTCCAATAAGGGGCAATGAGCATTTAAACGCCACAAAAGTGTGCGGATGACCAAAATTAGAGCAAAGAAAGAAAAAAATGAAAGACAAATGCAATAAAGCTAATGGCTCATGTTGTTGTGCATTTTGTGTAAAATTAAAGTAAGCTGCTCTAACAAGGAGATAGGTTGTGTGCCTCTCTGCTGTGCGATGGCACTGACCTGAGGATAAGCATAACTTAGATATTCTAGAATTCATTATTGTTTGCCGCCTCTCTGCTGTGCGATGGCACTGACCTGAGGACAGGCTTCTCTTTGAAAGCTCTAAGAATAGTCTCTTCTTGTAATAATACCCGTAGACCGCTCAAAACCTCTGAGGAATGTTGATTACCATATAAGTGTGGGATCCACAAATGTTAGCTGAAATAATTAAACCTAAATCAGTCACCAGTCTGCGTCAAAAGTCTGTGTATGGATTTAAGTGGACAATATACTGACAATCTTAGTGGCTACCTTCTCAAAGTTCAACTCAATGTGAAGATCTAAGAGTTTCAGTATGTTCCTTAAGTTGCTAACGACTCTGGATGAATACCGAGAATTAAGCGTCAAAGAGCTTTAATAACAAGTCCCAAAATGATTTGATATTCCTGTATGATTCAAAATTGATTTGGTCCAGATATGATCAATCTAAGTTAAAGCTGTCTACTCCTAATCAAATACCTTAGATTCTCATCTTAGGGTTTTATCTCTCACAAAAAGTCCAAACATAAACTTTAGTTGTGTAGTTAGTTTAAGTTACTATGTTTATTTTTTGAGTTGTGTGTCTGTCGGACTACATCAGGGAAATCAGAAGGGAATAAACTAACTTGAGATGGCCACATGGTTTTAAAATTTAAATGGTCACGTCTGAAGTGACTGAATTGGTTAAGAGCTTACAAGGTTTATCAAAAGTGAAAAGGGTCTGAATAGTAAATGTTAAAAATGACTGTAAACTCATAAAGTGTGACCCATTCGCACTAGTGGATCATGGTTATCGACCACTATGCGAATGGCCTCCAATCGGCCGAATGGACATGAAATTGTTTCATTCGACCGAATGGAAGGGGGAGAATGAAACAGGAGACCGACTGAGGCTCAGTCGGTCAACTAAAGGGGCGAATGAAGGAGACCGAATGTCAGTCGACCGACTGAGACTCAGTCGGCCGACTGAATGCGATTGACTAGGCCAATCGTACGACTGAACCTCAGTCGCCCGATTGAACTGAGCGACTGAGGCCAGTCGGCCGAATGAACCTAGGGTAGTATTTAAAGGTCTTAATCGATCGCATATCACTCATCACTCCCAAAAACCCCGAATCGCGCTCATTACCGTTACCCTGTCGAAATTGCCTTCGATTCTGATATACTTTGCGCTTAAGATTCTTCATTCCAGTGACGTTTTACACGACTTAGATTGAACCTTGCGATTGGATCATTCGACCGACTGAACCACCCGAATGAGTCAGTAGACGAGGCTAATGGACGAGTACACACTGTTAAAAGACTTAGATTGGTCAAGATTCGACCCACAGGCGATCGAACAGTGGGGCGAGCGACTGGACGTTCGAATGAACTCCAATCGCACGATTGAACCTTGCGATTGGATCATTCGACCGACTGAACCACCCGAATGAGTCCAGTCGGCCGATTGAACTCAATCGCATGCATCAATCGGCAGATTGAACTCAATCGCATGCATCACTCAGCCGATTGAACTCAATCCATGTCTCAATCAGCCGATTGAACTCAGTCGCATGGCTCAAACAGGCGACTGACTTCAGTCGCATGATTCATTCGCACGAATGAATCAAAATGACTTTCAACTTTACACTTAGAACAGAAGTTTTCATGTCTTATGTATTAATAGTTCTATGTCTTGTGTGTTACAGATAAATGGCAGAAAAGTGGACCAAAAATCCCAAGCACAACATCTGTGCCCACTTGGATCACACCACCAGAATGGGCTGAGTTTACCGAAATAATTGCATTTCTGAGACGGTCCCGGATCTATAAGGCGATCTCCACTCCTTGCACGCCTTACAGATCACTCCATCAGGCATTCTGGGAAAATGCCTCGGTGGACCGCTCTCGTGAGCCTTACTGTATCAGGAGCTCCATACTAGGCCATGGTATTGAGATCTCTGCCGCCACATTCAGAGGGTCCTGGAGTTCGGGGAGGATGCTGATCATCCTACAAAACTACATCCATTGACTGTAAGAGGATGCTTCCTAAGGCTAAAGTACGCTGGGGATATCAACTCAGGTGTGCTCAACAAGAGCAACCTGATCCCCTAGTACAAGTACTTAGCTCACGTGATTCTAAAGTGTGTAGCTTCAAGGAGGGGTGGTTTTGACGACCTCTCAGACCAGATTCAAAATGCCTACGTGGCACTGGTCTGAACCACCCCTTAGTTTTTCCAGCATGATATTCTCCTACTTGGTGGAGAATTTGGAGGTAAAGGGAAAAGAGGGGTTCTGTATGTACCCCAGATTCTTACAGCTTATCTTCAACGAGAAGCTGCCACAGTTGCCCAAAGAGAGTCATGACGCAGTGGCTCTGGAAATAATGGATGATACTACTCTGGGCAGAATGAGAGTTTACAGGGGAAAGCAGATTAAACCCCAAGTAAAGAGACTGATTGGCCACTTAGCTGATGAAAGCTATGTGGCACCGGGGAGACGCCTATGGCGCACGAGGACAGTGACTCCGACGTGGAGCCGATTGTCCTCCCTACTGATGACTCTGAGGAGGATGACATTGAGGATGAGGCTGTTCCATCCCGAGGCCCGTGTCTGCCTCTGTTCCCTCGGTGTCTGGCTCACCTGCTGAGGTAACTGAGTCAGCAGGATTCCATCAAGATTTTGTGCTTACCGAGGAAGATGAAGATGAATCTGATGAGGAGCCATTGACCCGAACTGTGGGAAGGAAAGTGGTTCCCACAGAACACGGGTTGAGGGTTGTCGGTGAACAACCGAGAGGATCCGGAGATACAGAGACTGATCCATCATATGCTCCGGATTCCTCAGGCGGGATTGAAGAGGGACATCCACCTCGAGGGGAACGAGGAGAAAGCGGATGGCTCAGCCCCATGGCCAGAAAAAGAAAAAACGTAAGGTAACCTTCATCACCACCACATCCCCCATACCTTCCACCACTACCACCTCTGCAGACACACCCTCCACCACCATACCTTTCCCCACAGCAACCACAACCACCACCATACCGATCACCACAAGCCAGACCCCTGCTACCACTACTACATTCACCCCACACTCACCACCACCATCATCCAAACCTTACCCGATATTCACCACCTCCACCACCACCACTAGCCACCAAACCGAGCCCTCAGCCTACCCCTCACACACCTCTAGATCTCCTCTACCTCCAATAGGGGTAGAGGAACAGCTGGCAGCCTTAAACAGAATGGTGTTACGACTGCTGGCGGCTGATGAGGAAAAGACCTCTCAGATCCGCCAGCTCACTGACCTGACTGCTGCACAATCGCAGAAAATCGTAGAGCAGGATCGAGCTATTAAGGAGCAGGCCCAGAAATTGGCTGCTCAGAACATTGAGTTGGACCAACTCCGAGCACAAAGCGTCACATCAGGTAAGCAGATAGAAGAGTTGGAAAAGCAAAGAGGTCCATTTTGTTAAAGTTAAAAGGATCAAAGGAGGACCTCTAAAGATAAAGGATGGAGAAAGAGAGAGTGATGATGATGATGATGATGACAGTGATTCTGATGAAGAGAAGACAGAAGAGTGGTGTGCTGATGAAGAGACTGAAGAAGGAGAAGCAGCTGACTCTGTCTCAGCTCCCGGTCAAGAGCAGAGAACAAAGAACCGACAGGTTCAGTCAGCTTCTACTTCTGCACCTTCACACGAAGAGACTAGCATACAGGATAAAAGTAAATAGTGGATGTTTATGTATTTAATTACTTTTGTATTCTGTATTGAAAACGATGTACTGAATGTTTATATTAACTTAATGCATTTTGTTTGATATATTACTAATGATTTGAATGTGAAATGTGTAAATCAAACAGATCCAAAGTACCACAGAGATGAGTTTGATATTGCTCCCCTTCAACAGGTCAAGTCTCAACTCACAATGATTCTTGATCTGCAAGGGATTGTCAGAAGGTCAGTGAGTTATACACCTGAAGAAGGTGAAATAATTCACGACCTATCTAACGAGCAACTGGCAGAATGTTCAGACTCAATCCTGATGATATTTCAAGGATGCTCCAACATTGATTCAACCAGTGACGACGAACTACACGACGTTGATGAAGTTGAGGTTGAAGATATTACTGCTGAAGAGTACCCTCAATACGTTGACAATGCGGGTAATGTGGTCCCCAATCTGGGTGAGTCCCTAGTAAGTGATATGTTTGAGGTACTGGACAAGATGGAGCAGGAAGCAGGAAAGATCGAAGGAACAGCCCAAGCCTCAAACGAAGATGTATACATTCGAAAGGCTGAATGGGCTGAATGTTTTAAAGAAGTCAGAGCCCAGTGATGCACCGAAGAGGGATGCCTACACCAAGTTCTACAGCGTCAAGAGACATCTTACGGTGTCAGGCAGGATTATAGCATGGGCATATTTTGATGATCTTAACGTGTATGCCGTTAAGAGGGAAAAGGGCATAGAGTACTTTAGATTTCCACATGATCTAAAGACACTACCTGGATTTGAGCTCAACCAGCTGGCCAAGTTGAAGCTGTTGTATGCTGACACTAGAAAAATGTCAGGCTGGTTTGAGGCTGCCCTCAAGAAAGAGTACCACACCAGATGGATTACTTTAGACCTCAACAACCTACAAGGTATATTAGAAGGTCTGAGATGGATGCCATTACTGGAAAACCTAAGATTGTGTTGAAGTGGAGTCCTCCTCGCACTATGTCGAGAATCCCTCTCAGGGAAATGCCACAGGACTTCACTCCACACTTCAAATGGTGGTACTATGATTGGAGAACTGCTGAAGCTGTCATAGTTCTAAACAAAGGGGATCAAATGGATACTATCAGGGTATTCGACCCAATGTGGCTAACCAACTTGTCTGCTAATGATGTCTATACATTATACAAGTGGCCACTGTTCTATGACACACAACATTGTACAAGCCCTCCAGTTCCAAAATGTTATACGACTTTGCTTCGCGTTTGATATTCACGCGGGAGTCACACAAGAGGACAAGTACAAGAAATATGAGAAGGTAATGAAGAAAACAAGACATTAGAGAGATCTAGGTCCAAGGGGGAGTTTGTTGATACATGTATGTCCCTAGATCGTGATATTGATGTAATAGATCTTATTTGATATGATTAATGAACTGATATTGATAGTCTGTTGGTTATAATGTCTAATAGTTCATTAATGAGTCGTAAATGAATTGATTGAGTTTATGATTACTTGAATGATTACATATAATATATATTAATTAACTAAAACATTCAAACTTAACTTAATGAAGTTCTCATACGAATGCTCATGCGAATGAACCATAAGCATGAAGAACCTCATACGATTGACTCAGTCGCACGACTGAACCAGGAGACGGATCAGTCGTACGACTGTAACATAAGATTGGCTCAATCGCACGACTGAACACTCAGTCGCACGAATGAACCAACCGCATGGTTCAATCGCACACACTGAACCAAACTAATGGTTCAGTCGCACGATTGAAGAGTGCCAACCTATAAATACAACTCAATTCGTGAAAAACAGGAGAGTTTCGTCCAAGTTCAATTCCATACGAACCCTAGCCGTCCAGAAACCTTCCAAATCGTTCTTCAAGTTCATAGAACACATTAGATCGATTCCTTATCGATTTCTAACGTTAGTTTCAATCCTTGATTGATTCTTCGTGTGTTCTCACTGATTGGATCGCCAATCAAATAGGATTCCGCACTATTTGATCCGGTATGCACGTGATCTCTAGGTATTTCGTCGAATACCAGGTCCTAATAACTACAGTTCTGAACTTTAGTTGGTGACAAAAGGTAAGTCATGGACATATCATGACTACCAAATGTTATATAAGACTTTATCTAAGATACCTTAACCTTAGCTTTGTAGTATGTGCTTTAGTTGTAGGTTTCCACCAGGTATCAAAGTATATTTGGCTATAGGTGATAGTATATATAGTTTCTCATTGTAACTGTTGTAACATGCGTGTAAGAGTATTGTAATACATTGAGTTGAGAAGTAATATATACAAGTACCTTGAAAATTATTTCCTTGTGTTCTTTGTTACTTAGTATATTATTATCAACTCCTAGAAGAGACTTTGCTTCATGTAAAACCGTGTGTGATTAAGTGAGTATGACAGAAAAACCAAGTGTTAGTGACAAATTTTGATCCTGTAATTAATATCACCACTTTTTAGGCTCTTAATTGTGAGATCTTACCATTGAAATCAACATGTTGTTCACTCCTCCTTTTACCACACTCAAAAATCAAAAGTATGAAGTTGAGATGGAGACGTTGACTAAAGCACCTATCATCAGCCCTGAAAACTTTAGATTGCGGAGTAGACACATAAAAGGCTTCATCAGGTATCGAGATAGAAAAATGTGGCAATCTATTATCAATGGTCCTTACAGTCCAAAGGTTGTTGCACTAGGTGGAATGGCGCCATGATAGAGGAGGCCGTTAAAGACTACTCTGATGAAGACCGGAAAAAGTTAGACATTGGTAGCAATGCTATACTATTCTTACGACTAACATGCCCAACTCCATCTTAATGCGATTTGGGCATTGCAAATCAGCTAAAGAACTATTTGATGCATTGCCTTAAATGTACTCTAGCTCCAATGACTCAAAGAAATATTCACTGAAGCAACAGTTCGAGAACTTCACATACATTGCTGGAGAGACCCTTAGCCAACAATACTTCAAATATATGGATTTTATCTCTTCCCTTCAGCCTATGGGAATTTCCCTTTAATTAAGAGATCTCACTCAAAACTTCATGAGTGCACTCCCAAATGAGTAAATGTTCAATAGTGTCTCTATCAAGAGGACAGAAAACCTAAACTCCCTTATAATAACTGAACTATATGGCATCCTTGATGGATACCGTGTAGAGATGGACAACAAGATGAGCAGACCTTTAAGCCTTCCTGCTAGCTACACTTTAATGGTTGCTAAAGGCTCAGGACCCCCCAACCTCAGTAGTACCTAAAAATTTCACAACAGCCATCCTTCTCTTCAGCACCTACATCACATTCCATGAGACTCTAAGGTCTCAATAGGATCAACAAGGTTCTTTTTAGGACAGTTGTGCCTTTGTCTCAGGAAGTAGGTACTCTAGTGATCATTAGTATTGCTTTGATGATCTAGTGTGCTTTAGCCTAGATGATGTGGAGTATGTGGACATAGTTTGACAAATGGCTCTGGTAACCTACCGAGCAAAGAAGTTCTTCAAAAGAACTGGAAGGCAATTCTCTGAAAAGCCAACTAGCTGCAAGTTTTGGTTTGACAAAACAAAGGCCAAACGTTCTAACTGTAACCAACTTGGTCATTTTGCTAAGGAATGTAAGGCTCCTAAGTCAAATCTGGGAACCTCACATGCGTCCTCACATTTCTCTACACCATAAGCCATTAGTAAGTCAACTCAACAGTTTTTGTAGCTCAAGAAGATGACTGGAGCTTCATATATAGGATGTGACTCTTGTTTAGGCACTCATGGCTGGAACAGATGATACCAAGGGATATAAATATCTCTGTACTCCAAGTTTTATTGCTAAGGTTAGTTTTTGTAGCTCAAGAAGATAACTGTGTCCTTGTTAAATACGAACATACCAACTACAAGACTCAAATCAAGGATTTAATATCTGTATTGACCAAGGCTCAAGCCTAGCTTGTCACAACTGTGGCTCAAGTCAGGAAGCATGCTATCTTAGAGGAAAACTTCCAAGCCATTCTTGCATTATCCTCTCACTCAAAAGTTTGTTATCAAAACAAAGGTGGATTGGGAACCAATTAAATTTCTCTTCCATATTCTTATGAGTCTATTAGACAACCAAGTGTGGTATTAAGAGCAAGAGGTTCCATCTGCTAACCCACCTTCCTATGAGTCAATGAGTGATGCAACTTTGGACACCATGACAGGGAAGAACTAGGTAAAACAAACCCCATTTACCAATGATGACAAACCTTTAACCACCAAAGCCAAAAGAAGTCAGGCTAAGGCAGCCAGAAAAATTGCTAAATGGCTGAATCTATGCTGAAGATTGACCCAAAACAAAAGGGTGTGTTCATCTCAGCTGGATTCCAAGTGGTGGGAAATTCTAATCCTGGAAAAGGTGTAGTACTAGCACACCTATCCAACAAAATTATCAGAAGACAAAGGGAAGAACTGCTAATGAAAACAAGAAGAACAAGAAACAACATCCTTCAATTTCCCTAAAGACTAATATTGCCTTCATAATGTGTGGTCTGCAAAACCACATGGCTAAAGATTGTTATTTTAATCCTGCTAGCACACATTGTGCAAACAATTTTAAAAGAGAAGGAGTCAGGGAAGGTTTCTCATTTGGACCTTACCATATGGTAGAAGTGATGAAAAGGGGAATGCTTGTTTCTGAAGCAAGGTTGCTTTCAGAAAAATGTCCTTCTTCTGAAGGGAAAATGGCTTTGGAAGACAAAGCTGTTAAGACTCAAAAGAACAAGAGATTCCCCTTGAAACAACCTAAAAGAAGACTACTTCAAAAGAAAAGGTGGTGAAGGATTCCTCTGAAAAGAAAGAAGATTCAAAAGAATGTCATGCTACTCAAGCTTTATGAAGCACATCCTTGATGATCAACCAAGGGATGGAATGGAAGATCAAAGAAGATGATACAGCCCAAGCCTCTTTTTCATAAAAACCTATTGAACCCCCCATGTATAATTTTTGGTTCAATAAAATCCTCATCATTAGAAAAGCCCAAGACCAACAAGGCTTGGGTTTCCAATAAAAACTTACTTTTTCACCTTATGTGTGGGGATATCCATATGACAAGAACATAATGTGTGGATTGTAGATAGTGGATGCTCCACACATGACAAGGAACAAATCTCATCTTCAACAATTTCAACCTTTTGGTGGAGGTCCTGTTCAGTTTGGAGGTGTGGCTTGAGGATACATTTCTCGTAGAGGAAGTGTATTCAACGGCAAGTTAAAAGTTGACAAAGTACACTTTGTCAAATAGCTTGAACAAAACCTGTTAATGTTTCTCAATTCTGTGATCAATAGCATCAAATGATTTTCACAGAACATGAGTGCATTATCCTCAAACTTGGGATGACCATTCTCAGGAATTAGTGCTTCTTAGATCTCCCAAGAAAGGGGATATGTAAAAGCTAGATATGAACAAGGCTTTCCCACCAGGAGAAGTATCATGCTTTCTTACAAAGCTGATGATGATGAGTCAACACTATGGCATAAACATATGTGTCATGTAAATTTTAAAAACATAAATAAATTGGTTAAAAATAAATTGGTACATGGTTTTCCGAAAATGGAATTTTCTACAAAGATAACTGTGTTGCATGCCTAAAAAGAAAGCAGCACAAAACATCTCAT
Organism: Flaveria trinervia; assembly: GCA_025506515.1. Lineage (NCBI taxonomy): Eukaryota > Viridiplantae > Streptophyta > Magnoliopsida > Asterales > Asteraceae > Flaveria > Flaveria trinervia. The sequence continues at coordinate 69,753,025 of CM046451.1, read as the reverse complement.
AAATCTAAAGTTGTTAACTCTAACACTTCATTACACTTATTGCACATGGATCTATTTGGTCCAACAAGTATAATGAGCATTAGAAGGAAATCATACTATCTTATGATTGTTAATGATTTTAAAAGATTTACATAGGTCTTTTTATATGAACTAAGGATGAAGCTGTTGAAACCTTAAAGTCTTGTACTCTTAAAACTGAACATCAGATTGATCACAAGGTTAAGATAATTAAAAGTGATCAAGGGATTGAGTTTAAAAATCAAGTTCTTGACTTATTCTGTAACTCAAAAGGGATTGTCACATAATACATTGCTCCTAGAACTTCTCAGCAAAATGGTGTTGCTGAGAGGAGGAACATGACATTGATTGAGGCTGCTCAAACCATATTAGCTATTTCAAAGTTGCCTCTAACATATGGGCAGAGGCAGTCAGCACTGCATGCTATGTGAGAAACAGGGTTCTTGTAGTTAAGCAACATGGAAAAACCCCTTATGAGCTATGGAACAAGAGGCCACTGTTCATTGGCTTTCTAAGGTTCTTTGGCAGCAGGTGTATCATACTTAACACAAAGGAAAATTTAGCAAAATTTGCTAAAAAGTCTAATGATATTATTTTTGTTGGATATTTCTCTAACTCTATTGCTTATAGAGTTTATAACATCAAAAATCAATCATTTGTTGAATCATCCAACATTTTTGTCAATAAGCACACTCCTTGGGTTAGGGCGAATGGCCCTAATCATCTTTTTGACTTAGAATTGTTTCCCAACTTTTCTAAACTATCTTGAGAAAATGTTTCAGTTGAAACAGGTACTCAAAGTGATTTTGATGATGTTCAATTGTTTGAGTTACCCAGACCTTGTTCAAGTTCTCCAAGAATAGCTGAAGATCAGGCTCCTACTATCTTAAGATCTAACATTACAACTATTTCAAGAGATAGTGGAGCTTTAACCAGTGGTCCACCTAGTGAGCATCAAAACTTAGCTAGAGACACTACACAATACTAAGCTGGTGGAAGTTGCATTTTGAAGGAACATGCAACTGTTAATGCTACTTTACAGTCAACAAATAATGATGATGTTTCCCATTCATTCAATCAGTCCACCTTGAATAAGTTTGAAACAATAGTTGGTCAAGTTGCTCAAGATGCGGAGCAAATTATGTCCAACGTGGATCTAGCTTTGCAATTGGAGGTGATTCCTAGACTTAGTATTCACAACACTCATCTAGCAGAGAAGATTATGAGAAGTCTCTGAAGGTGTGAGAACAAGGGGACAAACTCACAATGGAATTTCTCCATGTACTTATGCTTTTTATCTCAGATGTAACCTAAGAAACTAGAAGAAGCCTTAAAGGGTAGTTTTGGGTTGAGTCAATGCAAGAGGAATTGCTTCAATTCAAAACACAAAAGATTTGGAACCTATGTTCGCTACCATCGGGTGAAGTACCAATAGGCACCAAATGGGTTTTCAAGAACAGGAGAGTTGATAGAGGCTTGATAATCAAGAACAAGGCAAGACTAGTAGTTCAAGTATACACCTAAGAGGAAGGATACACCCATGGATTTTTCCTTGGAATTCAGAAAAAACATGAAGGGACGATTATTTATCAATTAATCTAAGCATGTCTCTAACATCTTAGAAAGATTTGATATAAGATTGTAAGCCAGCAACCACAATCTTTGCCCTGACTCTGAGGGGGATGATATTGATCAGCATCAGTATAGGGCAATAATCAGGTCTTTGATGTATCTCATAACAAGTAGACCTGATATCATGTTGCAACATGCATTTGTGCAAGATATCAGGCTTCTCTAAAGGTGTCTCGCCTAGTTGCTACCAAGAGAATCCTTAGATACGTCAAAGGAGCACCCAAATTGGGTCTCTCATATCCAAGGAATAGCAACTTCAATCTCTATGACTATTAGATAGTGACTACGGTGGCTTCAATATCAACAAGAAATCCATATTAGGAGGATGTCAATTTTATGAGTACTCCTATCCATATTGAAAACAATATTGCTATCTCCATTACTAAAAATCCAGTGAAACACTCCAAGACAAAGCACGTCAAAATCAGGTTTCATTTTAAAAGACATATTCATGAGAAAATTCTGATTAAACTAATCAAAGTTTATTCAAATGAACAATATGTTGATTTGTTCACCAAAGCCTTTCATTAACAAAGATTAAAGTATCTCATTACAGCTATTGCGATGATAAACATTGATTAGTCTATCTCATTTGAAAACCTTTTTAAACGTGTAATGTCTTTTGTCAAAACAATCTAAGCCCTGTAACAAAATGTTTTCTCTGAAATTTTTCTAAGTATAGATTCTTCCGAAAAGGAATTAACCCTCGGAAGATGTTTTGCATATCTTCCAAACCAAACTTTCTCAAAGGGAAATCTTATTCTCGAAAGAGTTTTTATTCTCTGAAGAAGTGATTGAATAATTTATCAAATCTACTTCTGAAGCTTATACTATTTTCATTTAGAAAAACCACTTCACTCTCGGAAGTACGAAATTACCTTCAGATGTTAAGTTGGCTTCGGAAGAAGATTACCTTCGGAAATCTCTTATACTTGGAAGAAAACCTTACTGTGTAACGGAAATCTTTGGGCCCACAACTATAAAAGGTAAAGATTTTCTTAATGATGTTGGAATATTTTTAATGGATTTAACCTTAAACCTTACCACCCTTGTCACATCATACCTAAACCATCACTTCACCTTTCCATCCGCCATTTTCACCGATTTAAATATTTCGACTTACCCATTTTAATATTTTACCGATTTCACTGTCCAAAGCTTTCTTTATCTCCAATTTACCCAAATCTAGCTCATTTCTCTACTTCTTTCTCACTAATGTCGCTTAACCCTCAACCCAATCAAGTTGCATTCTTGGATTCGTCCATGGATGTTGACTTCTCTAAAATCATCTCCTTTCTAACCCAATCCACTTACTTCACAACCCTAATTGTAAACCCCACTGTGTATTCAAACCACTTGGCTGATTTTTGGGGGAATGCACAGATTATAACACATAATGGGGTTAGGGTTTTGAGGTCCAACATTTGTGACCAAGAGTTGATCGTATCCGAACAGATCATCAGGGAGCATCTCAAGCTTAATGATGAAGGTTCATCGACGAAGTTCTCCAAGACTAAAGTTGACAAAACATATAGCTTAATAGGATCTGCGGGTGATGTCAGCAGGTCCACAGTCTACAAGTTTAACTTCTCATATCAATGGAAGTTCCTGGATGATGTTTTCCTTCACTGCATGTCAAACAAGTTATGGGGATGGGGTTAAATCCAATACAAACTAGGATGTCTAGTTCATTGATTGGTAAAAGCCTCCGCTTTAAATACTGAAGATTCATGCTAACCAATTGATGGGCCACCTTCAACAGGAGACATTCTATATATATCCCAGGTTCATCCAGCACTTCATCAATAGTGAATTGGACAAGAGCAAGCTTGTCTACAGCTGCTCTATCAGTCCCTCATATGAACTTGGCCATCTTCAAGATTCTAAAGTAGATGTCCATTAGCTTCACCGGAAGACAGACTCCACTTCTTCAATGTATGATTGAGCGCATAGCTCCTGGTGATATCCCTGTTAACCCTACAGGTTATGAACCCACACCAGCAACAACCCTCACATGCTAATTCTACCTTTTCACTCCATCAAATACACATATCAGAGATGCCTCAAACGAACCCTTATTCAATCTACTCTAATTGATCAAGCCCCTCTTTTTCAATCAAAAAGACTAGAGTGGAAACATGGGCTCCAACTCAGTCTATGGTCTCACCCTTCTTCACCATTGACCTTAATATGGGATTTGAGTCTCCTCAGTCTCAATCCCATGAGCCCAAAAACGAAGCTAAAAGCCCTCCGGGTGAGTCTTTATACTCCCTAAGCAGCCAAAAAGGACAGCCCTACCATAGGCTCAATGCCAATAGACATTGATCAACGTCCCGGGTCATTAGGTATAACTTCCATATCCTTTACCGACCTATTAATAAGAACTGATGAGGAGATTATGTCTCTTCAAGGCAATGAAGTTGATCCACAACACCCTCTCAAAGACCAACAAAGCATAGAGGGACCTCTTATCTCTAGCACCATCAGTAAAACCCAACTGAGGTAAGTCCCACTGATGTGGAGATGACTCATGTAGATTTAGCTGCCACTCCTGAAGGAGCCTGATTGGATCCTTAGGGCAGTGGTAGCATTTCTAAGTTTAAATCATCAGAAACCATGCCCTTTGGTGACCCTGAAAAAGACATCATTCGGCAAGGGAAACCTGGGTGTCAAGAAACCACATCTGGTGGTGGGGATAAACATACTAGGCATGTTACCTCATCTCCCCATGATTGTTCAAAAGAAGATGAGGGAAGTTTACAACTCACCATTCAAGTCCTACTTTCGAAAGTCTCAAATCTTGAATCTAAGGTTAAGAATTTAGAGGATAGGTCTGCCACTCGAAAATTTGAGATTGAAATTCTCAAGGGTAAACTAGTTGAGAAATAGATTGAGAGATCTATTAGGCATGTACCGATTCAGGTCTCATTGACCTCTTCCTCTAGCTCATCAAGCTCTCAAGATGATACTACCAAAAAGGGGGAGAGTGATCAAAGGCAAACTGCTGGTCTAAAAGATCGAATAACAGTACACTTGATTGATTGAATCGTTCAATATCAATCAACAAACACCAAAAATAAACAATTGAAGATGAGTACGAACTCAAAAGTATTCAAAATATAACAATCATAATCTACTACTCATAAAATAACAATGTTCAATGATATTTCTATGAAATTCCAGCATACAAAGGAACTTGCAACAATGATAAATGAATTGGGGTTTTTGCAAGGATGCCTTACAATGAAAGAAATCAAATGTATATATAGTATTGATAGTTTTCCTTACAGTTTCTCCATGAGCAAAACTATCCTGTCAGTTCATAGTTTTGCTCGGTTGAGACACACAGTTTCGTCTGGTGAAACTACAGCTGACTATGAGCGTGTTAGGATAGTGTATCAAATGAAATACTAACTAAAACATGTATATACCGAATCAAATAGTGCAGAATCCTATTTGATTGGCGATCCAATCAGTGAGAATGCACGTAGAAAAAATTATGAATTGAATCTAAACGTTAAAAATGATTGGTAATCGATCTAGTGCGATCTATGAACTTGGAGCAGGTTCTTAGAGGTCTTTGGATGGCTAGGGTACGATTTAGTACGTAGGTATTCAAAGTGTTACGTTTTTCCATGATTTAAGTGGTATTTATAGGTTAGGGTTTCTCATTCGGGCGACTGAACCGTTAGCATGGTTCAGTCATGTGATTGAGTCATGCGGTTGATCCATTCGCATGACTGAGTGTTCAGTCGTGCGACTGAGTGTTCAGTTGTGCGACTGAGCCAATCTCATGTTACAATCATGCGACTGATCCAGTCTCCTGGTTCAGTCGTGCGACTTAGATTTATGTTTCATGCGTATGGTCCATTAGCATAGGCCATTTGCATAGGCCATTTGCATGAGAAATTCACATGATTAAGTTTGAATATGTTTCACAATCATTATTTGACTTAGATTTATTCAAACAACCACAAACCTATATAGTAATTTTAATAAGCGTTACTACATACTAAGCAATGAAATATTCAACATTATAAGCACAACCACACATTGTATTTCATTAAGTACCCATTCTATTACATATGTGTAAGACAGTAAAAACATTTTACATTAAGCTCAAAAACTAGGTACACATGTATCTACAGAGTGAAACTATACTTTCACTCATAGTTTCGCTAGGCAACAAAACATAACTAATAATCAAACTTACAACAGTATAGTAACTTTTAACCTATTACCATCAAATATAAACAAAATCTATTCAAAGATGAGTCCAACCTATTCTTGATCTTCAATACTCCCCTTGGTTGGATCTTGTAGAGATTAATAAAGAGGCTGATGCAACCTAAACATCTTTAGTCTTCCTGCATGCTACACAAGTGCATTGAAGTGGAATGCTTCGGAAGTTTCACATGTGCAACAGAAATACTCTAAGTGTGAAATCTTCCGAAGCCAAGACCAACATCTTCCGAAGCCAAAGATGAAGTCTTCCGAAGCCTCAGAGACAAAGTCTTCCGAAGCTTCAAGTTCATGAAGACAGATTTCTTCCGAATACTTTTAGTAACATGCTTTATCTAATGTACTGTTCCATAAAGCTGGACACCTTTCCGCTGCAACTCTGCCAGTCACCAACTAACATGGCTTGGTGAAAAGGTCCATGCTTTTGGTAACTGTACATTGAGGTCTTCAGTCTGTAACTTTCTACTTTATGTACTTTATCCTTTTTGTAATAGATAAGGATGTGAGCTATGGCATGTCATAGTCACTGGTCAAAAGGGAATCTGCCTTTTGACTCTGCAATTGATTTTGTGTGTGTCTAGTCAATTTTATCCAGCTGGCTTTCAATGTATAGCCGGCTGTAGGATGTTGTATAAGTATCTCATGTTCTTGTATCTTTCGAATATTCTTTTGTAACACTTGTAATAGAACATAGAGAAAGCAATATACTACATTCTTGAAAACCAAACACTTCTGTTCTTTGTGTTTGTCTCATATATTACTTGTGTTCTTAGTGTCACAATTGGTTAATCCAGTTTACTGTTTGATCTAAGTTTATGTTTTATCTCCTCTTTGTGTTGTTATGTTGTAACTCTACACCCTTCAACGATCCTGCACTAGGGTTCTTGGGAAATTGTTGATTCAATGAACCTTGTTTTTAAGATCTAAAATCGAACTTATAACGCGGCCAAGAGGCCTTAGTTCACTGGTAAACCACACACATTCCCTCCTAGAGGTCCCGAGTTCGAACCCGAGCAACCTCACATATTTTTTAGTGCTTTCTAGCTTATAAAAACATATAGAAAAATTTCTAAAAATTATAAAATATAGTTTTGTAAACCTTATTATTTTTAAAGTTACTTAATAAATTCCTGTAAATTTATTTCTTTACATAATTGATATTTCTATGAAACAAAGGTTATAAGTAGGTTATTTCTATAAAATAGACTTTAAAATGATGTATATCACTACACTTATTATTAGTTCAAATTTTATTGTATAAATAAAAGTTTTTACAAATAATATAAAAGATATTTACACTATATTTAAGCTTTGCTAATTATTATAAAATCATTTCTTTATGACAAACTATTTAATTGGTAGTATCCTTTCTTTAAAATTTAAATAAAGTGTTTTCATTATTAAGTATTATTTATCAAAACCCCAAATTCTCCTTGAAACCCTAGTTCTCGTTAAAACATTAAACGTATCATTAAACTTAAAACTTATATATATATATATATATATATATATATATATATATATATTTGTGTGTGTGCATATTATATATATTTACATATATGTTGCACCCTGAAAGGATCATACATGCCAACTCAATGGGTGAATTGATGATTGCTCAGCTGGAATCCCACAAGTCCAAGAACAAATGCGGATGAAGATCTGCAAAGAAAATAACAAGTGTTATCTTCCACATTAGTTAATGCGGAAGACATAATTCTGATGCGGACAAGTGTTTACTCTTCCGCATTGACTAATGCGGAAGACATAACACTAATGATGAAGAACAAGTTACTCTTCCGCATTGACTAATGCGGAAGAACAAAAGAAGATGCGGACAAGACTTTGCTCATCCGCATTGACAAATGCGGATGACCAAGTAACTGCACATAAGTATTTGTTCATCCGCATTAACAAATGCGGATGACCAACTTACTAATGCGGATGATCAAGTGAAAATGCTCATCAAGATTATCTCATCCGTATTTGTCAATGCAGATGAACAAGCAGAGATGTGGATCAAGACTTAGACTAGTTTCTGATGTAATAGGTCAGGGGTAGTTTAGTTATTTTGTAAAGGCATATTGTCTGCCTATAAATAGAATAGTAACCTCGTATTGAGCTGATAGCTCATAGATGAGAATATTTGTTGTAATTATTCTTTGTAACTTATCAACTTTCACATATCAATACAAAACACATTATTTTTTGAGTATTTTTCTTGCTTGATGTTTTTGATTGTTTGTTCCGACCACTTAATCATTTGTTCATTATTTTTCTTCATATTCATTATATTGACTAAGCATCTTCACAATAAGTATATCACTTACACACCCCAGTCAAATGGTATCAGAGCTTTGGCTCTCGATTCTCTTTCAGATCTGCACATAGACTGAATAGGACTTGATAATCTTAATCAAGTTGCTAGTAGTGGATATCATCATCTTTACTTAGCAAACAGCAAGAATACTCCTGTCAAACAACAAGAAAATTATTACAGAACTCATTTGAACCTCGAAAGAACTGCTTGAACAAGTTGGACTCATCAAATATAATCAATCATAAAATCAACTAAATGTAAACTTACACAAATCAACATGGATTCTAACAGTTACTCTGAACTAGGTCATACACCTAAACCTCCCATGCTTAAACACAAGTCTGAGTTTAAACAATGGAGAATAAGTTTAGAAATTATATCACAGGTGTAGATCCTAATTTTGGATCTCAATATGTAAGGATCCACATATTCCTGTTACTCTATCAACAGCTCAAGCTGCATTTTACAAGACTGCTAGAATACCAATGAAGACTTAACTCTGGATGAAGATGACTATAAGAAAATCAAATTGATCTCAAAGCATACTCAATTTTGACTCAATCACTCAAAATGGGTGCTGAAAAGATTGGAAAACTATGGAACTGCTAAAGCTGTTTGGGATGCACTCAAAATTATGTGTGAAGGAAGCAGTGAGGTTGCTGAAATTAACAAAGACAAGCTGCTCAACCAGTATGAAACCTTCCATCACACCAAAGGAGAATCCATATCAAAACAACTACACAGATTTGTATAGTTGGTAATGACTTGGAAAAATGGGTGTTTCTTACAATATTAAAGAACTTAACAAGAAAATGCTTCATAGTCTACCTGAAAGCTGGAAGCAAAATGTCACAATGCTGAAAAATACTCTTGAATCTTGTGAGTACCACTCTAGACATTATGATAGCCAAGATTGAAGCTTTGGAACTTGATGAACAAAGCAGAACCTAAGTGGACCAAGAGTGATTGAGGCCTACAAATTTCCTTCAGAATCTAATTCTATTGAAAATGCTTTCATCACAGAGGAAGATGACTTCATCTCATCAAGAGATCAAATGAACAATACTAGGTTCATTGCAACTCCACCATTCAATCATCCTTCAACTTCAGCTCAAGCACCTAAAGTCACCACTACTCTCAAACCTCTCCAGAAGACTTAAAATCATAAGAGCAAAAGGCAACTTACAATGCCTTTGTTGCAAGCTTTGAAGCATATCTGGGAGGAAGACTCACTTCTGCCCACCTAATTCAGGAAGATTTGGAAGAAATGGATCCTGATGATGTTGAGGAGATGGATCTAAAGTGGCAAATGGCAATGATTACCATGAGAGCAAAGAAATTTTCAGAAAAGGAAGAAAGCTGAGCCTGGATGAGAACATAAAACTTGGATATGATATATCCAAGGTGAAATGCTTCAACTGTGGCATGACTGGTGACAGGATCAGTGATCGCAAGTTTGATGTTTATCAGAATATAAAGCAGCGGAATACACAAACGAATTAGACAAATTGTAGCAAGCAAACAATATATGTAAGCGTTAAGATAGCATACGGTTATAGGGAGAGAATATGAATTTCTGATTTCTAGGAATGTTTATAGATGGAGAATATTTCTAATCAAATCAATCAAACATTCCATTCAATTGCTCATATCGCTCAATGATTACAATGGGTTGTCACTCCTTATATAGAGTGCAACAGTCACTGCTGTTATCACGAAAAGTGACAACTGGCAGATCCAATACAGAAATAACTAAATCTTAACCAACTACTGAAATGTTCACAACTACTGAGAACATATCAGCAAGTTAAGTACAAAATATAAAACTACTGAAACTACAACGACTGAAGAACAAGCTCTTCAGTCGTTTTACAAAACTACTGAAACATAAAACATAAAACTACTGATATCACAACTACTGAAGAAGTACTCTTCAGCAGTTGTGACAAACTACTGAGGCTTCAGTACTTGGTCTTCAGACTTTGACCTTCAGGCGTTTCATCAGCTGATGACTTCAGTAGATATCATCAGCTGATGTCTTCAGTCTTTGTCTTCAGACTTTGTACATCAGTTGTTGATCTTCAGCACTTGTGAACTCTTCAGCTGTTGTGCTTCAGTACTTGGTCTTTCAGCTTCAGCACTTGTGTTCTTCAGCTGTTGTACTTCAGCACTTTGGTTCTTCAGCTGTTAAGGTCTTCAGCACTTGATCTTCAGCTGTTGAAGTCTTCAGCACTTGTCAAACTACTGATGAGGCTTTCAGCAGTTGTTGTGATACCGTGTGGGACTTAGAGATTTTTGATCTTGGCTCATTGGTTCTTTTGGTCCAACAAACTCCCCCTGAACCAATGCAGCCAAAACTCTAACTTATTTAAACTCCCACTTATTGATGGCAAAAATGTTGGTCTTTTTCTTCTTGATCAGTAGAGAAGATGACCCATGTACGCTCCGGCCTGGGAAGAACCTCAAATATTTGTTTGGCAGAGTATGAATGGGAACTCTGTTTGGGGAACTGGACACAGAGTTGTTATCCCATCCATGAGATTCACTTCCCCATAATGAGTCTGTACGACTCACGAACATAGGCCTCAAGGAGAACAATTTGTTCCTCTTGAGAGAGTTTTCAGCTCCTCCTTCGAAGAAGAACTCTGGACCATAGTACTCTGATAAGTACTTCATGGTCCTGCCATTCTTCAGCTCCACCGTAGTTACCTCCCTGTATACAAATTCATCCGGATGGTTGCCTTCAAGGAGTAACTGGAGCTCATTCTTTTGGATGTCTTCAAGCTTTGTATAACAACCCCTTCTTAATCATCTTGTTTTCTAGTAAGGCTTGAGGTGTCTTCTTTGCTTGGTGAGCTTTCTTGAATTCATCAATGATTTCCCAAGGTGAGACTACAACGGCCAGCATGATGGTAGATTCTATTGTTTTTCGTACTTGGCCGTTGTATCTGTGTGGGATAGTTCTTTTATGGATTCTAGAACTCACCCTGGGGTCTGGCCATACTCTCACTCTCTCCCTCTGATACTGAAAGGTGTGTCTGAGAGTGTACAGCCTTGAGCATGCCCTTTCATGGCTTGAATAGATGATGACTGAGGAAATTCCTTGTCAACCATCTTCAACAGTTGCTCATCGTGCTGTTTCTGCTGTTCTTCTTCTTCTCTTTACTCTGACCATTTCCTTTGAGAGTCGGGTGTGATCATGGATTGACTCTGGGGCTTTGGTAGCTTCAGAACAGCAGAGAGTGGCAGACTATCATCTTCATCCTCTTCTTCTACTTCTTCTAGCCTCAACACCCTTCTCTTCTTCTTCTTGGGTGCATCATCGGCTGTTGGTTAGAGGGTGAGGGAATTTTTGTGGGTTGTGGTTTTGGTAGTTTTGATGTGGGAATGTTGACAGGCTGTTCTAGCATTTGGATGTGAGTTTGGCTTTTGACTGTTTGGCTAGTTCAGTCCTGCTCCCAGCACCAGCTTCATTTAAAACTTCAACAATTAAACCTTTGTATATTCTTCAGACGAACAGATCTTGGTGGTTATTGCCAAGATACTGTCCCTGGACCAAGCTTTGATCTCGATCAATGATCTTCCAAGATGTTTTGCTATAAATCTGATCATGATCTCCAGCCTTCTCTTTCTGACACATCATAACTTGACCATCTTGATTGGATTTCTTCAATCTCTAGTCTTCTGATCTCAGAATCAAGTTTTTCAGTGTCATGGCCTTGCCTAAACAACTGATCAATGATGTTATCCATTGATCTGCTGTGTTCGGCATCAGCCTCTTTCACCATCAGCTCCAAGGCTTTCTCTTTTTCATCCTTCTTCTTTTTCTTGTATGTGACATGAAAGTCTTTTGAACTTTCAGTCACTTTCTCCATGGTAGCCTCCTCCTTCTCATTTTCCTTCTCTTTCTCAGTCTCCTCAACCAACTCCTCAGTTTCCACTACTGTCTCTTCTGTTTCTTCCTCCTTCTTCTTCTCTTTCTTTTACCTTTCACTGCTGAACTCTCCCCCTTTTGGGTGCATTGGTTGCAGGGAATTGAGTAGCAGAAAGTTGTTTGCTCAGAACATTCTCCACCATGGGTTGTAAGACAGAAGAAAGTCTCTCATCAACAGTTTTGATCACCAATTCAGTTAGCTGTGGGGTGATGAGAGATAGGGGATTTTGAAGGATAGCAGCCAGTTGCTCAGGGGGGTTCTGTCCTGAGGAATGGTGCCAGAAACAGAGGCAGGTGGCTGAGATTTTGTGAGTGGTTGTGTGTTTAGGAGACCTTCAGAGGAAGGTGCCATCTGTTGGGTTGATGTGGTGGCAGATGGTCTTACTCCTTGAGAGAGTTGGTCAAGTAGGTTTTGCAGTCTACTGACTTCCTCCTCTAGGATCGTGTTCTGGGCAAGAACATCATAGAAGAAGCCCAGGTCATCATCAGCATATGCTGAATCACCTGACCTCCTGCTTGTAGCAGGATATACATGCTCTGGGTGTAGACCAGATGTAGCATGTGCCCCTTGTCTTGGAACTGGGGACTTCCAGCCTCAGGACGTTGTCCTTCATCGGCTGTTGCCTCTGGGAGGTCTTAGCAATGTTACCAGCCTCACTCTGGTCATGTGCTGAGTCAGAGGAGGTGGCAGCCTCACTAGATATTCTAATCTCCTTCTCTACACAGGAGATAGAATTGGTAAACCCCGGTGCTGTGGGTTCTCAAATACACTGTGTTCCTCCCCCTCAATTGTAGAGGCATTCCCAGTAAGAAGTGGTTTCTGGGGAGGGGGTGAGGAGTGCAATTGAGTCAGCACTTGAGCAACTATTAAAGTTGGGCTGTGAGGGGCGGTTGTGTGGGGTACAGGGGTAGAAGCAGTGTGCACCTGGGGTGGATGGTGCTCTTCAATGGCAATCTCCTCAAGTGAGGAAGATCCCAGATAAGTAGTGCCCCTTGGGTTGCTGCAGGCTCCTGTTGAGAGGAAGCCTGAGCGGCTGTAGCTGGAGGAGTCATTGTATCCACTAGGGGGTTTGGACTAGTGGATATATCCTGCGTTTGTTGTGCAGGAGCATCCTCAGGGGACTCAATTCCTGAGTAGCTTTTTGGGTTTCTTTTTGGTGGGTTTGGTGGGGACATTGGATTTGGAGGTGGTGGCTGTGGGTTCCAGCTGCGTGGGTTTTCGCAGCTTGGCAGCCAGTTTGAGTGTCCGGTCGGAGTTGTGCCGGGAGTATACTTCTGGCAAAACAGCCGTAGCAGGGACTCCCACGCAACAAGTCCCTCAGCATTAAGCTGGTCTATTATAATGGCCATGATGAACCGGATAGAGTATCCAACGGTTGGCAGTTAATTTTTGAGCCATATCTTTGAGCTCTGAAAATATTAATTCGGAAAAGTTCAGTGGTTGTTGCTCAAGGATAGAATAATACCTGCTGCCATTTGGTGGACATTTGATCCCAAGACGATGTCTTAGGGGCCAAACATACATTGACCATGTGAAAGATCAGGCGCTCAGCATCATTAAAATGTTTCTTCATATGGTGGTGGCACTGAGATCACCTTGATATCCATGCCGAGCAAATGAGAGATCTATAGAGCCCTTCGGATATCCAGCAGGAGAGGTAGCATCACTCAGTTGAAGAATTTTACGGATTGTTGCAGGAGTAATCACTACTTCGTTGTTGTTGACGACTGACCGGAGGGATAGTGTGTTGCTCTCCTCAGTAGTAACATTAACGTTCATCCAAAATTGGTTCAAGGATTCGGCATGTAAAACGGGGTTCAGAAGGAATGCCTGTTGTATTGGGACTGGACCATGAGATCGATAGCATTATCGAACTTAGTCCAGATCGGCGATTTTGTGAGGTAGGCAACACAGTTGTGTCGCGGTTTAATTTGCAAAGACGCCATGGAAATTTGTTGGAGAGGAACGTTAGGTTTGAAGAAGATGAAGTATGGAGAGCTCAGGTTAAGGGTATATATAGGGTACGGGTGAGGAAATGACTGAAGGATGTGGTGTTAGTCATCAGTAGTTTTAAACGACCGTTGACATGGTATTATCCTTTCAGACGTTGAAACAGCTGAAGTCGCGGTGTTAGGCATCAGTAGTTTAGAAAACTACTGAAGACCGTGGTTTTGACTTCAGGTGATTGAAACAACTGAGGACATGGTGTTTGTCATCAGTAGTTATGAAACTACTGAAGACAGTGGTTTAGTCATCAGCTGTTGTAAACAACTGAACGTGGGGTTTTGGTTTTGCTTCAGTTGTTTAAAATGAAACAGCAGTGGTACAAACGACTGAGGAGAAAGTTCTCGTCAGCTGTTTTCGTCAATTCTTAGCTTTTCAGCTGTTTCAAACTATCCTCAACACATTCATCAGTCTTTATGGCTGATTTCAGTTGTTTCATAGGACATCAGTACTTATCTGTTTTTACTGATTTCAGTAGTTATGACTACATCAGTAGTTGTAACTACTTCAGTAGTTTAGAGCAGATGAAGTACTTCAGTACTTGTGAGAACTTTTAGCCTTCAGTAGTTATAAAAAGTACTGAGGTTAAAAGAGCTCATCAGTACTTATATGTGACATGCACTCATGATCATCAATATGAATTACTGAGATCATCAGTAGTTGTCACCTATTCTAGCTGCAGCATACCAAGCCTTAACACCAGGTTTTGGAAAGTTGAACTATCCAAAGGCTTAGTAAAAATGTCTGCAAGCTCATCAGCACTGGGCACAAACTTAGGATCAATCAGACCTTTTTCAAAACAGTCTCTTATAAAATGGTGTCTGATCTCTATATGTTTGGTCCTAGAGTGCTGGACTGGATTTTTGACAATGCAAAGAGCTGAAGCACTATCCATTAACAATGGAGTCTTAGTCTCTGTAATGCCATAATCCAAAAGTTGGTTTTGAAGCCAGAGTACCTGAGATGTACAGCTTGCAGCAGCAGCAATGTACTCTGCTTCCGCAGTGGATGTAGCAACTGAGGTCTGTTCTTGCTCTGCCAAGAAATCAAGCAGTTGCCTAGGAATTGGCATCCACCAGAAGTTGATTTCCTGGTCAACTTACACCCTGCATAGTCACTGTCAGAAAAAGCAACTAATTTACCAGAATGGTTGGTAGAATACCATAAACCTAGAGATGGAGTGCCTTGCAGATATCTAAAGATCCTCTTGACTGCAATCAGATGAGACTCTTTAGGTGCAGCCTGAAATCTAGCACAAACACATGTAGCAAACATAATATCTGGTCTAGAAGCTGTTAAATACATCAAGGACCCAATCATACATCTGTAAAGTGTTCATCAACCACTTTACCTTTCTGATCTGAGTCCAGTTGTGTGGTGCTGCTCATGGGAGTAGAACAGGGCTTACAGTTTTGTAAATCAAACTTTTGCAAAAGATCTTTTGTATATTTGGATTGATGAATAAAAATTCCATCAGCCTTTTGTTTGATTTGCAACCCCAGAAAGAACTGTAATTCTCCATGGCACTCATTTCAAACTTCTGTTGCATCAACTTTGTAAAGGCATCACACAACTTTGGATCAGAGGATGCAAAAATAATATCATCTACATAAATTTGAACAAGTAGATTATGCTGCCCAGCTTTCTTAATAAATAAAGTCTTGTCTATGGAGCCTCTAGTGAAATTGTTTTCCAGAAGAAAGTTTGATAATGTCTCATACCAGGCTCTGGGAGCTTGTTTTAACCCATAAAGAGCTTTATCAAGCTTATACACCCAATTAGGATGTTTGTTGTCCTCAAAGCCTGGAGGTTGACATACATAAACTTCTTCTTTAACTTTTCCATACAAAAATGCACTTTTGACATCCATTTGAAAGACTTTAAGTTTTTGATAAGCAGCATAAGCTAAAAACAATCTAATTGCTTCCAGTCTGGCTACAGGGGCAAAGGTTCATCATAATCAATACCTTCTTCTTGTGCAAACCCCTGAACAACCAGTCTGGCCTTGTTCTTAACAATAAGCCCATTTCATCAGTTTTGTTCCTAAACACCCATTTAGTGCCTATTGAACTTACCTGGAGGTAGAGGAACCAGTTCCCACACTTGCTGTTTCTTGAACTGAAGAAGCTCAAGCTGCATGGCATCAACCCATCCATTGTCCTTTAAAGCAATGTGATATTCTTTGGCTCTGCTGACTGATGAAGAGAGCATAGAAGCAGAAGTTTGACAATTGCCTTCTTGTTGATACTCCAGCAGTGATATCACCAATGATTTGAGACATGGGGTGATTCTTCAGATCTTGATACACAATGAGATCTGTGCAAGTGTTTGTAGCCGGTTCAGCAGCAACAGATGGTGATGGTGAATCATTTCCTTGAAACCAATCAGTGGATGGTAATTCAAAGGAAGTTGAATTCGAAGAAATCTCATCAGCATTAGTTGTGGATGGTGCTACTGGTGCTACAGGAACATCAGGTCTAGTTGAATCAGGCAGCTGATCACTAAACCTGAAGAGGTGAGTACTGCAATCATCATCATCATCAGCAGTACCACCAGGTGGTGAACTATTGACAGGAGCAACAGCAGGAGTTGATAAGGAACATATTGCAGTATGTCCAGATCAAATAAATCCACAGGACTTTGTGGAATCTTGTCCTTTGGAGATTCATTAAACTTAACATGTAGAGTTTCTTCAACCATCTTTGTTCTGCAGTTGAAGACTCTGTATGCTTTGCAAGTAGATGAATAACCAACAAAGTATCCTGCATCCACCTTAGGATCAAATTTGTGGAGTTGATCCTTTGTGTTGAGAATAAAACAGGGACACCCAAATGCTTTGAAAAATGAAATCAGTGGAGCCAAATGATGGAGAACTTCATATGGAGTCTTCATCAACCTCTGATTTACTAAAACTCTATTTTGCACATAACAAGCTGTGTTGACAGCTTCGGCCCAAAAGGTCAATGGCAAACTGAGTCAGCCAGCATGGACCTTGCAGCTTCAATGAGGGTCCTGTTCTTTCTCTCCACTACTCCATTTTGTTCCGGAGTCCTTGGAATGCTGAACTGCCTTTTGATTCCTTTGAGAGATAGAAGTCATCAAGTGTATGATTTCTGAACTCAGTTCCATTATCACTCCTAATACACTTGACTGGAAGGGAATACTGCTTCTCAATGTACAGCACAAAGTGGATAATCTTCTGAGCAGCCTCATCCTTTGAATGTAGAAAGAAAGTCCATACAAATCTGGAGTAATCATCCACAATTACCAGACAGTATTTCTTCTTTGCCATGCTCATTACTCTCACAGGACCAAATAGATCCATATGCAGTAATTGCAAGCAGGCAGTGGACTTGGACACTTCAATAGGAGGAAATGAGACCTTGTGCTGTTTTCCTTTTAAACAAGCAGTGCAAGTTTCATCACAGTGGAACTCCTTTATTGGTAAGCCTCTGACTAAACTATTGTGGCTAAGCTGATTCATGTTTTTGAGATTAACATGACCAAGCCTCCTGTGCCATAGTTTAGATTCTTGAAAAGAGGCTTTGGAAAATAGGCAAGGATTACCTTTGAGATCTATCTTCTTAGAGAGATCTAAGGCATACACTCTTCTGTCCTGTTGGCTTTCAGGAGAGTGTGATCATCCAATACCTTGTCAATCAAGGGCAAAACTTTGGATGACAGAATCCTACAGTTTTGACTTGTGAAAAGGGCAACATGGCCTTTATCACACATTTGACTGACACTCAAGAGGTTGTACTTGAGATTTTCCACATGATTAACATCATCAAATTTGATTTCTCCATTGGAGACAAAGCCCTTACCGATGATGTAACCCCTAGCATCATTGCCAAAAGAGACAAATCCCTCTTTCCTTGAGAGTAGTCATGAAGAAGAGAGATGTTCCCAGTCATGTGCATGGATCCCCCACTGTCTACATACCAGATGCTATTTGGCATGTTGAAGAACCCTGCAATAATAAACAATCAGTTAGTTTTAGAGACCCAAACCTTTTTGGTTTTGGGCCTGGTCTCATCAATAGATGGTAAACTAGCATGTTTATTTGTAACAACAGCCTGAGAGGAAGAAGATGGTGCAGAAGAGGAGTCCTTTGGCTTAGACCTCCTTTTCTGTGGTTTCAACATAGGAGAATCTAGTTGGTTAACTCTACCCAACAGATGTTGTACCATCATCACCAGCTGTGTCTGATTTTGTGATAAAGCTTTCAGCTCATCAGACACATTGCTAGTGGAGTTAGATAAGGTCCTATGTTGCACCTTCTTCTTTTGAGCACCCTCAGCTGTCACCTGTTTAACTCCTTCCTTTTTGGATTGCTTTAAGGACTTAAGGGTTACAGGATTTGATGTTGCTGATACAAATGTGGTCTCAAACTCAGTTTTCATTTTTACCATTTTCTCATTAATTTCTTCCTTTTGTTTGAGTTTGGAACCTCTTTTGTACCAACAACATCTGTAAGATGATTGAACAAACCACATACTTCACATGGTTTCTTCTTCATCTTAGGTTGATCATTAACTAAAGATGATGAAGCAACTGAAGACTTGTTCTTCAATGCTTTGGAAGCATTGGTTGCTTTCTTAACAGCATCTTTAGTAGTCTTCAAACTCTTTCTACTGCCAGTTTTCTTCTCTTCAGTACTGACAGCAGTTGAAGTTTGAACTTCAGGAGTTGAATCCTGCTCTCCAGTCCTTTCAGGACCTTCAGGATTGACTCCTGAGTTGATCAACTTATTGATCATGTGAATGTCAGCATTTGGACCATCAACATCAGCTGATAGGTTCAAAGAGGACTTGATACTGACTGCTACTTCTGATTGTGCTGTATCAGAAGGTAGATCACATGACTTGATGGATTGGTTATCACTCTCACCATCAGATTCTACCTCTGCTCTTGGGGTAAAAACTGTAGGTGGAGCAGTGTGATTGTAACCAATTCCAAACTTCACATTTGAAGCAGATTGCTTACTAAGAAGCATTTCAAAACCTTTGCATGATTGTACCCATCTATCACACTCGACCTGGGTAACTGCAAGGGTTTCTTTGAGATCTTTGTACTTCTCTAGAAGTACATCTTCTCTAGCCTTATCATCAATTATTTTGCAATTCAGTTTATAAACCTCATCATTTTATCTTTGAGCACAAACTCAAACTCAGCTTTGTTTTGGAAATTATTGTTCTAGCTCAATGTTCTTATTAATTAAAGCTACATTTGCTTCTCTAATGGAAGCAAATGCTGCTATGCATTGTTCAGAACATAATTTGGCTTTTGCCTCAGAGGATACCTGTGATACTGAGGTGTAGAGGCATTGGAAGATGAAGTATCAGCAGACTCCAAAGCCATAAGAGCTAGATTCCCAAAGGGACTGTCACCACCATGTTGACCAGCACCTGAGAACAGTTGATCATGACCAGACAAGTCATCTGGTAAACTGCTCCAGTCAACAACTCCTGGGGTGAAGAAGCTGTGTTGTTGAGATGAAGGTTGTTGATGAGATAGGGAAGGCTGAGGTTCTGGTAATGCATGAGGTTGTGGTGTCATAGGAACTTGAACTTGACTTGACTGTGGCATGTAATAACAAGGGTACTGATAAGGCATTTGACCCTGAGAAACAAAATATGCCGGAGATGTTGTTGAGGATGATGACTAGATGTGACAGGATGTTGCCCTCTGTTTTGTTGACTGTTGCCAGGAAAAGTCACAAAGGGTGCAGTAGAGTTTGATCCAGTTGATCTACACTCTCTTGCAAAGTGTCCAAGCCGTTGGCATTTGTGACACCTCAACTTGCTCTTGTCAAAACCAACTTTGGTTTTGCCAGAGAGTCCTGGGAATTTTTTCCAGTTCTTTTGTAGAACTTCTGAGATCTGATATTTATCAAGGCCATTTGGCTCAAAAATCCATCTCTTCTAAGTCATCATCAGCAATCCCCTTGAGATCATCCATGATGAAACATAAATCATTATTACCTCCAGTAAATGACCATCAACACTTACAAATGCAGAATTAGAAGTGCTCGAAGAGAAATTAATATGCTCATCATACTGGCATTCAGATGCAGCATATTCTGACTCATGACCCACCAAGGCAGTGTTGCCTTGAATAAAGTCTTCAGTGAGCTTTCCAGATGAAGACAGCTTTCTCTTCTGTTCTATCTCTCTCTCAAAAGTGAGCAATTTCCCATGGAGTTGGGTGAGAGATAGTTTGTCCAAACTTGCACTGGAGCGTAGGACAATAGTATATGTGTCCCATCTCAGGCAGGATGTGATCTGAGAAATCTGTTATCATCTGAATATTGGTGTATTCAAGTTTGACCATTTTTAGTTCAGAGATCAAACAAGAAAAACCGCTCATATTGTTGAGTCAGTGTCTCACCCTTTCTATGAGAAAAAGTCTCATATTGTTGGGCAAGAATTTCTCTATTATTTGCCAAGACCTCATCAGTTCCTCCAAATTGTTCTTTCAAAGCAATCCAGAGGTCATGGGCAGTTTCATGATGCATTAGCCCAGAATAGATTTCATTGGGCAAAGCCATGGCCAGAATTCCATGGGCTTTTGCATCAATCTCAAGCAACTTTTTATCCTCATCTGAGTATTGCTCCTCCTCTTCGGAACCATTTGATTGGTTTCGGGTTATTCACCATAGGCTTGTGTGGACCATGTACCACTGATGTCCAACACCCTGCGCTGTTAACAGACAGGTGATGGAGCATACGTCTTTGCCATATGTTATACTCATTCCTAACCAGCATAGGAGGCTTGGTTGAGGAACCAGTATTGTGAGGATCATTGGAGGGAGTGGTCATTTTCAGTTCAAAAACAGTTTAGTTCAAGTTTTAAAAAGTTTTAGACAAACCACAACAAACTCAATGAGAACCAAGAATAAGATCTCAGGATGAATGAGCAGAAATACAGAAAATTCAATCTCTATAACCGTTTCTTGCAAAAACAAAAGCTAATTCAATCAAACTTGGATCTTGAATAGCAGTTTCAATGATCAATTATTAGATCGATCAATGATTAACCTGCTCTGATACCATTTGACAGGATCAGTGATCAAGTTTGATGTTTATCAGAATATAAAGCAGCGGAATACACAAACGAATTAGACAAATTGTAGCAAGCAAACAATATATGTAAGCGTTAAGATAGCATACGGTTATAGGGAGAGAATATGAATTTCTGATTTCTAGGAATGTTTATAGATGGAGAATATTTCTAATCAAATCAATCAAACATTCCATTCAATTGCTCATATCGCTCAATGATTACAATGGGTTGTCACTCCTTATATAGAGTGCAACAGTCACTGCTGTTATCACGGAAAGTGACAACTGGCAGATCCAATACAGAAATAACTAAATCTTAACAAACTACTGAAATGTTCACAACTACTGAGAACATATCAGCAAGTTAAGTACAAAAATAAAAACTACTGAAACTACAACGACTGAAGAACAAGCTCTTCAGTCGTTTTACAAAACTACTGAAACATAAAACATAAAACTACTGATATCACAACTACTGAAGAAGTACTTCAGCAGTTGTGACAAACTACTGAGGCTTCAGTACTTGGTCTTCAGACTTTGACCTTCAGGCGTTTCATCAGCTGATGACTTCAGTAGATATCATCAGCTGATGTCTTCAGTCTTGTCTTCAGACTTTGTACATCAGTTGTTGATCTTCAGCACTTGTGAACTCTTCAGCTGTTGTGCTTCAGTACTTTGGTCTTTCAGCTTCAGCACTTGTGTTCTTCAGCTGTTGTACTTCAGCACTTTGGTTCTTCAGCTGTTAAGGTCTTCAGCACTTGATCTTCAGCTGTTGAAGTCTTCAGCACTTGTCAAACTACTGATGAGGCTTTCAGCAGTTGTTGTGATACCGTGTGGGACTTAGAGATTTTCTGATCTTGGCTCATTGGTTCTTTTGGTCCAACAAACTGCTATTCTCAAGAGAGTCAAGCTCCGAAAAGAAAACAATATTCGAGGTACTCTCAGGCCAATCATCATCATAGACCAACCAAGCTATCACTCCAACAATCACAACATTAGTATATCATTTTCTCATCATCAAAAAACATACCAAAATCAACCACAATTGACAAATAAAGCTAATTCAAGAGATCAGCCTTCTGCCGTGCCGTTGTGACAAACAAGATGGGATATGTGACTTGAGTTGTATGCTGAGGAAGTCAAGCAGCAATTCTAGAGTCATGCTCTTATGGATCACTCAATGATGGACCATCTTCAATGCAACTGAGGTTAATAAAAACTAACCTTGTAGTGAAAAATGCATAAAATGAATACAAGAGTATAGCAAAACACAACCATAAACTGGAGTTAAAATGTAAAGGAAGAAAAAGTGAAGTCAGAACTGATGAAAGAGAGAACTAAAAAAGTAGTTTTGAAATCAAAATAAAATCTCATTTAAGACATAGAAAAATGCATGGTGAGACTCTGCAAGTCACCAAATAACATGGTTTGGTGAAAAGGTCCATGCTTTTGGTAACTGATATTGAGATCTTCAGTCTGTAAACTTTCTCTTATGTACTTTATCTTTTTGCTAGATAGGAGCTGAGTATGGCATGTCATAGTCACTAGTCAAAAGGCAATCTGCTTTTGACTCTACAATGATTTTTTGTGGTCTAGTCAATTGTATCCAGCTGGCTTTCAAAGTATAGGCCGCTATAGGATGTTGTATAAGTATCTCATGTTCTTGTATCTTTCGAATATGCTTTGTAAAACTTGTAATAGAACATAGAGAAGGCAATATACTGCATTCTTGAAAACCAAACACTTGTGCTCTTTGTGTTCTGTCTCATATACTACATGTGTTCTTAGTGTGACCTCTTGGTTAATCAGTTTACTGTTTCATCTAAGTTTAGTTTATCTCCTCTTTGTGTTGTTGTGTTGTAACTTATTCCCTTCAACGATCCTGCATTTGGTATCAGAGCGTAGAGGCTCTTGATATAAGATCTCACCACCTTAAGATCTCTCTCACACACAAATACTAAACTTTTCTAATGGCAGCCATTTCCAAAACTGATATGGAAACTGGAACCATGAACAAGTCCCCACTCATCACTCTTGATGAGTCTGATACCTGGTGTTTAAGAATGAAAGGTTTTATCAGGTCTCTTGATTCAAGAATGTGGGAGTCTATTAAGAATGGACCTTTCATACCCAACACTCGTTCTGCTACTGGTGCTGGTATGATCCCCAAAGATGTGGTTGACTACTTTGATGAAGATAGGAAGAGAGTAGAGATAGACAGAAAAGCCATGACAGCTCTTCAAACTGCCCTTCCAAACTCTGTGTACAGAGGTTTCAAGAAGTGCAGAACAGCCAAGCAGCTGTGGGATGCATTGAAACTGATGTATGAGGGTTCTTCTGAAGCCAAGGAGAACAAGAAGGATCTCCTAAAGCAGCAGTTTGAAAACTTCACCTTCAAAACAGGTGAGACCATGACTCAGCAGTACTTCAGGTATGTTGAGATTGTGGATACCCTAGTGGATGGAGGAGTTTCTCTTGAAAACAGAGACATTGTAAGGAAGTTCATGTCCTCAGTTACTAGGTAATGGACACACTACTGTGTGGTGATCAAGAGAACTAAAAATCTCAAAACTCTTACTCTGATAGAGTTATATGGGATTCTCAGTGGCTACCAGATGGAGATGAACATGCAAGGTTCATCTGGAAACTCCAACAATCAAATGGGTTCAACCCTACATATGGTTGAAAGGGATAGCATAGAACCCAAACATCATCTCTTATGCTACCCTGAGAACTCACCCAAGGGTCCTTTCATCCAAGAACCATGTTGTCTAACTCTAAACTGCCCACCACCTTCTGGGCAGAGGCAGTCAACACTGCCTGCTATGTGCAGAACAGAGTTTTAGTAGTTAAGACTCATGGCAAGACTCCTTATGAACTTTGGCACAAGAGGAGACCTTTCATTGGTTTTCTCAGGTCATTTGGATGTCCTTGCACCATCTTGAATACCAAAGATCAAATTGCCAAGTTTGCTGAGAAATCAAATGATGGACACTTTATTGGATACTCTTCCCAAGCTAAGGCTTATAGAGTATACAATCTGAGAACTAGAATTATTGAGGAGTCAGCCAATGTGACTTTCAATGAACACACACCTTGTGTTACTGGTTCTGGTCTGTATTGGCTGTTTGATCTTGATTTGGTTACCAACTGTTTTAACAAATCTTGTGAGAATGCTTCAGGATTTGCAAAAAAATTGAAAATAGATGATTCTGATCCAAGATTTGAGCTAGGAAGATCTTCAAGACACATATCTTCAGCTCCAGTTGGAACCACTTCTGCAAATGAGGTTTCTATCAGCCCTACAATGACAAATTCAGCTAATACATCTGGTATGCCTTCAAATTCCAGCTCAAAGGCTCTACAACCAGATAAGAACACCTCAACTATGGAAGACAAAAATGGTGATGGTGACAGTGACCAAGAATTTCTTGATGCCACTAACCACACTGTCGATGAGAACATCAATGATGTCACACACTTCTTGGATCAAGTTTCACTTGAAAAGCGTGTTGATGTGGTGGGAGAAACATCTATGCCAGATCTAAAGTTCCCAAATTTAGATCTTTCTCAACAACTTGTTGTGATCCTTAGCTTAGGATCCACAAGTCTGAACCTACCACAAACATCATTGGAGATGTTATCTCAGGGGTAAAGACAAGAGGACAAACCCATGAAGCAAATGTTTGTCTTCACTCGTGTTTTCTATCCCAGATAGAGCCAAAGAAAGTTGATGAAGCTCTAAAGGATGGAAGTTGGGTTGAAGCTATGCATCAAGAGCTGCTTCAATTCAAAAGGCAGAAAGTTTGAAACCTTTGTCCTCTTCCTTCTGGGAAGACTACCATTGGAACCAAATAGGTGTTTAGGAACAAGACAGATGATAGAGGCATCATCATCAAGAACAAAGCTATACTGGTTGTTCAAGGATACACACAAGAAGAAGGGATTGAATACACTAATGTCTTTGCTCCAGTGGCAATATTAGAAGCTGTTAGGATATTCCTAGCATTTGCTGCATCCAAGAACTTCAAGGTTTTTCAACTTGATGTGAAGTGTGCCTTTTCGTATGGAGTGATAGATGAGGAGGTTTATGTCAAACAACCACCTGGTTTTGTAGATCCTGATCATCCTGATCATGTCTGCAAGCTTGACAAAGCTCTCTATGGGCTGCATCAGGCACCCAGGAAGTGGTATGAGACACTGTCTGAGTAACTCTGTAAACATGGATACCGGAGGGGTACTATAGATGCAACTCTCTTCATCAACGGACAAGGAAAAGACATATTGCTAGTTCAGGCATACGTGGATGACATCATCTTTGGTTCAACTAATCCAAAGCTCTGCAAAGACTTTGAGAAGCTGATGAAAGACAGATTTGAAATGAGTGCCATAGGGGAACTCAATTTCGTTCTGGGAATTCAAATGAAGCAAGTTGAAGATGGCATGTTCATAAGTTAGTCAAAGTATGTTCAGGACATACTCAAGAGGTTCAATATGACTGACTGTAAGATTGCTAAGACACCCATAGCCAGAAACCACTCTCTTGGTCCTGATCTTGAGGGGGAGTGTGTAGATGAGCATTTATACAGGGCTATGATTGGGTCTCTTATGTATCTTACTGCTACCAGGCCTGATATCATGTTTGCTACATGTATTTGTGCAAGATATCAAGCCAACCCTAAGATGTCTCACCTTATCACGGTCAAGAGGATTCTAAGATACCTCAAGGGTGCATCAACACTTGGCCTATGGTATCCCAAGAATTCTAACTTAATCTATATGCCTATACAAATAGTTATTATGGTGGTTGCAACATGACTGCAAAGTCGACATCTAGGGAATGTCAATTTCTTGGTGGAAGGGTTGTCTCATGGCAATGCAAGAAACAATCCTGTGTCTCTACATCAACTGTTGAAGCTGAATACATGCTGCTGCAAGCTGCTGTGCTCAAGTACTTTGGATTCGGAATCAGTTGTTGGACTATGGGTTAAACTTCAAGGAGACTCCCATTCATATAGACAACAATAGTGCTATCTCAATCACAGAGAACCCTGTGCAGCACTCAAGGACAAAGCACATCAATATCAGGTATCATTTAATAAGAGATAACTATGAAAAAGGATTAATTAAACTAGTCAAGGTTCACACAGATGAACAATATGCTGATATGTTTACAAAGGCTTTTGATGAACAGAGATATAAATATCTTATATCAGCTATTGGGATGATAAACCTTGAGTAAGCTTTTCTTAAAACTGATTCTTATTATTTCTTAAAATATGTGTGTCCTAAGTTGTCTAGTTCATCACTTTCATAAGCTCATGTTTTCTTTGGATGAAAATTTCTTTTTGAAGACTTTCCTTAGATTTTTTAAAATTTTTGATACTTCGGAAGTTTTGTTTTAATTTCGGAAGTAAATCATACCTTCAAATTAATTAACTGTCTAAGAAGTTTACCTTTGGAAGAATGTTCAAAATTATCTTCCGAAGCTTAAATATTTGTCTCAGACACTTATTCAATTTGAAGGACCATTTACTTCTGAAGCAAAATTAACTCTTGGAAGCTTTGTCTGTTTACACACAAAGCACTCAAGCTTTAATTTTTCTTCCGAAGAAAAATTTTCAAATTTCTCAGGAAATTCTTCCGAAGTCATTTTAGCTTCGGAAGCTTTTTAATTAAAACTTCCGAAGATAATTAACCTTTGGAAGCTTTTTGACTTCCAAGAAAACTAATTTTTGAGCAAAAAGTAAACTACTTTTTCAGAGGTGGGACCGACATCCGGATTTCAAAGTTTATCCTCTTTCTTTAAACTTTATCTGAAATCCCTCTCACATATAAACCCAACGGTTTCCCCCTCTTTCTATCATATGTTCTTCCTCCAAACCTAAAAACCCAAATTTCTCTCTGAAATGTCTTTCTTTCTTCTTCCTTCATTCTTAAGCTACTTCAAAATGGCCAACCTTGCTCACAGAAATGATCCCAACTTTACCATGCAGCTACACAGACAACACAATCAGGTTGCTCTGTTATGCTCTGAGAAAGATCCTCATTTCTCAGAGGTTAGCCGTTTCTTGTCTTTGTCGAACTACTTCACCTCCCTCACCATTGATCCTCCACTCTATGAGGATCAGTTGCTTGAATTCTGGAAGACCTGCCAAGAGGTCATTATGGATGGGGAGAAGGCACCGTCTACCACAGTGCAGGAGAGAACAATCTTCATCACTCCGGCCATCATCAACAGACATCTTCAGCTGGATGATGAAGAAGGTGAGGTGTTCTTCCCAAAGGAAGCTGTTAATCATTCCTTTGAGTAGATGGGGTACGAGGGAGATTTCTCTGTAAAGACCTTCAGGAAAGGGAAGGTCTCATCCCAATAGAGATTCCTGCTACATGTGGTCATCCACAGCTTATCAAACAAGCATGGTGGATGGGACCAGATTCCTGAAGATCTCTCCTTCATAGTCCATGGAATGGTTCAAGGGGTCAAATTCAGGTACTCTTAGTTTTTTATACAAATTCGCTTGCTAATTTAGACTCCTTAGAATATTACATGTTTTCTAGATATGTCCAGTACATTCTTAACTGTGAACTGGGCTCACAGTTAAGGGAAACAGGTAACATTCTTAAATTGGGACAGATGAAGCCCGGCATCTTTCAAATATTGAGAAAGTCCACTGTTGGATTCTCTGGGGTAGAAACAGCCCTAGTCCCAAAAGTGTTAGAGCTCATTGCTTAAGGTGGCAACCTAGCAGCACAAGCTAGTGTTGAACCCACACCTGCTACTTCCCAACCACCCACACAGTCTCAAATATCCATCACCTACCAAAAAAAATACAAACGAACCCCTGCACAGACTATTCAGTCTGTGGAGGTCCCCATATACTCACCCATACAGGAAGAAATGGACACTGGAGCTCCCATTTCTCCTGAGGAGCAGACCACTCCCATCACTTCATGAATCAGTGCTGAGGTTCCTCACGCTCAGCCTGATGAGCTCATCAGCCCTACTGCCTTAAGCCATCACTCTGAGTCTCAACACTCAAGTGATCAACCTTCAGGGGACAGTTACCATTCCCAGCCTATAGATCTCAACCAACCAATTCCCAACCTTGACTTCTATACTGATGAAGAAATAGGTTTCAGTGAGTATAATGAATCTATCTTCTTTCCCCCTACTCAAAGAGAGATGAGTACTCCTGAGTCTCCTACATCTATCCCACATCAGTCACCTACTACTGAGGTGGACACTACTGAACATGTTCAGGATGTCCATATAGAAGAGGCTCTCACTTCTGAAAGTGATTACAACATTAAGACCTCAACCATGGCAACTCAGCCCACCGACATCTCAACTGAGACTGCCAGTGAGCAGAGAAAATCCAGTAGCCAAGAACTGAGAACTGGTCATGAGAGAAAGGACTCTGGTCCAATCTTCTCCACCCCCAGTGATTCTTCTGATGAAGATAAGGGGGATCTGAGACTAAAAGTGCAAAAACTATCTAAAACATGCACTTACCTAGTCTCAAAGGTCAGTCACCTTGAATCTCAGGTGAGTATCTTACAAAACAGGATTAATGATCAGCAACTTGAGATTTCATATCTTAAGGAAAAACTAGCTGGGAGACCCTTAAGGAGAGCTCACCCAGGAACACAAGAGCCTATGGATGTGATTGACCTATCCTCCAGCTCACCTATGCAAGTGGGTGATGCTACCAAAAATGGGGAGAAAGTCACTCCAGCCATAGAACCTGGGAGTTCCTCCGAGAGAATGGACATTGAGGACTCACCATCCTCACTTGCAACTATGCATTCTCAGCAACCTCCTCTAGTTCACATTGATGTGGACTACATAGACTCCTTCATACGGAGTCTGTTTGAGGATGGGATACCAAGGGCTATGTCACCTTCATCATCCTTCAATCATATTATTGGGTGGAGGTATGACAACAATAGGAGAGCCCTTATTATCATAAGAGTTCAAGGATAGCAAGAAGTCTTTAATTTTCAGAACTTGGACAACTATGAAGGTCTGGATCTAGTCAACATGCCACTTGTCACCCAAGCCAATCAAGACAAGCTGACAGACTGGCTAAATAAATCCAAGACAGGATCATTGTAGAGTTCAGTCTAAGGAGACTGAGGCAATTAGGCAATGTCATCGGTGAACTGGATGTTGAGGCAGACCCTAAGATTAGCTTCATAGGGGAAACCTTGACTGAAGGCCCAGTGACATAACCTGAGAGCCCTGTCTCATCATCTCCAACTGCTACAGAGATCCATATTCCTTCTGAGACACCTGCTAGTGAAGGTGTTTCTCAACCTCTCTCTGGCCTGAGCTCAGATGCTGTAACGAGCAATGAAGGCCAAAGCTCTCTCCACCCTGAGTCACAAAGGTCTGTGAGTGACAAAGGGAAAAGAAAGATGACATCTGAGGAGATTGAGGAGGAGGAGAGAGAGAGAGGAAAAGGAGGCTAAAGGGAGAAAGTTCCTGTACTGATTCTCCAAGACTCATGGAGTCTGCAATCAAGGCTGCCCCCAGACTAGATACTCAGAATGATAAGTTAAGGGCAGTCAGGATTAACTATCTGCAGACTAGGAAATATGACATAGATAGTGTCATCTCTCTCCCCTGGGATGAATTGAATGAGCTGGTTGATCTGGAAAGGTCAAGAGAGAAGAAGGAGGCAGAAGATGCAGAACTCCTAGTATAAGTCAAAGAAGAGAGAAGAAGAAAAAGACTGTACAAAGGTATGCCTACCCTCTCACCAATTCAAGAAAGTCCTGAAGAAGAGGATGTGGTTCAGCAAGAACCTCAGGTAGATAAGGAAGAAGACAGAATCAAGATGATTAACTACCTGAGTGCCTCAGGCCTCTATCAGGCAGATGCACTCCTTCCCTTACCTTATGACTATGTTGAGTATGAGTATTTAAAACAACTTGAGCTTGAGTTAGTCAAGGAAAGAAAGACAACAAAGAAGAAGCTGAGGGAAGAAGCTGCAAAGTTAAGAGCCATCATCCAAAAGAGCATGAAGAAGTCTACTGATAGGCAGAGGAGGATGAGCTTCTTGAAGCTTGATGGATTCTCCGGAAGGAGACTTGGACCCATGTCTCTATCCACTATGGATAAGCATATCAGGGTAATCAAGCAGAAGATTAAGAGTGGAGAGCTCACTGACTTACACTCCACTCCAAGTCAGGCCCCACCTGAAGTGGAGGTTAAGGTTCAACAAACAGACACAACACAACCTGGACCTCCTGCTAATGCTCAGCAAGCTTCACATAGCAGGGTCAACCTCCTTCTCCATCTGAACCTGAGAGAGAGGAAGTCCCAACTAAGAAAGACAGTGAAGATCATTCTGGTGCTGCAGGCCAGTCTTCTCAATTAAAATTTGGAAAGAGAAGGAAAAGGATGGCTTCTAAACCAAAGTCTAAAAAGAAGAAGAAGCCTGAATCCCCTTCTGAACCTTAGGATGAATCAAAACAGCCTAAGGATATGCAGCCAGAGGATGCTCAATCAACTCCAACTTCAGTAGCTCCTCTAGCATCAGGAAGACCCATCTTGTCTTGGACATACACCACAAATCCAAAAAGGTGGCATGTTATTAGAGATCAAGGCATTGAATACATCTATACATGGCAAGATATGTTCCAGCTGCTTCTGTTTTAGTGGGTTTTGGTCTGGGAATTTTCACAGGCTGTTCTAGCATTTTGGATGTGAGTTCGGCTTTAGATTGCTTGACAAGTTCAGTCCTGCTCCCAGCACCAGCTTCGTTTAAGGCTTCAATAACCAATCCTTTTGTGTATACTTCAGACGAACAGATCTTGGTGGTTATTGCCAAGATGCTGTCCCTGGACCATGCCTTGATTTCAATCAATGATCTACCAAGATACTTCGCTATGAACCTGATCATGATTTCTAGCCTTTCCCTTTCCAACACATCATAACTTGCCCACCTAGCTTGGATTTCTTCAATCTCTAGTCTTCTGATTTCTGAGTCAAGTTTTTCAGTGGCGTGACCTTGCCTAAACAACTTATCAATGATGTTATCCATTGATCGGCTGTGTTCAGCATCAGCCTTCTTCACCATTGTCTCCAAGTCAGTCTCCTTTTCATTCTTCCTTTTCTTGTATGTGACATGAAAGTCTTTAGTACTTTCAATCACTTTCTCCATGTCAGCATCCTTCACCTTCTCCTTCTCAGTTTCTTTCCTATCTCCAATCCTCTTTCTTTTTGCTTTCACTGACTGAATCTCCCCCTTTTTGGTTGCATTGGTTGCAAGGGGTTGATTGTCAGAAAGCCTTTTGCTCACAACATCCTCTATCAAGGGTTGTATAACTGAGGGAAGCCTCTCATCAAGGGTTTTAAGCACCATATCAGTGATAGTTGATGTGATGAGAGGTAAGGAATGTTGAAAGATAGCAGCTATTTGCTCAGGGGGGTTCTGTCCCTGAGAAATAGTGCCAGAAGCAGAGGCAGGTGGCTGAGTGTTTTGGAGTGGCTCTGTGTATGGGAGACCTTCAAAGGAAGGTGCCATTTATGGGTTTTGAGGGGTAGATGGTCTTTGATCCTGAGAAATTTTGGCAAGCAGCTCTTTGAGTCTGCTCACCTCATCCTCGAGGATGGTGTTTTAGGCTAAAACATCATAAAAGAAGCCTAGGTCATCATCAGCGTTTTCTGAATCACCTAACCTCCTGATAAAATCAGGATGAACATGCTCTGAGTGTAGATCAGTAGTAGCATGTGCCCCTTGGTCATGGTACTGGGGACTTCCTGCCTTAGGAGTGTGTCCTTCATTGGCAGTTGCCTCTGGTGAGGTCCTATGGATAGTACCAGATTCATCCTGATCATTTGCTGAAGCAGGAGAAGTGGCAGCCTCACAAGAAATTCGAATCTCCGTTTCTACACTTGGAGATTGAATATGGTAACCCCTGTGCTGTGGGGTGTCAGAAGCACTTTGGTCCTCCCCCTCAATGGTTGAGGCCATCCCAGTTTTGATTGGTATCTGGGGAGGAGGTGAGGAATGCAACTGAGTTAGCACTTTGGCAATTATTATGGTAGGACTTTGGGGGGCGGTTGCAGTGGGAGAGGGTGTGAAGGCAGTATGCACCCGGGGAGATGGTGCGTTTCAATGGCAACCTCCTCAAGTGAGGAAGGTTCCAGATGTATAGGTGCCCCAGAGGTGGTTGCTACAGGCTCCTATTCAGAGGAAACCTGAGCAGTGAGGGTGAGTGAGTACGTGTATCTACTGGGGGGTTATGACCAGTAGATATAACCTGCGTTTGTGTTGCAGGGGCATCCTCAGGGGACTCATTTCCCTTAGTAGCCTTTTTGCTTTCTTGTGTTTGGGTTTGGTGGGGACAATGGATTTGGAGGTGGTGGCTGTGGGTTCTAGCTGCGTGGGTTTTCGCAGTTTGGCAGCCAGTTTGAGTAACTGGTCTAAGTTGTGCCTGGAGTATACTTCAGGCAATACAGCCGTGGCAGGGACTCCAAGGCCAACAAGTCCCTCAGCTTTCAGCTGGTTTACTGTAATGGCCATTAGGAACCGAGGATATAATATCCATCGATTAGCTATAGGCTTGGAGGCCATATCCTTGAGTTCAAGAAATAATATTTCAGAAAAATTTAAGCTTTGTTGGTCAAGGATAGAGAATAATACCTGCTACCACCTCGTCGACATTAGATCCCAAGAAGAAGTCTTAGGAGCTAAGCATACATTCACCATATGAAAAATTAGTCATTCCGCATCATGGAAATGCTTCTTCAGGATGGTAGAGGCGCTAAGGTTACCCTGGTATCCATGTTGGGCAAATGATAGACTAGTGGTGCGCTTTGGATACCCAGTGGGGAAAGTGGCATCATCCAGTTGTAGGGTTTGGCGAAGGATTTCTGGAGTGATGACCACCTGACGATTGTTGACGAACGACTGGAGAGAGTCGGTGTCATTCTCCCCAGTGATGAGGGTGACGTTCGTCCAGAACTGACGGAGGGATTCGACATGAATGGTAGGATTTAGAAGGAAAGCCGTTTTGTATGGAGAGTTGATCATTAGATCAATGGCATTATCAAACTTTGTCCAGAAGGGTGATTTGGTAAGGTAAGCAACACAGTTGTGTCGTGGTTTAAGCTTCATGTTCGCCATTGATGTTCGTGGTTTAAATTCTCATCAGTAGTTTTCGTCAATTCATAGCTTTTCAGCTATTTCATACTGTCCTCAACACTTACTCATCAGTCTTTTTGGTTGTTTTTCAGTTGTTTCATAGGACATCAGTACTTATCTGTTGTACTTATATCAGTAGTTATGACTGTATCAGTTCTTGTAACAGAATCAGTACTTATTTGTGATATGGTTACAAATGATCATCAGTACTTATTTATTGAGATCATCAGTAGTTATCACTTATTCTAGCTACAGCATACCAATCCTTAACACTAGGTTTTGGAAAGTCGAACTATCCATGGGCTTAGTAAAAATGTCTGCAAGCTCATCAGCACTAGGCACAAACTTTGGATCAATCAGACCTTTTTCAAAACAGTCCCTAATAAAATGATATCTGATCTCTATATGTTTGGTCCTAGAGTGCTGGACAGGATTCTTGACAATGCAAAGAGCTAAAGCACTATCCATTAATAATGGAGTCTTAGTCTCTGTAATGACATAATCCAAAAGTTGGTTCTGAAGCCAGAGTACCTGAGAAGTACAGCTTGCAGCAGCAATGTACTCTGCTTCAGCAGTGGATGTAGCAACAGATGTTTGTTTCTTACTCTGCCAAGAAATCAAACAGTTGCCTAGGAATTGACATCCACCAGAAGTTGACTTTCTGGTTAACTTACACCCTGCATAGTCACTATCAGAAAAAGGAACCAATTTGCAAGAGTGTCCAGTGGAATACCATAAACGTAGAGATTGTGTACCTTGCAGATATCTAAAGATCCTTTTGACTGCAATCAAGTGAGACTCTTTAGGAGCAGCCTGAAATCTAGCACAAACACATATTGCAAACATAATATCTGGTCCAGAAGCTGTTAAGTACATCAAGGACCCAATCATACATCTGTAAAGTGTTTCATCAACAGCCTTACCTTTGTGATCTGCATCCAGTTGTGTGGTGTTGCACATCGGAGTAGAACAGGGCTTACAATTTTGTAAATCAAACTTATTCAAAAGATCTTTTGTATATTTAGACTGATGAATGAAAGTCCCATAAGCCTTTTGTTTGATTTGTAATCCTAGAAAAAACTGTAGTTCTCCCATTGCACTCATTTTAAACTTCTTATGCATTAAATTGGTAAAGTCATCACACAACTGGGGATCAGAGGATGCAAAAATCATATCATCAACATAAATTTGAACAAGTAGCTTATGTTGATCCACGTTCTTATGAATAAAGTTTTATCTATGGAGCCTCTAGTGAAATTATTTTGAAGAAGAAAATTTGATAATGTCTCATACCAGGCTCTAGGAGCTTGTTTCAACCCATAAAGAGCCTTATCAAGATTGTATACCCAATCTGGATGTTATTATCCTCAAAACCTGGTGGTTGACACACATAAACTTCATCTTTTATTTTACCATATAAAAATGCACTTATAACATCCATTTGAAAAACTTTAAGATTGTGAAATGCAGCATAGGCTAAGAACAATCTAATTGCCTCCAGTCTGGCTAACTGATGAAGAGAGCATAGAAGCACAAGTTAGACAATTGACTTCTGGTTGAGACGCCAATATTGATACCACCGATGATTTGTGACATGGGGTGATTCTTCAGCTCTTGGTGCACAATAAGATCAGTGCAAGTGTTTGTAACCGGTTCAGCATCAGCAGATGTTGATTCAGATTCTTGAAACCAAGTATTAGATGGCAAATCACACGATGTAGAGGAATCAGAAATCTCATCAGCATTTGTTGTGGATGGAGCTGCTGAAGGTAGAGGAACATCAAGTTTAGCAGACTCAGGCAGTTGGTCACTGAACTTGAAAAGGTGAGTACTGATATCATAATCATCTTCAGTACCACCAGGTGCAAGACTTGCTGTAGTAGATGATTTATCCACATGATGTGCAACAGCTGGAGTTTGATATGGAGCATATTGCAGTATGTCCAGATCAAACAACTCCACAGGGTTTTGTGGAATTTTATCCTTAGGAGATTCATTGAATTTCACATGCAAGGTTTCTTCAACTATCTTTGTTCTGCAGTTGAAGACTCTGTAAGCCTTGCAAGTGGATGAATAACCTACAAAATACCCTGCATCCACCTTAGGATCAAATTTGTGGAGTTGACTCTTTGTGTTGAGAATGAAACAAGGACATCCAAAGGCTCTGAAGAATGAAATCAAAGGAGCCAAATGATGTAGAGCTTCATATGGAGTCTTCATCATCCTCTGATTTACTAACACTCTATTCTGCACATAGCAAGCTGTATTGACAGCTTCAGCCCAAAAGGTCAAAGGCAAACCAGAGTCAGCCAACATGGACCTTGCAGCTTCAATTAAAGTCCTGTTCTTTCTCTCCACTACTCCATTTTGTTCTGGAGTCCTTGGGATGCTAAACTGCCTTTTGATTCCTTTTGAAAGATATAAAAATCATCAAGTGTATGGTTTCTGAATTCAGTACCATTGTCACTCCTTATACACTTGACTGATAGGGAATACTGCTTCTCAACATACATCACAAAGTTTGTAATCTTCTGAGCAACCTCATCCTTTGAATGCAGAAAAAATTCCATACGAATTTGGAGTAATCATCCACAATTACCAGATAGTATTTCTTCTTTGCCATGCTCTTCACTCTCACAGGACCAAATAGATCCATGTGCAGTAACTGCAAGACGGCAGTGGACTTAGGTTCTTCAATGGGAGGGAATGAGACTTTGTGCTGTTTTCCTTTCAAACAAGCAGTGTAGGCTTCATCACAGTGGAACTCCTTTATTGATAAACCTCTCACTAAACGATTGTGGATCAGTTGATTCATGTTTTTGAGATTGACATGACCCAGCCTTCTATGCCATAGTTTAGATTCCTGAAGAGAGGCTTTGGAGAACAGACATGGATGACCCTTCAAATCAATCTTCTTTGACAAATCCAAGGCATACACTCTTCCGATCCTATTGGCCTTCAGGAGAATATGTTCATCCATTACCTTGTCAATCAGCCTCAGAACTTGGGAAGACAGAATCTTGCAGTTCTGGCTTGTGAAAAGTGCAACATGCCCTTTATCACACATCTGACTGTCACTCAGCAGATTATACTTGAGATTCTCCACATGGTTGACATCATCAAACTGGATTTGTCCATTAGACACATATCCTTTCCCAATGATGTAACCTCTGGCATCATTTCCAAATGAAACAAATCCCTTCTTCCTTGAGAGTAGTCATTAAGAAGAGAACTGCTCCCAGTCATATGCATAGATCCTCCACTGTCCACATACCAGATGCTCCTTTGGCATGTTGAAGACCCTGCATAAAAGAAAACTAGTTAGATTTTGAGACCCAAACCTTTTTGATTTTGAGTCTGTTTTCATCAATAGATGCAACCATAACTTGTTCTTATGATTAACAGCTAAAGAAGGAGATGGTGCTGAAATGGATTCCTTGGATTTGGGCTTGGAATGCCTTTTCAGTGATTTGATCACAGGTGCATCTAGTTGGTTAACTCTCCCCAACAAATGCTGAACCATCATAACAAGTTGTGTCTGATTTGTAGCCAAAGCTTTCAGCTCTTGTGATATATCAGTACTTGTGTTTGATGAGTTCCTGTGATCCACCATTTCCTCCTTAAAATTAACAGACTTAGTCTAATGTTTATCATGAGGAGCACCATCAACTGTTTTGTGATGAACCTTATCCTTCTTTTTGAATTTGGTTGAAGGCTTGGGTTTATCACAATGGAATGATTGCGGTACAAACTTGGTCTCAAACTCAGTTTTCATTTCATCCATCTGGATTTTAATGAGCTTATCTCTATTGAGTTTGGAACCCTTTCTGTACCAACATTCATCAGAAAGATGATTGAATTTACCACATATTTCACATGGCTTATTCTTCATCTTGGATTGATCAACTGCTGATGTGGAAAGTACTAAAGGTGTGCTCTTCAGTACTTTCCTCCTTTCAGTAATTTTGTTCAGTACTGAAGAATCTGTAACAACTGAAGAGTTGTTCTTCAGCTTTTCATTGTCAACAGTTGTTAATCCATTTATTTCAGCTGATTTAAAATGCTTTTCAGTTGTTGTAACTTGCCCTTCAGTACTTAAGTTACTTTGAGGGACAACATCTGAAATACTCAGCTTCATGTGCTTATCAGTAGTTAACCCATCAGCCAATTGACTTGCTGAGGTATTAGCCCTTATTTCATCTTGTGATTTTGGGAGATCACTTGTGGATGATGCACATGATAATGTGGTTTGGAGATTGCTTTCACTTTCAGATTTTACTATTGGTTTTGGAGTAAAATCTGTTGGAGGTGCAATATGGTTATAACCAATTCCAAACTTCACATTCGAAGCATATTGCTTACCGAGCAGCATTTCAAATCCCTTGCAGGATGACACCTAGCGGTCACACTCAACTTGGGTAACTGCAAGTTTTTCTTTGAGTTCCTTATGGTTCTCAAGAATGACCTCTAGCTTAGCCTTTTCATCATTTAATTGGCATTTAAGCTTATAAATCTCATCATCTTTGTCCTTAAGGACAGAGTCATATTCAGCTTTTCTTTTGGAAATAGTTTGCTCAAGCTCTACATTTTGATTAATTATAGCTACATTTGCTTCTCTAATAGAGACAAATGCATCTATGCAAGATTCAGAACAAAGCTTGGCCTTAGCCTCAGAGGATACCTGAGTTACCTGTGAAGAAGATGCATTAGAGCATGAACCCTCAGTAGATTCCAGGGCCATGAGAGCTAGATTCCCAAAAGGATGTTCACCACCATGTTGACCATCACCAGTAAATAATTGCTCAGTACCAGAGAGATCATCTGGTAAACTGCTCCAGTCAACATTACCAGGGGTGAAAAAGCTGTGATGAGATTGTGATTGAGATGGTAGAGGCTCAGGTAATGCTTGTGGTTGTTGTGCAGTAGGAACTTGAACTGGATTTGGCTGAGGCATGTAATAGCAGGGATACGGATATGACATTGGACCCTGAGGGACAAAATATGCAGGCGAAACAGGTTGTGAATGATGACCAGAACTAGCAGGATGTTGCCCCCTGTTTTGTGGACTAGTGCTTGGAAAAGTGACAAAGGGTGCAAAGGAGTTAGATCCAGATGATCTACACTCTCTTGCAAAGTGTCCAAGCCTTTGGCATTTGTGACACCTCAACTTACTCTTGTCAAAAACAACTTTGGTTTTGCCAGAGAGTCCTGGAAATTTCCTGCCAGTCCTCTTGTAGAACTTCTGAGATCTGATATTAATCAAGGCCATTTGGCTCAGAATATCCATCTCTTCTAGATCATCATCAGCTATTCCTTTCAAATCATCCATGATAAAACATAAATTGTCACTATTACAGCTTGAGTGACTATCAACACCAACGAATGCATGATCTGAACTGTTTGAAAAGAAATCTATATGCTCATCATAATTACTTTCAGATGCAACATATTCTGACTCATGACCAACCAAGGCAGTGTTCCCTGGTACAAAGTCGTCAGTGAGCTTTCCTGATGATGCCAGTTTCCTTTTTTGCTCTATCTCTCTCTCAAATATAAGCAGTTTCTCGCGAAGTTGGGTGACAGATAGTTTATCCAAGTTTGCACTGGAGCGTAGGACAATAGTGTATGTGTCCCATCTCTCAGGCAGTGATCTAAGGAATCGGTTGTTCATCTGGCTATTGGTATATTCATGTTTGACCATTTTTAGCTCAGAGATCAAACTGGAAAAACGCTCAAACTATTGAGTCAGTGTCTCACCCTTCCTATGAGAGAATGTTTCATATTGTTGGGCAAGGATTTCTCTATTGTTTGCTAAGACCTCATCAGTTTCACCAAATTGTTCCTTCAGTGCCTTCCAGAGGTCATGAGCAGTTTCGTGATGCATAAGCCTTGAATATATTTCATTCGGCAGTGCCATGGCCAGAATTCCTCGGCTTTAGCATCAATCTCAAACAGTTTCCGATCTTCATTTGAGTATTGTTCCTTCTTCTTCGGAACCATTTGATTGGTTTCCGGATTGTTCACCATAGGCTTATGTGGACCATGTACCACCGATGTCCAACAACCTGAACTGTTAACAGACAGGTGATGAAGCATTCTTCGCTGCCATATGTTATACTCAGTCCTAACTAGCATTGGAGGCTTGGTTGAAGAACCGGTATTGTGAGGGTCATTAGAAGGAGTAGTCATTCTTAAATTCAACCAAAATCAATTAAGTTTTAACAGATTTAGAACAGAACACAACATACCAAATTGAACCAAGAGAAAACAGAAAGCAATAAAACGAAAGTAGCAGAAACTCAATTTAACAATAACCGATTCTTGCAAATATGCTAATTCAATCAAATGCAGATATCGATTAGCAGTTTCAATGATCAATTGTTAGATCGATCAATGATTAACCTCGCTCTGATACCAATTGTTAGGATCAGTGATCTACGTTTGATTGATTAGAGAGTATTGCAGCGGAAATCAAACAATGAATTAGACAATTCACAAGAATACAGTTGATATTCAAAGTAAGATCAAACGATTATAGAAAGGATTCTGCAAATCAAATATTTCATTCAATACGCGCTTTTGTGGTGGCAAAATGTCACACTTACAATCAGGTCAATCATTCCTTATATAAGAATGTCGTGGTGGAACATTCCTTATATAGGAGATGTGACGTCTGCTGATGTCATTTGATAGTAACATCTAACAAAATTATTCAGACTACTGAAAGTTAACACAACTACTGAAGATGTCAAAATAGCTGACATCTTCTTACAAAAATACTAAGTGTTAACTATCACTACAACTACTGAAAAGAAACTACTGAAACTACAACGACTGAAGAACATGCTCTTCAGTCGTTTTACAGATACTGAAACATAAAAGAAAACTACTGAAAGGAAACCATCACAACAACTGAAGAATACATCTTCAGCTGTTGTAACAAACTCTGAAGGCTTCAGTACTTGTGCTTGAACTTCAGCTGTTGTCATCAGCTGATGTCTTCAGTCTTTGTACTTTAGCTGTTGATCTTCAGTACTTTAGTCTTCAGCTGTTGATCTTCAGACTTTGGTCTTCAGCTGTTGAAGTCTTCAGTACTTTAGTCTTCAGCTGTTGATCTTCAGACTTTGGTCTTCAGCTGTTGAAGTCTTCAGTACTTTAGTCTTCAGCTGTTGAAGTTTTTAGTACTTTATCAAACAGCTGATCAAGTCTTCAGCATTGTTGTGACGTCTATGGGACTTAGAGGTTTTTCTGATCAGGCTCATTGGTTCTTTTGGTCCAACAATATACTATCACCTACAACTGGTTATACTTTGATACAAGCTGGAATCCTATAACTAAAGCAGATACTACAAAGCTATAGTTAAGGTATCTTAGATAATGTCTTATCTAAGGTATGGTAGTCATGACATGTCCATGACTTTCTTTTGTCACCAACTAAAGTTAGCAACTGTACTAACAAACAAACGTGAACAATGGCATAAAGTATGGTCAACTACATGGCCTTTTGGGAAAACACCATGCATTATCAAAGGTCTGTAGCAGAGATTCAGAGAACCATACTTGTGTCCACTGGTTCATAGCAGCATCTTCCAAAGGTTAATTGGCTTTGCAAGAACATGTTCTTCAGAAGCCTTTTATATGTCGGAAGAGGCTTCTTCTTCCGTGGCTTGAGGACTTCTTCTTCAGAAGTCATTATCTTTGAATTTTTCTAAGTCTTGAACTTCAGAAGAGAAGACTTTGTCTTCGGAAGTTGGAGCTTTTCCTTCGGAAGATGATCTTGCACTTTGTCTTTGGAAGAACACCATTTCCTTCGAGAGTTCATACTTGTTAGGATCGTGTACTGGATGAATACTAACAAATTTACAAGTGTACCGAATCAAATAGTGCGGA
Source organism: Flaveria trinervia (assembly GCA_025506515.1). Lineage (NCBI taxonomy): Eukaryota > Viridiplantae > Streptophyta > Magnoliopsida > Asterales > Asteraceae > Flaveria > Flaveria trinervia. Next base: position 69,711,765 of record CM046451.1, on the reverse strand, counting down.
ATCCTATTTGATTGGCGATCCAATCAGTGAGAACACAAGTAGAATCAATTAAAGATTGAATCTAAACGTCAAGAATGATTAGCAATCGATGTACTCCTATTTGAAGTTGGAACAGGTTACTAGAGGTCTTTGGACGACTAGGGTACGTCTGGGTATCAAAATATTCAAAGTGTCTCGTTTTTCCATGATTTAAGTGGTATTTATAGGTTAGGGTTTATCAATCGTGCGACTGGACCATTTGCATGGTTTAATCGTGCGATTGAGTCATGAAGTTGATCCATTCGCATGACTGAGTGTTCAGTCGTGCGACTGAGTCAATCTCATGTTTCAATCATGCGACTGATCCAGTCTCCTGGTTCATTCGTACGACTGGTTCATTAGTATGAAGTTGTTCATGCGTATGGTCCATTAGCATGGGCCAATCGCATGAGAACTTCACATGATTAAGTTTGAATATGTTTCATAGTCATTAATTGATTTAGATATTATTCAAACAACCACAACCTAATACAGTTAAGTCAATAAGCGTTATTACATACCAACCAATGAAATATTCAATATTATATAAACACAACCACATATTGTATTTCATTAAGTACCCGTACAATTACATTTGTGTAAGACAATACAAACATATTACATTATGTTTAGAAACAAGGGACACATGTATCTACAAACTCCCCCTTGGACCTAGTTTCGTCTAATGTCTTACATCCTTCATAAGTTCCTCAAACTTCTTGTACTTCTCTTCTCTAGTGACTACAACATGTATCTCAAAAGTAAAACAGAGTTTTATAACATTCTAAAATTGTAGAGCTTTTAAAATATCTTGAGAGTCATAGAATAATGGCCATTTGTATAATGTATAAACATCATCTGCACACAAGTTTGTAAGCCACAATGGGTCAAACAGCCTTATGGTTTCCACTACACCATTCGTATTCAAAACTATGAATGCCTCTCCTGTCCTCCAATCATAGTACCACCATTTGAAGTGTGGAGTGAAGTCCTGTGACATTTCCCATAGAGGGATCTTAGACATTGTGCGTGGAGGACTCCATTTCAGCACTATTTTCGGTTTTCCAATAATGGCATCAACCTCAGACCATCTGATATACCTTGTTGGCTGTTAAGGTTTGAAGTTGACCCATCTGGTGTGGTACTCTCTTTTAAGAGCAGTCTCAAACCAGCCTGACATTTTTCGTGGGTCAGCATATAGCAATTTTAACATTGCTAACTGGTTTAGCTCAAATCCAGGAAGAGTCTTCAGGTCATGTGGGAACCTGAAGTGCTCAATCCCTTTCTCACGTTTAATTGCATTAACGTTGAGATCTTCAAAATACGCCCATGCTTTGATTTTTCCCGACACCTTTTGATGTTTCTTCACTTTGTACAGCTTGGTGTAGATAGTTGACGTTGAAGCACTACATTGGGCTCGTATTTCTTCAAAGCATACAGCCCACTCAGTCTATCTGATATTAACTTCAGCTTCTGAGGCTTGGGCTGTATCTTCTTTCTTGTCAGACTCTTCTTCCATTCTATCCAGAGTCTCAAAAGTTTCACTGACAAGGTTGTCACCCAGATTGGGAACGACATTACCCTAAATGTCAGTGTACTCTGGATAGTATTGGTCCGTGACATCTTCTATCTCGATCTCATCAACATCGTTGAGCTCGTCATCACTTTCCACATGGACTGTTGGAGCATCAATTATCTGTGAGATCATCAATTATCTCTCCTTCTTCAGGAGTGTAATTCACTGATCTCCTGACTATACCCTACAGATCAAGAATCATCGTGAGCTGAGTCTTGATATATTGGAGGGGAGCACATCATATTCATCTCTTTGATAGTTTGGATCTGCTTGATTTAAAACATATAACATATCAACCATTAGTCAACAATCAATGCAGTAAACATCAACAATAAATATAAACATTAATTACATTATTTTGATACAAGAATCAAATACACGTGATTTAAATAACATAACAACTAAGCATTACTCTTGTCTTGTATCATGTGCTCCTCTGCTGACGGGGCTGAAGTGGAGGCACCTTGGTCCTGAGCTCTCTTGGTCCTCCTTTCACGTGCAGAGGTGGCACCCGTAGTAGAAGGATCATCATCTCCATCATCATCATCATCAATATCATCACTAGCATCAGTATTCCCCTTGATCATCCCCATCATCATCATCATCATCACTGTCATCATCATCACCATCATCTCCATCTCCTTCTTTGATCTTTAGTGACTCCTCTTTGATCCATTGAGCCTCAGCATGATGGTCTTGTTGGTAGTCTCCAACTTCTTTATCCTTTTGGCTGAGTGAACATGTTGCTCCTAGAGTTGGGACATCTTTGAGCTCTGTGCAGCAATCTGCTATCTTGCTGCTCAATCAGTTGAGCCTTCTGAGATATCTGCTGAGATTGTGCAGCAGAAAGATCTACTAGCTGACAAATCTGGGCAGTCTTCTCGTCATCAGCTGCCAACAGTTTCAGCACCATACGGTTAAGTGTCGAGAGTTGTTCCTCTACCCCACTAGGAGGTAGAGAGGATCCAGATGGATAGGAGGGGTAAGATGACGGTCCTACATGGTGGCTAGTGGTGGTGGTGGTAGTGGTGAAGATTGGGGGTGGTATAGATGAAGGTGGTGGTGGAAAGGTGAGGATTGGGGGTGGTATAGATGAAGGTGGTAGTGGAGTGGTGAAGATTGGGGGTGGTATAGATAAAGGTGGTGGTGGAGTGGTGAAGATTGGGGATGGTATAGATAAAGGTGGTGGTGGAGTGGTTGTGTTAGTAGTGGTAGGTGGAGTGGTGATAGTAGGTGGAGTGGTGGAAATGGTGGTGGTAGTGGTGGTGGTGATGAAGGTCATTCTCCTCTTCTTCTTCAACCCGCGGGGCTGAGCCATCCTTTTCATCCTCGAGCCCCTCGAGGTGGATGCTCCCCCTGGAACACTGCAGGACTGATCAGGAGCATAAGTAGGATCAGTGTCAGCTTCCCCCGACTCACCAGGGCGTCCTCCAACCTCCCGAATACCTCGGTCAGTGGCAACCACCCAGCTCCCCACAGTCTGAGTCAAGGGCCCCTCGTCTGTATCCTTCTCCTCATCAAGACGAAAGTCCTGATGGAACCCTCCAGCCTCTGTTCCACCTTGGGTGGATGCTGGAGATGCTATATCAGCGGTGGGGGCCCTTAGTTGAGTGGGCCCTGCATCTCCACCATCACCGCTGTCGTCGTCGTCGGAGTCATCTTCAGGGAGCTCCAGATGCTCGACATCCTAATCACTGTCTATGTGGCACCATTTACGCCTCCCTGGTGCCATGTAGTCCACCTTGGCTAGATGGCCTATGAGTCTCTTTACCGGCGGTTTGACCTGCTTTCCCTGGTAAACCTTCATACAACCAAGTGTTGTATCGTCCATGATCTTCAACGACACAACGTCGTGGCTCTCCTTTTGCAGTGTGGGCAGCTTCTCATCAAATATGATCTTTATTACATGCAAAAACCTTATTGCCCTTCACCTCCAAGTTCCCTATCAAGTAAGAGAAAATCATGCTACAAAAGCTGAAAAGGTGGTTCAGAATCAGTGCCACATAGGCATTTTGTATCTGGTCTAAAAGATGATCAAACCCACCCCTTCGCGAAGCCAAGCACTTAAGGATAACATGTGCCAAGTACTTGTACTGGGGACACAAGTTGCTCATGTTTAGCACACCTGCATTAATATCCCTAGCGTACTTCATCCTTATGAAGCACCCTCTCACCGTTGTCGGTGAAGTCTGGTGGGGTGGTCTGCATCATCACCCAACCCAAGTACTCGCTGAATGTCCTCAGCAGTGATCTCTATATCCATCCCAAAAATAGAGCTCCTTATGTTGTACAGCTCAGTAGAGCGGTCAAGCGATGCTTCCTCCCAGAAGGCCTGCTGAATAGACCTGTAGGGAGTGCATGGTCTAGATATCTCCTTGTGGATCCTGGATCGCTTGAGGAAAGCAATGATCCCCGCAAACTCGACACCATTCCGAGTCATGGAGTCTAAGTGGGCACATATGTGGTGCTTGGGGTTGATGGACCATCTGTCTGCCATCAATATGTAACATAAGACACGTAGACATTCGCTAACCACATGACACAAATCAGTTCTAATTAACTTTATTGAATTCATTCTGGTTTACTCATGTGATTGAACCATGCGACTGTGCTTAGTCGGTTGACTTGGCATGCGACTGGATTTAGTCGGGTGACTGAGCAGGCGACTGAGTTCAATCGGTTGACTGAGCCTGAGATTGGTTTAGTCGGCTAACTGAGCTCATTCGTATGATCCATTCGGCCGATTGAGCCGTTCGACCAACTCAATCGTGCGATTGGAGTTCATCCTGGCGTCCAGTCGCATGACCCACTGTTCGATCGACTGTGATTTGATTTTTAACCAATTCTTGAAATTAGACTTCGTGTAGTGGTCCTTTAGACTTGCATTGAATATACTAATAACCTAATAACCTTTATTTTAACATTTTACTTGGTATAATTAGGTTAGTAGTCCATTCATAGTTCTGTTCTTGTATGGTCCAATTTCTTGATTTTCGAAGTCCAATCGATGGAGTTTTTGGCATAATCACGCCACATTTTACATGTATAATCAATAACGAAGGTCAGAATATGAGAATAAGCAAGATATTTGGGTCAAATGAAAATTTGGTAGAGTAACGATAACGTGTACGATATTAGGGCAATTGGGGGTGATGAGTTGAATGCGATCGACTGTGGCCCTATTTATATTGAATCTGATTTCAGTCGGCCGACTGGACCCATTCGCTCGGTTCATTTGGGCGAATGGACCTCAGTCATGCGATTTGCTTAGTTGATCACATTCAGTCGGCCAACTGGATTTCAGTCGGGCGACTGACTCCTTCGCACAGTTCAATTTGGTCGATTGGCTCATTCTGATAAGCCATTCGGGTGAATGGTTCATACTCGTGTGCCATTCGGCTGTTTAGTGCATGAGTATGGTCCATTCGTACGGTTGGTCCATACTCATGGTCTAGTCGTGAGATTGGATCATACTCATGATTTTGACTTTATGACCATTTCTCACTTAAACCCTTTTAACCTTTCATTAAACTTTATGAGCATTTGATCATCTCAGACATGATCATTTTAGCTTGAAAAACTTTTGAACATGTCAGACGTGATCCTTTTAAGCAATTTGTCACCTCATACGTGACTGATTTTACCTTTAAAAACATGTGTGGTCACCTCAGACGTGACCCTTTTGGATGATTAAATCCCCTATTGAATTCTATGACGTAGTCCGATATCAAACAAAACTGAATTTGACTAAACTTAAACAAATTGAAAGACTTAAGCTGAAATACAAACCTAAAACTTGTTTTTGACGTTTTGTGTGAGGTGTCAATCCTAAGATGGCAATCTAATGGATTCGGTTCCAGAATAGGCAGCTTCAAATAATTTTGACCATAACTGGACCAATTCAATTTGGAATCATACAAGCAAGTCAAATCATTTGGGACATATTATCAACACCTTTTGATGCTCAATTCTTCTTTTTCATCTAGAGTCGTTAGCAAGTTTAGGAAATCATACTAGTACTATTTGATCCCCACATTGATTTGGACTTTCAAGAATTGCAGCCATCATGATTGTTAGTATTCTGGTCCTCTTAAATCCATATACAGACTTTTGACATAGATTAGTGATAGTTTAAGGTTTGATTATTTCAACAAGTATTTGTGGATCCCACACTTATATGGTAATCAACATTCCTTAGGAGATTTTTGAGCGGTCTCAGGGTAGTTTTCAAGAAGAAACAATTCTTAGAACTTTCAGAGAGAAGCCAAGCCTCAGGTCAGTGCCCTCGCATAGCAGAGAGGCGGCAAACAACAAAGAAGTCTAGAATATATAGGTTATGCTTATCCTCAGATCAGTGCCACCGCACAGCAGAGAGGCACATAACCTATCTTCTTGTTTGAGCAATTTTAGTCTTTTTGCACAGTTATCAACAACAACATAAGTATTACTTTGATTACTTTTGCTCATATTTTGGTCTTACGCTCACATTTGTGGCGCTTATTCAGCTCGTCACCCCTTATTGGAATTTTGTTGATTGTGTTACTAGGGATAAGATGTTAACCCACAGCCTGTTGAACAACTTAGTTTGTTCTTGAGATCACCAACAAGATCTAATAATCTATTTTGTTGAATCTACCGACATATAATCTGTTTTCTAACAACCTCTAGGTCTACTTTCTTTGTGTTACCTTAGTAGTAGCTAGTTTTACTATCATTTTTCCTTTCATTTTGCTCAGACTACGCAGAGTTGTACTTTGAACTTCGCATCTTATTTTATTTAATCTTTTAAAGTCCCAAGTGATTTTTACCTGTGTACTATCATTTTCCAAAGTCATTGAATCGGAATCACAGATACTATCTACTTTCTATCAGCTAGCCTCTCCTCCTCCCTCGTTTTTTTAATGTTATTAACTGGCCTATTCTCCCCCGAAAATTCTAAAACCGTAACCGATTTATGCTTTTTAGGATTTTAATAGGCGACCGTATAACATTAATTTAATTAAACAACATAAAGTTAAACAAATAAATAAAGAAAATAAAAATTTAAAGAAAAATGGACAATAAGCATCAGACTACACATGGTCATCATCGGGAATTACATCACTTTTGTTTTTAACGCTGTTGACCTCTAATAGATATAAAAAACATGGTTTGTCAAAAGCCTTTGTATAGAGGTCAGCGCATTGAAAATCAATATTTATATTAATCACATCAATTAGGTTCTTTTCAAAACAATCACGTATAAAGTGATATTTATGCCGATGTGTTTGGTCTTAGGATGTTGGAACAGATTTTTTGTTACTACAATTGTAGCAAAGTTATCAACAAAAATAGGAGTAGAAGAGAATTCAAACCATAGTCCCATATTTGCTGTTGAATCAATATTATTTGTGAACAGCAACTTGTAGCAGCAACGTTTTCGGCTTCACAGGTTAACAAAGCAACTGAGGTCTGCTTCTTACACTGCCAGGTCACTAATCTCCTCCCAAAGAATTAACATCCTGCTGATGTAGACTTCCTATTCCAGCCATCATAATATGAGTAATTATACATATTTAGCTGGAAGTCATCGTCATAAGGATACCACAACCCAAGTGTTGGAGTACCCTTTAGATAACGAAAGATTTTTTTGACCCCTATCAGCTGGTTAACTTTTGCCTTTGCCTGATATCTTGAACATAAACATGTTGCATGCATGATATCAGGTCTTGCGGCAGTGTGGTACATGAGAGATCCAAGCATACATCGGTACATGGTGGCATCGACCAAATCACCATTCTCGTTGGGTGCTACATCATGGTTTGTAGCAAGTGGAGTCCCAGCTGCGAAAGCATTCTCCATGTCAAACCGACTGAGGATATCTCCTACATACTTGGTCTGATATAGGAAAATCCCTTTTGGTGTCTGATCCACCTGTAACCCGAGAAAGAATTTCATCTCTCCCATGGCACTCATCTCAAACTCAACCTTCATTACTGCTTCAAACTCTTTACATAGATCTTCGTTCTTTGAACCGAAGATTATGTCATCAACATAGATTTGTACAAGTAGTAAATCTCCACCCTTTTCTTTTATGAATAGTGTACAATCAATGACACTTCTACGAAAACCGTGTTTCACAAGGTGAGTCGAGAGTTTCTCATACCAGGCTCTAGGAGCTTGATGAAGCCCATATAGATCCTTGTCGAGTTTGTAAACTCTGTCCCCATGATATGGATCTTCAAATCCCTCAGGTTGACTGACGTATACTATCTCTTTGATTTCACCTTGAAGGAATGCACTCTTCACATCGAGTTGATAAACTTAAATCTTCATATACGACGTGTAGGCAAGGAAGATACGGATTGCTTCCATTCTTGCCACGGGTGCAAACACTTCATTGTATTCAATGCCCTCGACTTGTCAAAATCCTTGGACAACAGTCGAGCCTTGTTTCTGATGATCACGCCTTGATCATCTTTCTTGCATTTCAAGACCCATTTTGTGCCAATGACCTTAGCAACTTTAGGTCTATCCACCAGAGTCCATACACCTATCTTCTTGAACTGAAGAAGTTCTTCTTGCATGGCACTCACCCATGCCTCATCATTCAGGGATTCACTAACATACTTTGACTCGAAATGAGACATAAAGCAATGATATTCACCATCATGAAGATAGCCGTTTTCCATCACCAAGGCATAATCAGCTGAAGACAACTGATTTCTAGTCTGAACTCCTAATCTCACATCTCCAATGACATTATCCAAAGGATGGTACACATTTAGTCGTGAACCAAGAGTGGTTGGAGCAACTACCTCAGAGTCAAGATTAGGAACATTCGGTTCAGTATCTAAGGTTCCGAAGAGTGGTAGGAGTCTGAGGTTCCGAAGACGCAGAGGCATCAATGTCAGATGTTTATGGATTATCGGTAGGGGGAACCTGTTGCTCCTGGATGTTCTGATCAGTCTCCACAACTTCTTCATCAGAGGAAGAGTCATTATCTTCAAGTGCTCCCCCTGAGTTGTTAGATGAATCACCTTGTAGTCAAGATGATGTAGATTCCTAAGCTGGTGTGTTTAGAACATCATACATGATATTTGTAACTAACCCATCATCAGAAGTGGAGAGTGGTATGTTGAAGGACTTGAAGAATCCATCATAGTCGAAAAAGAAGGCTGGTCCTTTTCCAGCAGGTGGTGTGGTGTATCCCTGAACATGAACATTACACCATACTTCTACATGACCTGTTGATTTGTTGTAGACCCTCTTGTTCGGTATGTTGTATCATAGAAAGATACCATCATCAGCCTTCTCGCTGAATTTTCCCTCCTGAGTCTTCTTCAGTAGGGTGCACGGAGCGCCAAACGGCTCGAGATACTCTAGATTGGGTTTACGTCATTGTTGTAGCTCGTAACATGTCTTTCCATGGCGTTTAACTACCAGGACCCGATTTAGCATATAACACGCATTTGCAATTGCTTCATTCCAGAATTGGATAGGTAGTTTTGAGTCTGCTAGCATTGTCCGTGCTGTCTCTATCCAGCTGGAATTCTTCCTTTCATCAATGCCATTCATCTGAGGAGTGTAGGAAGAAGTGAAATGATGCACAATTCCCTTTTCCTTGCAGTAAGCCTCGATCCATTGATTCTTGAACTCGGTTTTGTTGTCTGAGCGCACTTGACGTACCTTCAACTTGTATAGGGACTCTATAGTAGTTACTAACTCCTTGAATGACTCAAATGTTTCAGATTTGGATTTTAGATACATCACCCAAGTGAATCTTGAGTAGTCATCAGTAACTACATAGCAGTACAAGTCGTCTGCTATGCTTCTTGTACTGACTGGACCAAACAGATCCAAGTGAAGAAATTCAAGAGGAAGTTCAATAGAGTGAACTTTCTTTTCCTTATGAGACTTCTTCGTCTGTTTGCCCTTCTTGCACCCAACACAGAAATCTGGAAGTTGGAAGTTTTTGACGTTAACTCCTCTCACTAGATCATTCTGGATTAAGTGATTCATCTTCCGTGGATTAATGTGTCCCATTCTCCTATGCCAGGATATGGATTCCTTCTCAATAGCTTTTGACAAGAAGCACTAAACTTCATGATCCGTTGTGGAGGCCTTTGATAGATCCAAGACATAAAGGTCCTTATATCTTGAGGTAGATATTAATAGTTGATCCTCCGGGATGACATAGTCCTTTTTCAGGACATAGCACTTCTTGTTGTCAAATACTACCTTTAAGTCTTTATCACAAATTTGAGAAGCAGAAAGTAAGTTATTGTGATGTTGTAGAACGTAGTTTACCTTGTCAAACTTCACTTTCTGATTACCTACTTCCCCTTGAGCTGTGATGTACCCACCTTTGTTTCCAGCAAACAAAACATGACCTCCTTTTATCTATTTGATGTTTGATAAGAGATCCCTGTTCCCTGTTCTGTGCCTGGATGCTCTGCTGTCTATAATCCACGTGTTGGTTTCAGCACTATGTCGAACACCCGGCACATTCAGTTTGAAAACATTAGTTCAGGTTAGGGACCCAATCCATCACTAGCTTGGGTTTCCCAGAGGCATCACAAACATAAATGTTACCCATTGACCGTTCGAGGATGATGGAAGCTCAGATGTCTTCTTGTTCTCATTATCAGACAATGAGGTTGATTTCTCCTTCCATAAGCCAGCTTTGTGTAAGGCCTGTTTGTGATGGACAGACGACTGGCTAATGTGTTGAACTTTAGGTTTAGTATCTCTTTTAGGTGGTGTCACTGAGTTCCTTTTAAAAGAGATAGAATTTTGTTCAGGAAGTTCAACTTTCCTCCTCGGTGTTTGATAGTAAGGACAATGAGACGCAATGGGTCTATACTCTCCACAACTTTAGCAAGCTCCGCTTTTGACTTTATGATTTAACTGTTTTTATGGAGATGTATGTGACACCCGGGTGATCTTACTCTATTTGGGTTTTGACTCTGATCGTTTAGATGTTTTGTCTGGTTTAACAAAGTTAATTGCTTAAAATTTTTTAACATCTTTGTCTTTTCTATTTTCTAGACTTTGACATGATGCACATGATTGGTTAACATTACTGGTCCTTTTAGGTTCAGATTGGACAGTTGTTTAACCAGACTTTATACTAACCTTTTCAAACTCTTTGTCTAGATTAATGCAAGGCATTTTACCTTTTGTCTTTGAAGTGGCCTCCTTTTGTTTAGTACCCGATTCATTTGATGAACATGTGGAATCTGGATCACTTACAAAAGGAGTAGACACCACATGATCCTTGATTGGATTATCATTAATTTGCTTACATTTTATGTTCATCAAGACCTCATGTGGTGGTAGAACCACTTTATAACCCAATCCCTCCCTGTTGTTTCTCTCATTCACTAAGTTTTAGACTATGTATGAAGAACTAGTCCAACTGTGCAGTTTTTGTTTTAAGGAATTAACTTCTACTTCTAAAACTGCCTTTTGTTTCTTAGTGCGTTCTAGGGAGTTTAGATACTACCGAATGTCATTAGCTTGGTTAAAGGCTGCAACTTTTGTTTCCTTAAGCTATTTGTTCAAAAGGTCTATCTTTTCTTTGTAACTATGCTCATTTTGTTTTAACACTCTGTTAGCTTCAATGCACAGTTCCAAGTCCTTTACTAAGTTATCATTATGATCTAATAAGCTAGCAAATTTTAAATCAATGCTTTCCCTAAATTTACAAGAATCAGAAAAAGCATGATTATTAAAAAGTTGGTCAGTAGTTCTTACCTGAGAGGGTTCTGATGAATCAGCCATCAATGCAGAATCTGGTGTTTCTGGAGCTGGTGATTCTGACGTTGTAGTAGTTTTCCCATCTTCACGCAGGTAGGTGACCACTGGTGCAGTTTCTTCTCATGTTGACATTGCAAGTTCGATTGCAATATCTCCTTCACTGGAGAGTCATCATCAATATCATCCACACTAGCGATATTGGATTCTCCCAGTGAGACAAACCGAACGCTCTAGCCCTGTCCTACATCATCATGAGCAGTCAAGGCTTTGGGATCCTTGCTTGATAATGTAGGACTGCTAGTGGGTTTCTCCTAACAATTGAAGGAGGAGAAAGGATTCCCATTGCCAGTCTTCTTTGGCTTCATGCACTCCCTTTTGAAGGGCCCTTTCTCACCGCAGTTGAAGCAGATTACCTTGGATTTATCAAAGCCAAAGGTTGTGTCCTTAGTTGCAATCAAATTTTGTCTAGTCTTTTTGACAAACTTCTTAGCCCTCCGGACAGCACTTGTTAAGGCCCACATTATGTCCATCCGCTCCAGCTCAGTCTTATCCATCTGCTCATAGTCCTCATCTATGAGATGGAAGTTCCCAATCTTACCAGCAATTAGTCCATCATTGGAGTGGACTACCGCAGCTAAGAGATCCATGTGCTCTTTAGCTATCTCAACTGTCACATTGCCGAAGTTCTCAGTCTTCAGCTTTGTTGCATTTGCTTCAGGTGCAACGTATTGGGTACCAGACAATTCTGACCTTGAAGTAGAGGTTGGTGAAGGACCAGACGAGCTTGATACAAAAGTTGTCTGAAGAGGTGCTCTAGATGTTTTGGCTTGTGGAGTCGCGTTGTACAGCGCTGGATTCTAATCATAAGAAGACTTTTGAGCTTTGTACTTCATCCTTAGTTCTTCTTCTCTTAGTTTTAGAATGAAGTCATTGATATCTAACTTCGTTAGCATACCATTCTATCTGATATTGGAGACAAATGAAATCCATTTCTCCGGCAGGCCATTTGCAAAGTTGGACACTTTGTCCTCCATTGACGTCGATACTCCATGAGTGTGCATCTCACTCATCAAGTGGTAAAACCTATCAATAACATCATCTAGGCTTTCTTTTCCCATCAAGGAGAAGTTGTCAAACTCCTTCTTTAAAGCCTTAGCCTTTATGGCCTTCAATGATGCGTTTCTGTCATATCTTCTCTCCAATGCATCCCATAGTTTCTTTGCTTATGTATATTCCGAGAATTGATGGAAAATATCCTTAGGAAATGACTGTGTGAGCAAACCATAAACCTTCTTATCTGTATTGTATTTCACCTTTTGTACATCAGTCATGCCTCCTAGTGTAAGTTTGAAACCATCAGCTCCTATAGGAATGTTATACCCCATCTCTATAGACTCCCACATGTTAGGATCTACTCCATTTAAGTAGATCTCGAAACGTTGTTTCCATTGTGGATATTCGTCTAACGTGATTAGCTTTGGGGGCTTGTTGTGATTCCCTATTTCATTCTCCAGTAGCAGTAAGTTTTGTATACATGAGTCTCTTCCTGCTGTGAATGGTGAATATTGGTCTTCCATTGCTATTAACTTTAACTTTAAACCTAACTGTTGATTTAGTGCGAATGGAAGTGTGTTATTGGGATATTCGGGTGATTGAACTATGCGGATGGTTCAATCGTGCGACTGAACTAATGTGGATGACTCAATCGGCCGAATGAACAAATGTGGATGACTCAGTCGGCCGAATGAACTAATGCCATTGAACAATGCGAATAGTCTTCTCAGTCGGACGAATGGAAGTGCGACTGAGTCCAATCATGCGTATGGGGATGCGTATGAACTTAGTCAAGCGATTGAGTCAATCGTGCGACTGAACCTGCTGGATTTTGAAATTTTGTAGGTTTAAGGTGTTTGAACGCAAAAATACGAATTTCTTGCTAACCCTAATTGTCGTATGCCAGATAAAACTTAACTTTACGATCAGGAGACGTCTAATACCCGATTTGACACAATAGAGTGCGTTTTTGAGAGTAAAACACAATTTTTATATCAAAACGATTGAATCACACGTAAATCTAGAGCCAAAGTTCTGATAACACTTGTTAGGATCGTGTACTGGACGAATACTAACATATTTACGAGTGTACCGAATCAAATAGTGCGGAAATTCTATTTCATTGGCGATCCAATTAGTGAGAACGCACGTAGAATCAATTAAAGATTGAATCTAAATGTCAAGAACGATTAGCAATCGATCTACTGCAGTCTTTGAAGTTGGAACAGGTTACTAGAGGTCTCTAGACGGCTAGGGTACGTTTGGGTATCAAAATATTCAAAGTGTCTTGTTTTTCCACGTATTAAGTGGTATTTATAGGTTAGGGTTTATCAATCGTGCGACTGGACCATTTGCATGGTTCAGTCGTGCGATTGAGTCATGCGGTTGATCCATTCGCACGACTGAGTGTTCAGTCGTGCGACTGAGTCAATCTCATGTTTCAATCATGCAACTGATCCAGTCTCCTGGTTCATTCGTACGACTGTTCATTAGTATGAAGTTGTTCATGCGTATGGTCCCTTAGAATGGGCCAATCGCATGAAACTTCACATGATTAAATTTGAATATGTTTCATAGTCAATTGATTTAGATATTATTCAAACAACCACAACCTATATAGTTAAGTCAATAAGCGTTATTACATACCAACCAATGAAATATTCAACATTATATAAGCACAACCACATATTGTATTTCATTAAGTACCCATACAATTACATATGTGTAAGACAATACAAACATATTACACTAAGTTCAGAAACTAGGGACACATGTATCTATAATACTGAGCTTCGAAGTCTTTTATAAGTTGCACCAAAAATAGTCTAAGTGTTTGGTTTTGGTTCACTAGCCGTTCAATATCCAACAAACTCCCCCTAGGTTGATGCTACCAAAACCTAACTTACTTCTACTTCTCAAAACTTTCTGCACAACAGATAGGAGATATTTGTGTGTTTCTTTGTTCTGTCCGGAAGTTGTGCTGAGAAGCCTATCCAAGTCATCAGTGGATAGGATATCTAGTCTATCACTCCTAATTACATGCACCCTTTGTTGTGCCCCCTGAAGAGAGTTAGTTGACAAGAGTTATAGTCATACTTCCATCTAACAATGGATTCAAGGTTAGGATCTACAACCATTTGGAGAAAGGGTTTGTCTTTAGTTGCTGATCCTTTCCTCTCCTCCTCCTCTTTTAGTTTTAACCCCTCTTTAATCCTCAACCTAGTTGTTAGTTTAGCAAGGTGAAGCCTGCTATGGTGATTTTCTGATATGAGCAGCTACCTCAGAGTTTGAGGGGTTGGAGAATAGCTTGTCCGCTAACTCAGCAATATCAAATCTGCTCAAGTGTAGCAGAGATGAGGCATTAAGCTTGTTCAGCTCACCATTCTCTCTCTCAACAACAAAGTTGTGAGGAAAGTCTTCAAACCTCCACTGGACAATCTTTTTTCTTGGCATGAAGGGTTTGCTAGGTACTTTGTCCCCCTTCTTGGTATCGAGCAGAGTCACCAGCTTCGTTCATGGTTTCTTATCTTCTTCATTGAGTGAATCTGAGTTGAGGCCAAAATGTTTAATAGCCTGGTCCAATGCTCCTCTTGGCAGATCAAGGAAACGATCTCTTGTGAGGAAACATGAGGATCCATTAACAAAAGTTAGATTGATAGAATCCTCCTCACAAGAGATGCTGCTCAAGGTTGTGCATCTGTTGAGCTTTATCTTGATCTCCTTAAATTCCTCTATGGAGAGATGTTTAGAAGGCTGAGGGGATGGTAGTTGGGTAGATAGTGGTGTTTGGGTTCTGGGTAATGTTTTGGGTTGAAGGGTAATTAGTTGACGTGGTTGTGGTGATAAGGTAGGTATGATGGTTGGTGTGGGTTCAGGGGTGTAAGGTTTAGAAGTGGGTTTAGTTTTGATAGGAAAGAAGATGGGAAAGGCTCAGGTTGAGGTTAGGGTTGAGTTTGGGTTATAGGTTGGGGTAGAGGTGTTGGTTTGAAGATCATCATGTGTCCCCTTCCGTACATCTCTTTCCTTTTTCCAGAGTGAATGTCAGCTTGATGTCACTGACATGTCGCTGAAGTGTCTTTTCAGACATAGGTCCCACTTGCCTACCAGAGAAGCCATGAACCCGACGATAATCTTTCATCCAGGCCTTCTCACCTATCTTCTTGGTAGCAATGACCTTAGCTTCTTCTTCCTTTCTCTTCTTCTCCCTCATATTTTCTTTTCCAGCTTTCTTTCCCTCTTTCTCTAGTTGATCCTGCTCTTTGTTGAAGAGCCATATGATTGTGTCATTGTCATATGGAGATAGTTCTTGAAGAGAGAAACCCCTAGAGGTTAGGAAAGTTATCCTTTCCCTACTAAGCTGCAGATCAGCTTCCTTTTACTTCCTTTCTCTTTCCTCCTCTAAGGCCAACCTTTCTTGTTCCTCCTTTCTCTCAATTTGCAGGATGATTGCCGTTTCTGCTCTACTAACACCTCTAGTTGTAACAGGAGTATATCTTCAGTGACAGCTCCAAGCTTGATGAGCTTGTTAATGATTTCCACCTTTTACTTGTTGTTAACTACCTCCTAGTTGGCTACAGCTGCTTTGGAGTTGGCATCTAGCAACATCTCAGTTGGGAGTCTACCTTTTCTTTTAAGTTTCTCAATCCTCTCCTCCTCTTGAAGCTCTTCCACAGTCATCTTCTCTTGCATTTAACATCTTTGGAAGTGCTTGACTTTGGTGGTTCTTGGATGGAGGGTTCAGGTTGAGACATGGTGGATGAAGATAATGAAGTTGTTTGAGCTAGGGGTCAGTTAAGAAAGTCCTCACTACTGACCTCAGATGCTAGCTGTAGAATTTCATCTATGATTATTAGATCCTTGGACAATGAGAATAGGCTTTCCGCATCTTCCGTCTCAGCTTCGGAAGATTAAAAATTTTCTTTCGAGGCTTTGACTTCAGCTTCAAATGTGTGAGGAAATGCACTATTTGTCCTAACTATTTCAGTTGTTGGGCCATTTGTCCTTATTTCCCCTACGAAATGAATCTTAGGTTCCATTTGGGCCTTACGTTGACCAACTTCTTCCATAATAGTAGAAGGGGCACTTAGCCTCTGAAGCTCTTTAACTCCAAAGTATATCATAGTTGCATCAGGGCTAGACTGATCTAAAGAAGATCTCAATAGGAACTTCAAGAAGATTCTATTGAGATCTCTGAGCATCCTTGGATCCATTTTCCGGAAAACTTGACGAGGCTCAGGAAAGACTATTGCTCAATGAGTCCTGAATAGGTACATGCCTGATAGATCTCTCAATCTGTTTCTTAGCTAGTTAAGCCTTGAGATTTTCAATCTCAAGTTGTTGAGTGGAGTCCAATGTTCTAAAGTCTTAACCTTTGATTCAATATTTTAGACTTTAGAAAGTAGGTCTTGAATGGTGAGTTGCATAGTACCCTCATCTTTTATTCAAGAATCATGGGGAGATGAGGTAATATACCTTGTATGTTCACCCTCATTACCAATGTGGTTTCTTGGCACCCTAGCTTCCCTTGCCTGATGATGTCTCTTTCAGAGTCATCAAAAGTCATGGTTGTCATAGATTTAGTCTCAAAGATGGTACCACTAGCCTCAGGATCCAATGAGTTTCGTTTGGTAGTGGCAGTTGAATCTACATGAATCCCCCCCACATCTGTGGGACTCACCTCAGTAGATTTTAACTGATATGTGCTAGAGATAAGAGATCCCTCTAGGCTCTACTGATCTGATGGAGGGTGTTATGGATCAACTTCATTTCCATGAAGAGACGTAATCCCCTCATCAGTTCTAATTAGAAGGTCAGTCTAGGATAGGGAAGTGAAGCCTACTGAATCGGGATGTTGTTCAATGTCTATAGGCATTAAGCCTTTGGTGGGGCTGCCCCTTTTTGGTTTCTGAGGAGAGTGTTGGAACTCATCATGAGGGCATGTGGCTAGGTTTGGAGCTCAAGGAATTGAGACTGAGACTCAAATTCCATATTATGGTAAAATGATTTTGATGGTGAGACCTCTGACTAAGTGGGAGCCTATGTTTCCACTCTAGTCTTTTAGGTTTGAATAGGAGGGGCTTTCTCAATCAGAGTAGACTGGGCAAGGTTCTTTTACGTCTCTGATACGTGTGTTGGATGGGGTGAGCAGTAAAATCTAGCTGGATGAGTTTTGTGAATCCTTAGTCTAGGAATCACTTCTAGTTTCAAAGATAAATCAAAGTTGGAAGATTTTGCTCAGGAGCATGAACACTTGGGCTAGCTATTGTTTCAATGTCATTCAACGAGGACTGACTGAATGAAAGAGAAACATCATCATCAATGATTGGCTGGGTGTAAGGCTTCGTTCCCGGGACGCTTACAGCCGGTCAATCATTGCACATAAAACATATAATTTTATTAAATTAAGAAAACCTTGCAGCAGAATCATCAAATAAACATCACATTTCATTATAAAATCTTTTGCAAAATAATACATCACTAAAAAGTTACAAAATACATGTTGCATTACATCACAAAAGCATTATAAAAATGGATGCCATCCAAAAGAGCTGAGCAGTTGCCCCATGCCATCCTCAGCAACATTACCTGCCAACTGGAAACACATAAAAGTCAGCGTTGCTAATGAGTTCTAGTTTTAGTAAAACACTCTTTACTTTCATTAAAACCGTTCTTTACTTTTGCATGTGAACATACATCATACGTACAAATAGATAATATCATTATTATCTTCATTATTCGTTCATTAACTTTCGTTCATTCATCGTTCGTCATTACCATTCACTTTCATTACTTTCATTCTCATTTATTCAAACTTTCTTACTTTCGTTCATACATTCATCATTACATCTTTTCATTCCATCAAAAACAATGAACTTTTCCCTACCATCATGCATAAAACTGTTACTGGGCTGAAGTTTATCATAGACCTTCTGTCATGGCGCACAGCACCCTGACCACAGTACTTAGGGTAAGTTCAGGTGTACCATTGTCATGTGCTATACCCACTGTCATGCATAAAGCGGATACTGGGCCGAGGTCTATCATAGACCTTCAGTCATGGTGCACAGCAGCCTGGCCACAGTATCTGGCCTCTAAACCCTCTCAAACCTATTCTAAGCTCAAATCACCATCCTACACCTTAGAAACACATTGCACAACACCAATCAAGCACGACCAAGCCCAAAATCAAACCCCACCCGAATCATACACATACACATACACATGGGTTCAACACACGCACTTCCAAAACGGGTTTTACTATGTGTTCCAACACCAAATTATTTGAAAATATTTAAAATAGGGGTCCTAGAACTCACACAAACAACCACGTCGAGTATAGCTTCAATCCAACCCGTTACACCTCAACTTTCATGTTCGAATTCATGAAAACCAAAGCTTAAAACCTCTTTTCTCCCTCTCTTTTCTCTTGGCTGAAGTTTGTAAGTATGGGGGATGGTTTGGGCTGCCCTCCCCCTCTTATACTACCACTCATTCAAATTTTTTCCCGTTTGGCAAGTTCGGTCCCTTGACTTTGAACTTTATTTCTTTTCTTTCTCTTTTCCTTCTTTTTTTGGCTTCAAGGGAAATAACCGGTCCTTACACTGAGAAGCAACATTAACAGTTGCATGTTCCTTCAGAATACTGCTTTTATCAATCGAGAGTTGTTTAGTGTCACCTAAAGGAACACTGGTTGAAGCTTCACTATCTATTGAAATAGTTATGATACTTGATCTTAAGATAGTTGGAACTGGATCTTCAGTCAATATTGGAGAATTTGAACATGGTTTGGGCAACTCAAACAGTTGATCATGATCATTTTGAGGACCTGCTCTAGCTGGAATATTCTCGCAAGATGGATTAGAACAGTTGGGAAATAATTCAAGTCCAAAATGTAATCAGGGCCATCCCCGTAACACAAATAGTGTGCTCATTGACAACAATGTTGGATGATTCCTCAAATTGTTGATTGTTGATGTTATAACTCTATAAGAAATAGAGTTGGAGAAATAATCAGCAAAAATAGTATCATCCGACTTTTCAGCAAACTTTGCCAAATTGTCTTTTGTGTTAAGTATGGTACACCTGCTGCCAAAGGACCTTAGAAAACCAATGAACGGTGACCTCTTATTCCATAACTTATAAGG
This sequence comes from Flaveria trinervia, assembly GCA_025506515.1. Lineage (NCBI taxonomy): Eukaryota > Viridiplantae > Streptophyta > Magnoliopsida > Asterales > Asteraceae > Flaveria > Flaveria trinervia. The sequence goes on along the minus strand of CM046451.1, from coordinate 69,692,232 downwards.
GGTTTTTCCATGTGGCTTAAGTACCCAAACTCTGTTCTGCACATAGCATGCAGTGTTAGCTGCCTCTGCCCAGAAAGTAAGAGGCAGCTTTGAATCGGCCAACATAGTCCGAGCAGCCTCAATAAGTGTATTGTTCCTCCTTTCAGCAATACTATTTGTTGAAGAGTTCTAGGAGCACTATATTATCTGACAATCCTTTTTGAGTTACTGAATGGGTCAAGAATTTGATTCTTGAACTCAGTCCCTTGATCACTTTAGATTATTTTTACCTTGTGGTCAATTTGATTTTCTATTTTAAGAATATAAGATTTTAACGTTTCAGCAGTTTCATCCTTAATTCCTAAACAGAATACCCATGTAGATATTATAGAATCATTAACTATCACAAGGCGATACGATTTCCTTCCAATGCTAACTATACTTCTTGGACCGAAGAGATCCATGTGCAATAAGTGTAACGGGGTGGTGATGGTAACAACTTTGGATTTATGAGATGCCCTGTGTTGCTTCCCTTTCAGGCATGCAACAAGTTATCTTTGAAGAAAAATCATTTTTAGGCAAACCATATACCATGTTATTTTTAACCAATTTATTCATGGTTTTAAAATTGACATGACACATTCGTTCATGCCATAGTGTTTACTAATCACTATCAGCTTTGGAAAGAAAGCATGATACGTCTCCTAGAGGCCATTTCGCAAAGTGCAATATATAGTATTTAGTTTCGTTGGCACCAAAACTATAGTTTCACCCGGTACATGATCTGATCAGATGACTCAAAAGGGAGAGAAAGTATCAGCGAATCTACAGTTTCATGCTACGAAACTTCCAGCGAAAGTATAGTTTCGCAGAAAACATAAAAAATTAAAAACAAAATTATTTTCTTCTAATTATAAGAAAACCTAGAAAGGAAAAAAGAAAAAGACCAAAATAAAAGAATCAAGACAAAAATGCCCCACAAGACCTATCCAAAATTCACATAAATTTGACAAAATAAAAGAAAAGGATATAAAGAGATGATAAGCTAAAGAGATTTTCCGGAGAATCAGAGTTGGCGGAATTGCTAATATACTTGTCTTTTTAAACCCATGTCTTCTACTTTTCAACAAGTGAACTGCAACTTCTATTATCATATTTTTGTTCATTTGAAAAAGACTTTAAATGACTCAATGCACACACACATTTGACAAAGAAACTTATCTTGTCCTCATGATATATTGAACACATCACACACTCTGCCTGATTATCCAATAGAGAACAACAAACATCTTTTCCAAAAAAGCACAGACCTCTAAGATGTCAAATGATGAGAGCTCCAGGTCTATACTCACGTATAAAAGAGGAGATGATCGTTTCATAAAGACAAATGAGAGCTTCAGGTCTATACTTACGTATAACGAAGAAGATCCACATGACGTGCCGATAAGAGCTCCAGGTCTATACATACGTATAACAGAGGAGGTTGTCACTCCAGGTTAGTACTTCTATACTGCAGAAGAGATGAGCATGAAATAATATATAGCAAAGAGATTGTTTGATAGATAATGGAGCTAGCAAATAGAAGATGAGATAATATAGGGAAGGGAAACACGAATATTTCAAAACGCATCAAAGAAGAGATATCACGTTCTCAATCCTTTTTGGACAAGGACATGTGACTTATGTAGGCCAAGAATGTCAAGGGGATATTCGAGTCAGTAAGTTTCTTATGGCCATTCGAAAGACTGGACCATAAGTATGGTCCAGTCATATGATTGAACCATACGCATGGTCCAATAGTATGAATGGGCCCAGTCGCTTCTGATATGGGCTGAGGCCTATAAATACCAGTTTCTTTCTGTAGAGAGGTAAGGGTTTTGAGAGTGTGCCCGGGGCCTAGGTGCTGCTGACTGAGAGGGGAGATCATGCTCGATCTCCCCTTGCCAAGAGTCTTGATTCTTACGTTTAACGAGCTTGTAAACATTAGGTTTTATCAATGAAACCATTTTATTATTGTTCGTTCTATTTTTTGTCTCTTGGTTTTCATTCCTTCCGTCAAGAACACGCTTGGATGTCAACCGATCTAGCGACCTCACAATTGATATCAGAGCCGGTTACTGCTACAATGATCTAACAATAGCAACCCGGGCTATTGATTTCTGGATCTATTTCATGCTCTTTGACGTTAAGCCCACTTCGTGTTTTGCTCAGATCTTGTTACGTGTCTTGTTTCTTGGTTAAAATGGAACTCGGAACAACATTCTTATCACCCTTGCAAATCTTATGATGTCTATTTTGTTTCGGTTCATGTAAAATTCATCAGATTAGGGTTTTTGGCAGCCATGGCGGCTGCAGATTTGAAAATTTGCATGCACATCCGTTCTTGCAATTGGACCATGCTAATTGACCATTGGTACAATTGGACCATGCTAATGAACCATTCGTACGACTGGACCATGCTAATGGACCATTCGTACGACTGGACAATGCGTATGGTCCAATCGTACGACTGGACCATACATATGGTTCAGTCTTACAAAGGACCAATAGCATCTTTTAGTCGCATGACTGGCCCATCAGCATGGCTCAGTCATACGAATGAGTCTCATTCGCATATCTCCTGCGAATGACTTAGCTTCATGTGTTTACAACATATCAGGTGTATTAAATTAAGCCTAGACTCTTCGTCAAGCAATGGACACACTATATATGGCAATATATGCTCCAACAATATCCAAACTCAATACTGTTGACCTGCTTCAATACATTCAAGCATCAAATTTTATTTAGAGGAATACTACAATAAAGACAAGAAAACTTTTATTAATCTCCCCCGAAAGTTTTACGAATCAGCAAGATTGAAGAAATTTCTATGTAATATATACTTATATTTTATTAAATGTATATATATATATATATATATATTATGAAAAATAATGGAGGACTATGGAGCTTACAGAAAAACTAAAAGAAAGAAAGAAAACAACAAAAGAAATATATACAATATGTATATGATAGATATAAGAGGAACGGGTTTAAAAATGATGTCAATCCTAACATTGAGATCAATTCATAATAATGAGGTTTATCAAATGTTTTAACGAAAAGATCTGCTTTTTGATTTCTAGTGTCAATAGGAATAATAACAATAAAACCCTTCTCTTAAGCATCATGGATTGCATGAATCTGTGAGCAACAGCTCGAAGCAACAATTTACTCTGCCTCCCCTATGGAAAGAGAGACAGTAGTTTGTTTCTTGCTCTGCCATGACACAAGACAGTTTCCTAGGTATTGACAGCCTCCAATGATTGATTTTCTGTTTAACGTGCAACCATTTGAATCAATGTCAAAATAAGCATGTAAATCAAAATTACCACCATAAGGATACCAAAGCCCTAAACGAGAAGAGCCTTTAAGATAACGAAAGATTCGTTTTACAGCATTTTCATGAGACTCCTTCAGGGCAGATTTGGTATCAGACATAGTATCCTGCAGTAAAGGTGATGTCGGGATGGCTTGTTGTAAGATACATTAGGGAACCGATCATAGATCTTTATAGATGAGGATCAACAGGTTTCCCAATTTCATCTGGAGTGAGGCATGTTTGAGCAGTGAATGGAGTCAGTTTAGGAGAAGCATCATCCATCTTGAATTTCTTCAGAATTTCTTTAATATACTTCTGATGAATGAGATTTCCATATGGCTTTTATTCAACGTGTAACCCAAGGAAAAATCACATCTCCCCCTCATGCTCATTTCAAAACAACTATGCATAACCATCTTAAAGTCCCGGCACAGCTTTGGATTGGTGGAGCCAATAATAATGTCATCAACATAGAGTTGCACAATTAGCATCTCACCATCCACTTCCTTTTTAATAGTCATATCAATGGTGCCACGAGAAAAACCATTGCTCAAAAGATAATGTGTTAGATTTTTGTACCAGATGCAAGGACCTTGATGTAGACCATAGAGAGATTTATGTGGTTAGAGGCTTCTAGACTTTGTCGGGACAGTCTGGATCTTCAATCCTAGGTGGTTGACACATATATCTCTGCATCAATGTCTCCATAGAGAAATACACATTTGACATCCATCTGATAAACTTTGAACTGCTTGTTAGTGGCATGAGGCAGAAATATCCTTATAGCTTTAAGACGGCCCAATGGAGCAATTACATCCTATAATCAATCCTTTCTTCTTGAGCAAAGCCTTGAACCTCCAATCTAGACTTGTTTCTTACCACGATACCATGGTCAATGGGTTTTTCTTGAACACCATTTTCTTGCCTATTGGACATTTGTTTGGTGGGAGATCAAGTAGAGTCCACACCTTGAGCTTCCTGAACTGTTGCAACTCCAATTGCATCGATTCAACCCAACAAGGATCGTGAAAAGTTGCATGAACATTCTTTGGAAAGATTTGAGATATAAAGCAAGAGAATAAGCATACATTAACCAAACAAGATTGACTACCGTCTGAACTCCATCGGTGATGGATCCAATAACATTATCTTGGGGGTGGTCTTTCAAGGTCTTGTAATCTATGGTTAGGGGTAGGGTATTTGAAGAAGGAAAGCTGATGGGTTGTTAGTGAGTAGATGATGGAGAGCAAGATGGTTAGGTAGGTTCAATAGGTGATACGAAGGGACCAGGTTGAGATGAGGTAGTGGTGGGTGACGTGGGAAGAGATGCAGAAACAGGTAGGGGTGGAATGTCAAAGGATGTTGAGCTGATGTGGCATTGTTAGGTGACGAATTAGGAGGAGCTTGATGGACAAGAGAATAATAGGTAATGGATCTAGAGGAATGATGTTTATTTGGACATTGGAGAAGTACGCATCATCATCAAAAACAGGAAGACTAAATGTGTTGAAAAACCGTATTTGAGTCAAAGAACCATGCGGGTTCTAATAGGGCATCAAAGGAATTAGATTCCTGCCAATCGACATAGAAAGACTCTTGCATAATACGAGTTCTCTGGTTATACACCTGATAAGCTTTTTAAGAGGAGGAGTAGCCCACAAAGTAACACTCATCAAACACAACACTGAATTTTGTCATGTGTGCCTGGGTATTTAGTAAAGTACATGAGCATCCGAATGGACGAAAGAAATCAATCTAAGGCTTCCTCTTATGGAACAGCTCATACGGACTTTTCATTTTGTATTTGACAATCAATACCCTATTAAGAACATATGAAGCACACCTCACCGCCTCTGCCCAGAAGATAATGGGTAAAGAGGACTCAATCAGCATAGTACGAGCCACATCAATAAGGGTGCAATTCTTTCTTTCTGCAACACCATTCTGCTGAGGTGTCCTCACTACATTGAACTATCTCAGAATACCTCTACCAGCACAAAAACAATCAAATATTTAATTTCTGAACTCGTTAGCATTGTCACTTCGAATAGCCATAACCTTCCTCTTGCATATCACTTCAATTGAAATAATCAACTTCTGCAACTCTTTAGCAACTTCTCCTTTATGGGCAAGAACGTTCACCCATGAATACCTGGAAAAAATCGTTTGTAACAACAAGGCAAAAAGATTTCTTAGCAATGGATTTAATGTTGATTAGGCCAAACAAATCATTATATAATAATTCGAGGGGATTAGAAATGTTATTTTCAAATTTTGGTTTATGAGGTTTCTTGGCACATGCCATGCATTTCTCAGCAACAGAAAAGTCTTTTAAAAGTAATCCCCTAACAAGATTGTTTTTAACTAATTTGTTTATATTTTTGAAATTAACGTGGCCTAATCTGTGATGCCACAAGAAAGACTCAGATGTGGAAGCTTTTGACAGAAGATATGTGGAAGTGGATGTTGACTATTTACAACCCATGTCAAGAAGATAAGTGTCATTCTTTCTCAGGGCCCTCATAAGTACCATCTCCTCAGGAATATTAATCCTATATTTCAGAAACAAACATTCATTAAACTTGAACAAGACCGGTATGTCTTTATCAATATCTAAGAGACACTCAACAAATTGAAAGCGAGCTCAGGCACATAGTTGACTTTCTCCAAAGTAAGAGATCCATTAGAGACCTCCCCTTGACCAATCATTTTTCCTCCTTTCTTGTTGCCGACAAATGCAACATATCATCCATTGATTATGTGATATTTTTTCAATAAATCCTTTAGCCCCATCATATGTCTAGAGCATCCACTATCAACATGCCAAACAGTATTTAAAGCTTTAGTGGATGACACCTGCACAAATGGAATGAACAGATTAACTAGGTGAAACAAGAACCCATGCTTGAACAACTATAGGCGTTGGTGTAGATGACTTCTTTCAAAAGAAATTATTAACCAAATGAGTTAACCTACTCCCAAAAGAATTCTTATGGACATGTCTATGTTGAAGCTCAGGACAATTTCTAACTACATGATCATTTTTACCACACCTAAAACAATGTGATTTTAATCTTGGTCTGTTATGAAACACGTCAGGAATTTTATTAATGTATATTTCCTCATCACATTCAGACAATCTAGAATCAACATCACTATAAGTCTCGTACATATCCATGGGTTTATTTTTATTTATAAAAGAATGATTATGTATAGATGTTGATGAATTTTCATCTGAAGTACATGTGGTACTTGTACCACTTGTACTTGCACAAGATGATGACTTTACCCTATCACTTGATGGTGAAATATTAGTTAGGGTAAATGATGATATGGGGTGAAAAAGAATTTTTCCAAACAGTTACTTTTAGTTTTCTCTATTACGCTCAATAGCAGAATCATTCACATCAGTATTAACACAATCAAAAGAAACATCAACATTACAACTCATATCATTTAAAGAAGATATAGAACATCACTAGAACAAGATAAAACATTATCTGGAACAGATTGTTTTGTAACAAAAATGGAACTTAAAGTAGAGTTATGACCTAAAACAGAGTGTTAGGGTTTTGGTGTATTAAAACTATTGCATCCAAGCCTGCTAGTCGATCCATAACCATACTCCTCATGCACGTGCATAGAGTTCACACCTTCTAAACCTGCAGATAGACTATTACACCTGTTTGAATTGAATCATTAAAAGGTAGTGGAACAAGCATAGGTGAATAACAATAAGTACTAGGTGAAGGATAAACCGCAGTAGTTTCATAACCCAAACCTGTCTTAATCCTAGACCTATTTGTGATTTGCACAAATCATCATGTTTCATCCCAGAAATTTTCCATTTATCATGTTTTGACTGAAGTTTACTAGTTTCAAATTCAATAAGTGCAGCTCTTTCAGTCAAAGTAATGATTACAAAACATTTTTTGTAAGTGTTAATTTTCTTCTAAAGCTTCATTGAATTTAACAAAATATTTGACTCTTTTATTTTAAGCTCTTCATTAATTCTTTTTAAATCCTTTTCATTATCGAGTAACAGATGATTTGCTTTATACACACCAAATAACCTTATTTTGCAAGATGAAGAACAAATATCTTGAATTACCATATATGGAAGTCCCATCACCACCTTTTCTACTGCCAAAGCCTTCTCGCATTGACACACCAGAGTACTCAGCTTGTTTTTCTCAATAGTGATTGCAGCATCATTCTTCTCTTTGCTTTGCTCTTTAATCTAGCTTCCAACTCTCAACACCTTTTCATCTTCACTTTCTATTAAGATCTTGACCTTCAAATCACCATTTCCAACCTTCTCAACACTCTCTCCACAATCCTTTTTCACTCCTTCAGACCCTTCATCTTCACTTCTGAATTCCCTAAGTGGATCAAACTCTTCCAGACAATCCTACTCTTATTCTCTTTAACATTATCAACAACTAGTGCTTGATTGATTTCTTCTTTAGTCTCTTCTGTCTCTACACTGCAGTCAAAGTTTGAGATTAAAGTTGTTGCTTTCTTCTGCTTTATTTCTTCCTTATCTTCACTAAAAGCTAGTCTCGGGACTCCAAAAATGCTTGGATTGTGACAATGGACATTCTTTTTTGAAGTGTCCTAACTGCTTGCAATTAAAACAACTCGGTTTAGATTTATCAAACCCTAATTTTTGTCCTCAAAAATTATCCCATCCAGTTTGTAGAGATTAATGAGGAGGCTGATGCAACCTAAACATCCAATGTCTTTCCTACATGCTGCACAAGTGCATTGAAGAAGAATGCTTAGGAAGTTTTACACATGTAACAGAAAATACTCTAACTGTAAAATCTTCTAAAGCCAAGACCAATATCTTCCAAAGCCAAATATGAAGTTTTCCGAAGCTTCAGAGACAAAGTCTTCCGAAGCATCACTCATAAAGACAGATTTCTTCCGAAGACTTTTAATACATGCTTTATCTAATGTACTTTTCCATAAAGCTAGACACCTTCCGCTGCACCTCTGTAAGGTCACCAACTTACATGAATTGGTAAAAAGGTCCATGCTTTTGGTAACTGTACATTGAGGTCTTGAGTCTGTAACTTTCTACTTTATGTACTTTATCCTTTTTGTAATACATAAGGATGTGAGCTGTGGCATCTCATAGTCACAAGTCAAAAGGCGATCTTCCTTTTGACTCTACAATTGATTTTATTTTGTGTCTAGTCAATTGTATCCAGCTGGCTTTCAAAGTATAGCCGGTTGTAGGATGTAGTATAAGCATTTCATGTTCTTGTATCTTTCTTTTGTGCTTTGTAACACTTGTAATTTTACATAGAGAAAGCAATATACTGCATTCTTGAAAACCATATACTTGTGTTCTTTGTGTTTTACATTACTTGTGTTCTTAGTATCTTACCTCGGTTAATCCAGTTTACTGTTTGATTAAGTTATAGTAAATATCCTCTTTATGTTGTTGTGTTGTAAATCTACACCCTTTAACTGTCCTGCATTTGGTATCAGAGCTTTTCAGGCTCTTGATATAAGATCTCACCATCTTAAGATCCCTCACACACACAACTACTAAACTTTTCAAATGGCAGCCATTTCCAAGACTGATATGGAAACTGGAACCATGAACAAGTCCCCACTGATCACTCTTGATGAGTTTGATACCTGGTGTTTGAGAATGGAAGGTTTCATCAGGTCTCTTGATTCAAGAATGTAGGAGTCTATTGAGAATGGACATTTCATACCCAACACCCCTTCTGCTACTTGTGGTGGTTTTATCCAAAAGGATTTGGCTAACTACTCTGATGAAGATACAAAAAGAGTAGAAACTGAAAGAAAAGCCATGATAGCTCTTCAAACAGCCCTTCCAAACTCTGTGTATAGTGGTTTCAAGAAGAGCAAAACAGCCAAGCAGTTGTGGGATGCACTGAAACTGATGTATGAGGGTTTCTCTAAAGCGAAAGAGAACAAGAAGGATCTCCTAAAGTCGCAGTTTGAAAACTTCACCTTCAAAACAGGTGAAACCATGTCTCAGTAGTATTTCAGGTATGTTGAGATTGTGGATACCCTAGTGGATGGAGGAGTTTCTCTTGAGAATTGAGACATTGTAAGGAAGGTCATGTCCTCACTTCCTAGGCAATGGACACACTATTGTGTGGTGATCAAGAGAACTGAAAATCTCAAAACTCTTACTCTGACAGAGTTATATGGGATTCTCAGTGGCTACCAGATGGAGATGAACATGGAAGGTTCATCTAGTAACTCCAACAATCAAATGGGTTCAGCCCTACATGTGGTTGAAAGGGAAAGCATAGAACCCAAACATCATCTCTTATGCTACCCTGACAACTCACCAAAGGGTCCTTTCATCACCTTCCCAGAGACACCAAGGGAGAACAACACTCAAGGAAGCCCATTCCATGAGACAATCTCTTCTCAAGCTTTTGTGTCTTCTGATGAAAGGTGTGGCAACTCTCTTTTCACTCTTGAAGACCTAGACTGTGTTCATCCAGATGATCTGGAATACATGGAAATAGTCCAACAAATGGCTCTTCTCACTCACAGAGCCAAGAAGTTCTATCCGAGGACTGGAAGGAAGTTTCCCAGCAATGCAACCAGTGGAAAGTTTGGCCTGGACAAAGGCAAAGTCAAGTGCTACAACTGTAACTTGATGGGCCACATTGCCAGAGAGTGTAAGGCACCTAGGGAAAATGGTGGCCAAACACAGTCCAGACCAAACTACACTCATAAAGCTCTCTAGAATGAGAAGTCAAAGCAGCAAGCTGCTGTTGTTGTTGCCCCTAACCAAGCATTGATGGCAGATCATGATGAAGCCAAGGTATTGGAACATCTCTATACTCCTGAATGCATTGCTAAAGTTAATAGATACAGGTCCTATAACCTGGAGATGAGATCTGACCTTGAGTCCTTAAACATTTTAAAATCTGATTTTAGAAAGTATGAAAATGATTATAAACTGAAGATAGAAGACCTAGAGAAAACCATTTCAGTTCTAAAACATGAAGACACAGATTTTAGGACTCAAATCAAAGATCTCATAACCAAGTTAACTGAGTGCCAGGCTGAGCTTGTGATTAGCAAAGCCAGGGTAGAAAAGAGTGTTCTTGAAGAAGAGACCTTCAAGAACATGATATCCTTATCCGTGCACAATAAAGTGTGCTATCAAAACAGACAGGGACTGGGATCCAATGAGATAGCTCCTCCACACACAATCTTGTCTGTAAGATCTCCTAGGTGGCCAAAGAGATCCACACACAATCTTGTCTGTAAGATGTCCTAGGTGTGGAACTTGTGAAGATGAGCTTCCTCTCATAGATCATATGAGTGAAGAGGATTAAGAAGAGATAGTGAAGAATTCCTATATGAAGAGTGAAGAGGAGGATTACAAGAAGGGTCACTATCCTTTTGAGGAGAAAAAGAAGACTGTGATGACCAAGTCGATGAGAAGAATTTGATCAGAAAGAGCAAAAGAAAGGCAAGAAAGGCTCAAGAGATCAAGGCTACTTTTGATTCTAAGCAGAAACAAGTTTTCATCTCTGTAGGGTTTAAAGTGGTAGGGACTGAAGCCATCAACCAAAACTCTTCTGCTAAGAGTTCTGGTTCTTGTTCAACTCATCTCAGTAACAAGAAGAAGACTGATATGTTATGTACCACTGCTGCACAACCTGTACCATCAAACTCCAAGTATAGTTCTTAGCCCAAGAGAACTTTCTCGGCATCTGAAAAAGATGAAGATGGAGAAGGGATGTGACCAAGACAGTCTTGTTCTCGGGAAAAGGCTCTTGTGAAGAAGAAGATGAACTGTGTCATGTGTGAAAGCACCTCCCACATTGCAAAGGATTGTCCATACAATCCTAAAGGTACTGTCCATATGACCAAAACAAAGACTTCAAAGAGTCCTAAGAAGATTCAAGCTTCGGAAGGAAAACCTGTTTCCTTCGGAAGCTCCAACTCTAAGAAGAAGGGAAGTGGAAAATTACCCTCGGAGGAGAAGTTGGTCTCGGAAGAAAGGAGTTATTTCGAAGCACTGAAGTCTGCTGCAGTGTCTGCAGAATCATCCGAAGGATTAGTCAACAAAACTTCCAATATCCCAAAAGCTTCTAATGTTTTGAAGGTCACGTCCAAGACTCCAAAGGTGGTGTGGAAGTCTAAGAAAGACCAAGTGACTGAGAATTCTCCATCAACAGCAGCTCAAGATCCTCTTAGTACAACCATAGGATGTATTACTATTGAAATACCTTCTGTAAATGAGCACAAGACAAGCAAGGCTTCGGTCTCTAAATGTAACTAATCATTTTCTTTGTGCAGGGATAGCTGAAGACAAACAAAAATGTCTGGATCATTGATAGTCGTTGTTCCAGGCACATGACAGGCAACAGGTCACTACTCTAGAACTTTGAAAGGATTGATGGAGGACCAGTTGCTTTTGGAGGAGATGAAGGTGGTTACATTTCTGGAAGGGGCAAGGTCACAAATGGTAAGCTCAGCATAGAAAAGGTAAACTTTGTCAAGGAGCTTGGATACAATCTTTTGAGTGTATCTCAATTTTGTGACCAGAGTCATAACATGCTCTTTACTTAGCATGAGTGTATTGTTCTTAAGCCTGGTGTGGTCATTCCTCATGAGCATATCCTGCTTAGAGCCCCCAGGAAAGGAAATATGTACAAGATGGACTTCCAAGAAACCTCTCCCTCTGGAGAAATTTCATGCTTTCTGTCTAAAGCAAATAGTGATGAGTCTTTCCTATGGCATAAAAGAATGTGCCATGTAAACTTTAAGAACATGAACAAATTGATTAACCATGATTTGGTAACTGGAATACAAAAGAAAGAGTTTACAAGTGATGATCATTGTGTTGCATGCCTCAAAGGGGAGCAACATAACGTATCTCACAAGCCTAAGGAAAGGAACTCCATCACTACACCCCTACACTTGTTACATGTGGATCTCTTTGGCCCTACCAGTGTAATGAGTTTAGGAAGGACCACTTACTGTTTAGTGATCACAAATGACTTTAAAAGATTCACCTGGGTTTTCTTTCTTAGAACTAAGGATAAGACTCCTGAGATTCTGAAGAATTTCATCTTAAAGATTAAGAATCAATCTGATCACAAGGTCAAGATCATAAGATATGATCAAGGAACTGAATTTAAGAACCAAATCCTTGATACACTCTGTGATGAAAAGGGTATTACAAGACAATACAGTGCTCCCAGGACTCCTCAGCAAAATGGTGTTGCTAAGAGGAAAAACAGGGCATTGATTGAAGCTGCAAGAACCATGTTGTCTAACTCTAAGCTGCCCATTACCTTCTGGGTAGAGGCAGTCAACACTGCCTGCTATGTGCAGAACAGAGTTTTAGTAGTTAAGACTCATGGCAAGTCTCCTTATAAACTTTGGCACAAGAGGAAACCTTTCATTGGTTTTCTTAGGTCATTTGGTTGTCCTTGCACCATCTTGAATACCAAAGATCAAATTCCCAAGTTCGCTGAGAAATTAGATGATGGACACTTTATTGGATACTCTTCTCAAGCTAAGGCTTCCAGAGTATACAATCTCAGAACTAGAATAGTTGAAGAGTCAGCTAATGTGACTTTCAATGAACAGACACCCTGTGTTGTTGGTTCTGGTCCGGATTGGTTATTTGATCTTGATTTAGTTACCAACTGTTTTAAAAATTCTTGGGAGATGTTTCAGGATTTGCAAAAAATTTAAATACAGGTGATCCTGATCCAAGATTTAAGCTAAGAAGACCCTCAAGTCATACATCTTCAGCTCCAGTTGGAACTACATCTGCTAATGAGGTTTCTATCAGCACTACAATGACAAACTCAGCTGATACATCTAGGGTGCCTTCAAATTCCTGCTCAGAGGCTCCACAACCAGATAAGAACACCTCAATTATGGAAGACAACAATGGTGGTGGTGACATTGACCAAGAATTTCTTGATGCCACTAACCATACCATAGATGAGAACATCAATGATGTCACACACTGCTTGGATCAAGTCTCTCTTGAAAAGTGTGTTGATATGGTGGGAGAAACATCTATGCCAGATCTAAATTTCTCTAATTTAGATCTCTCTCAGCAACTTGCTGTGATCCCTCAGCTTAGGATCCACAAGTCTCACCCCCACCACAAACATCATTGGAGATGTTGTCATAGGGGTAAGAACAAGAGGACAAACCGATGAAGAAAACGTTTGTCTTCACTCTTGTTTCTTATCCCAGATAGAGCCAAAGAAAGTTGATGAAGCTCTAAAGGATGGAAGTTGGGTTGAAGCTATGCAACAAGAGCTGCTTCAATTCAAAAGGCAGAAAGTTTGGAACCTTTGTCCTCTTCCTTCTAGGAAGACTACAATTGGAACTAAATGGGTGTTTAGGAAAAAGAAAGATGATAGAGGCATCATCATCAAGAACAAAGCTAGACTGGTTGTTCAAGGAGACACACAAGAAGAAGGGATTAACTACACTGATGTCTTTGCTCTAGTGGCAAGATTAGAACCTGTTAGAATATTCCTAGCATTTGTTGCATCCAAGAACTTCTAGGTCTTTCAACTTGATGTGAAGTGTGCCTTTTTATATGGAGTGATAGATGAAGAGGTATATGTCAAACAACCACCTAGTGTTGTAGACCCTGATCATCCTGATTATGTCTGCAAGCTTGACAAAGCTCTCTATGGGCTGCATCAGGCACCCAGGAAATGGTATGAATCACTATCTGAGTATCTTTATATACATGGATATAGGAGATGTACTGTAGATGGAACTCTCTTCATCAAAGGACACGAAATGACATACTGCTAGTTCAAGTGTATGTGGATGACATCATCTTTGGTTCAACTAATCCAAAGCTCTGCAAAGACTTTGAGAAGCTGATGAAAGATAGATTTGAAATGAGTGCCATGGGGGAACTCAATTTCTTTTTGGGAATTCAAATGAAGCAAGTTCAAGATGGCATCTTCATAAGTCAGTCAAAGTATGTTAAGGACATACCTAAAAGGTTCAACATGGCTGACTGTAAGATTTCTAAGACACCCATAGCCAGAAACCACTCCCTTGGACCTGATCTTGAGGGGGAGTGTGTAGATAAGCACTTATATAGGGCTATGATTGGGTCTCTTTTGTATCTTATTGCTAGCAGGCCTGATATTACGTTTCCTACATTCATCTGTGCAAGATATCAAGCCAACCCTAAGATGTCTCACCTCATTATTGTCAAGAGGATTCTAAGATACCTTAAAGGTGCTTCAACACTTGGTTTATGGTAATCAAAGAATCCTGACTTCAATCTGTATGCTTATACACATAGTGATTATGGTGGCTGCAACATGACTGCGAAGTCTACATCTAGGGGATGTCAATTCTTTGGTGGAAGGGTTGTCTCATGGCAATGCAAGAAACAATCTTGTATCTCTGCATCAACTGCTAAAGCTGAATACATTGCTGCTGCAAGCTGCTGTGCTCAAGTACTTTGGATTCAAAATCAGATGTTGGACTATGGGTTAATCTTCAAGGAGACTCCCATTCACATTGACAACAATAGTGCTATCTCAATCACAGAGAATCCTGTGCGGCACTCAAGGACAAAACACATCAATATCAGGTATCATTTAATAAGAGATAACTATGAAAAGGGTTAATTAAACTAGTCAAAGTTCACACAGATGAAGAATATGCTGATCTGTTTACAAAAGCTTTTGATGAACAGAGATTTAAATATATAATATCAGCTATTGGGATGATAAACTTTGAGTAAGCTTTTCTTAAAACTAATTCTTATTATTTCTTAAAATATGTGTGTCCTAAGTTGTCTAGTTCATCACTTTCATAAGCTCATGTTTTCTGTGGATGAAAATTTCTTTTGAAGACTTTCCTTAGATTTTTGAAAATTTCTGATACTTCGGAAGTTATGCTTTTAACTTCGGAAGCAAATCATGCCTTCAAAATAAATAACTGTCTATGAAATTTACCTTCAGAAGAGCTTTCAAATTTATCTTCCGAAGCTTAAATACTTGTCAGACACTCTTTCTATCATCTATTCTTCTTCCAACCTAAAAAGCCAAATTTCTCTCTGAAATTTCTTTCTTCTTTCTTCATCCTTAAGCTACCTCAATATGGCCAACCATGCTTATAGAAATGATCCCAACTTTACCATGCAGCTACACAGGAAACACAATCAGGTTGCTCTGTTACGCTCTAAGAAAGATCCTCATTTCTTAGAGGTGTGTCGTTCTTAGCACTGTCTAACTACTCCACCTCCCTAACCATTGATCCTCCACTCAATGAGGATCAGCTGCTTGAATTCTGGAAAACATGCCAAGAGGTTGTTATGGATGGGGAGAAGGCACTATCTGCCACAGTGCAGGGGCGAACAGTCTTCATCACTCTGGCCATCATCAACATGCATCTTCAGCTGGATGATGAAGAAGGTGAGGTGTTCTTCCCAAAGGAAGCTGAAAATCATTCTTTTGAGCAAATGGGATATGAGGGAGATTTCTCTATAAAGACCTTTAGGAAAGGAAAGGTCTCATCCCAATAGAGATTCATGGTCCATGTGGTCATCCACAGCTTATCAAACAAGCATGGTGGATGGGACCAGATTCCTGAGGATCTCTCCTTCATAATCCATGGAATGGTTCAGGGGTCCAATTCAGTATTCTCAGTTTGTTTATACAAATTTACTTGCTAATTTGGACTCTTTAGACTACTACATGTTTCCTATATATGTCCAGTACATTCTTAACTATGAACTGGGCTCATAGTTGAGGGAAACAGGTCACATTCTTAAATTGGGACAGATGAAGCCTGACATCCTTAAAATACTGAGGAAGCCCACTGTTGCCTTCTCTGGGGTAGAAACAGCCCTTGTCCCAAAAATGTTAGAGCTCATTGCTCAAGGTGACAACCTTCAGCGCAAGTTAGTGTTGAGCCCACACCTGCTACCTCCCAACCACCCACATAGCCTCAAATGACCATCACTTACCAAAGAAAATCCAAACAAACCCCTGCTCAGGCTATTCACTCTGTGGAGGCCCCCAAACACTCACCCATACATGAAGAAGTGGACACTGGAGCTCCCACTTCTCCTGAGGAGCAGACCACTCCCATCTCTTTAAGAATCAGTGTTGAGGTTCCTCATGCTCAGCCTGATGAGCTCATTAGCCCAACTGCCCTAAGCCATCACTCTAAGTCTCAACACTCAAGTGATCAACCTTCAGGGGATAGTTACTATCCCCAGCCTATAGATCTCAACCAACTAATTCCACATCTTGACTTCAATACTGATGAAGATCTAGGTTTTAGTGAGTATATTGAGTCTCTCTTCTTTACCCCTACTCAAGGAGAGATGAATGCTCCTGAGTCTCCTACATCTATCCCACATCAATCACCTACAACTGAGGTGGACACTTCTGAACCTATTCAGGACGTCCATATGGAAGAGGCTCTTACTTCTGAAAGTGATTACATCATTAAAACCTCAACCATGGCAACTCAGCCCACTGAAATCTTAACTGAGATTGCCAGTGAGCAGAGGAAAACCAACAGCCAAGAACTTCAAGCTGGGGTGAGAGAAAGGACTCTAGTCTAATCATCTCATCCCCAAATGAGTCTTCTGATGAAGATGAGGGGAATTTGAGACTAAAGGTGCAAAAACTGACTAAAACATGCACCTATTTAGTCTCAAAGGTCAATCACCTTGAATCTCAGGTGACTACCTTACACAACAGGATCAATGATCAGCAACTTGAGATTTCATATCTTAAGGAAACAATAGCTGGGAGACCCATTAGAAGTGCTCAACCAGGAACACAAGGACCTGTGGATGTGATTGACCTATCTTCCAGCTCACCTATCCAAGTGGATGATGCTACCAAATAGGGGGAGAAAGTTATTACAGCCACAGAACCTGGGAGTTCTTCAGAGAGAGTGGACATTGAGGACTCACCATCCTCACTTGCAATTGTGCATTTTCAGCAACCTCCTCAAGTTCACATTGATGTGGAATACACTGACTTGTTCATACAGAGTCTGTTTGAGGATGGGATACCAAGGGCTATGTCATCTTCACCATCTTCCAATCACATCATTGGGTGGAGGTATGACAATATCAGGAAAGCCCTAATAATCATAAGAGTTCAAGGACAGCAAGAAGTCTTCAATTTTCAGACCTTGAACTACTATGAAGGTCTAGATTTAGTCAACATGCCACTTGTCAACCCAAGCAAATCAAGAGAAGCTGACAGATTGGCTCAAAGAATCCAAGACAGGATCACTACAGAGTTCAACTTAAGAAGGAGACTTAGGCTGTTAGGATCAATGATCTACGTTTGATTGATTAGAGAGTATTGCAGCGGAAATCAAACAATGAATTGGACAATTCACAAGAATATAGTTGATATTCAAAGTAAGAGCAAACGATTATAGAAAGAATTCTGCAAATCAAATATTTCATTCAATACGCGCTTTCGTGGTGGCAAAATGTCACACATACAATCAGGTCAATCATCCCTTATATCAGATATGTCATGGTGGAACATTCCTTATATAGGAGATGTGACGTCTGCTGATGTCATTTGATAGTGACATCTAACAGAATTATTCAGACTACTTAAAGTTAACACAACTACTGAAGATGTCAAAACAGCTGACATCTTCTTACAAAAATACTAAGTGTTAACTATCACTACAACTACTGAAAAGAAACTACTGAAACTACAACGACTGAAGAACATGCTCTTCAGTCGTTTTACAAATACTGAAACATAAAAGAAAACTACAGAAAGGAAACCATCACAACAACTGAAAAACGCTTCTTCTACTGTTGTAACAAACTCTGAAGGCTTTAGTACTTGTACATGAACTTCAGCTCTTGTCATCAGCTAATGTCTTCAGTCTTTGTACTTCAGCTGTTGATCTTCAGTACTTTAGTCTTCAGCTGTTGATCTTCAGTACTTTAGTCTTCAGCTGTTGATCTTCAGTACTTTAGTCATCGGCTGTTGAAGTCTTTAGACTTTGTCTTCAGCTATTGAAGTCTTCAGTACTTTAGTCTTTAGCTGTTTAAGTCTTCAGTACTTTAGTCTTCAGCTGTTGCTCTTCAGACTTTGTCAAACAGCTGATCAAGTCTTCAGCAGTTGTTGTGATGTCTGTGGGACATAGAGGTTTTTCTGATCAGGCTCATTGATTCTTTTGGTCCAACAAACTCCCCCTGAACCAATGCAGCCAAAACCTCTAAACTTATTAAAGATGTCCCACTTATTATGGCAGAAAGATTTGGTCTTTTTCTCTTCTAGATCAGCTCAGAAGTGACCCATGTAAGCACAGGCCTGGGAAGAAGTCTCAATGATCTGTTTGGCAAAGGATGAATGGGAACTCTGTCTTAGGGAACTGGACACAGAGCTGTTACCCCATCCATGAGATCTACTTCCCAACAATGAGTCTGTATGACTCCCTTGTATAGGCCTCAAGGAAGGTTATCTGTTCCTCCATGGTAAGCTCTTCAGCTCCTCCTTCAAAATGTGATTCTGGCCCATAATATTCATATAGGTATTTGACCTGTTTCCTATTTTTGAGTTCCACAGTTGTTATTACTCTATAAGCAAATTCATCTGGGTGATTACCCTCTAAGAACAACTGGAGTTCATTCTTTCTAACTTCCTCAAGCCTCTTATATACTAACCCCTTTTTCACCATTTTATTCTCCAGCATCTTTTGTGGGATCAGGTTAGCTTTATAGGTTTTCTTGAAGTCATCTAGGATTTCCCAGGGTGATACTACAAAGACCAGTGAGATCACTTCATCTACAATCTTCTTCACTTGGCCAATGTATCTCTGTGGAATGTTTTTCTTTTGAATCCTATGAGATACCTTGGGATCAGGCCAAATCCTCACTCTCTCCTTTTGATATTGAAATGTATGTTTAAGAGTGTATAACCTGAGAGCGTGCTTCTTCATGTTGATGATTGAAGATGTGGCAGCATATGCTCTCTCAACTCTTCTCAACAATTCCTCATCATGTTGTTTGTGAAGCTCTTCTTTTTCTACCTTCACTTTCACAATTTGTCTTTGAGTTTCAGGAGTAATTGTTGGAGAGTGACGTTTGGCCTTAGGCAACTCTATAACAGCTGAGATTGGCAGCCTATCTTCATCTTCATCATTATCTTCTCTTCCTCTTCTAGCCTCAGTACCCTTCTCTTCCTCTTCTGGGGTACATCATCGGCTATTGGTTTTGAGGGTAAGGGAAATGGTTTGGTGGGTTGTGGTTGTGGTGGTTTTTGGGGTAAAGGGATTGTTTTCGTGGGTTTTGGTGTGGGAATTTTGACAGGCTGTTCTAGCATTTTGGATGTGAGTTCGGCTTTAGATTGCTTGACTAGTTCAGTCCTGCTCCCAGCACCAGCTTCATTTAAGGCTTCAATAACCAATCCTTTGGTGTATACTTCGGACGAACAGATCTTGGTGGTTATTGCCAAGATGTTGTCCCTGGACCATGCCTTGATTTCAATCAATGATCTACCAAGATACTTTGCTATGAACCTGATCATGATTTCTAGCCTTTCCCTTTCCAACACATCATAACTTGCCCATCTAGCTTGGATTTCTTCAATCTCCAGTCTTCTGATTTCTGAGACAAGTTTTTCAGTGTCGTGACCTTGTCTAAACAACTGATCAATGATGTTATCCATTGATCGGTTGTGTTCGGCATCAGCCTCCTTCACCATTGTCTCCAAGTCAGTCTCCTTTTCATTCTTCCTTTTCTTGTATGTGACATGAAAGTCTTTAGTACTTTCAGTCACTTTCCTTCCATGTCAGCTTCCTTCACTTCTCCTTCTCAGTTTCTTTCCTATCTGCAATCCTCTTCTTTTGCTTTCACTGACTGAATCTCCCCCTTTTTGGTTGCATTGGTTACAAGGGTTTGATTGTCAGAAAGCCTTTTGCTCATAGCATCCTCTATCAAGGGTTGTATAACTGAGGGAAGCTCTCATCAAGGGTTTTAAGCACTATATCAAGGATAGTTGATGTGATGAGAGGTAAGGAATGTTGAAAGATAGCAGCCATTTGCTCAGGGGGGTTCTGTCCTGAGAAATAGTGCCAAAAGCAGAGGTAGGTGGCTGAGTGTTTTGGAGTGGCTCTGTGTATGGCAGACCTTCATAGGAAGGTGCCATCTGTGGGTTTTGAGGGGTAGATGGTCTTTGATCCTCAGAAATTTTGGCAAGCAGGTCTTTGAGTCTGCTCACCTCATCCTCGAGGATGGTGTTTTGGGCTAAAACATCATAAAAGAAGCCCAGGTCATCATCAGTGTTTACTGAATCATTTGACCTCCTGATAGAATCAGGATGAACATGCTCTGAGTGTAGATCAGTAGTAGCATGTGCCCCTTGGTCATGGTACTGGGGACTTCCTGCCTCAGGACCATGTCCTTCATCGACAGTTGCCTCTGGTGAGGTCTTATGGATAGTACCAAATTCATCCTGATCATTTGCTGAAGCAGGAGAAGTGGCAGCCTCACCAGAAATTCGAATCTCCGTTTCTACACTTGGAGATTGATATGGTAACCCCTGTGCTGTGGGGTGTCAGAAGCACTTTGGTCCTCCCCCTCAATGGTTGAGGCCATCCTAGTTTTGATTGGTATCTGGGGAGGAGGTGAGGAATGCAACTGAGTCAGCACTTTGCAATTATTATGGTAGGACTTTGGGGGCGGTTGCAGTGGGAGAGGGTGTGAAGGCAGTATGCACCCGGGGAGAGTGGTGCGTTTCAATGGCAACCTCCTCAAGTGAGGAAGGTTCCAGATGTATAGGTGCCCCAGAGGTGGTTGCTACAGGCTCCTGTTGAGAGGAAACTGAGCGTTGAGGGTGAGTGAGTACGTGTATCTACTGGGGGGTTATGACCAGTAGATATAACCTGCGTTTGTGTTGTAGGGGCATCCTCAAGGGACTCATTTCACTGAGTAGCCTTTTTGGCTTTCTTGTGTTTGGGTTTGGTGGGGACATTGGATTTGGAGGTGGTGGCTGTGGGTTCCAGCTGCGTGGATTTTCGCAGTTTGGCAGCCAGTTTGAGTGACTGGTCTGGGTTGTGCCTGGATACTTCAGGCAATACAGCCGTGGCAGGAACTCCAAGGCCAACAAGTCCATCAGCTTTGAGCTGGTTTACTATAATGGCCATTAGGAACCGAGGATATAATATCCATCGGTTAGCAATAGGCTTGGAGGCCATATCCTTGAGTTCAAGAATAATATTTCAGAAAATTTAAGCTTTGTTGGTCAAGGATAGAGAATAATACCTGCTGCCACCTCGTCGACATTTGATCCCAGGAGAAGTCTTAGGAGCTAAGCATACATTCACCATATGAAAAATTAGTCGTTCCGCATCATGGAAATGCTTCTTCAGGATGGTAGAGGCGCTGAGGTTACCCTGGTATCCATGGTGGGCAAATGATAGATCAGTGGTGCCCTTTGAATACCTAGTGGGGAAAGTGGCATCATCTAGTTGTAGGGTTTGGCGAAGGATTGCTGGAGTGATGACCACCTGACGGTTGTTGACGAACGACTGGAGAGAGTCGGTGTCATTCTCCCCAGTGTTAGGGGAGACGTTCGTCCCAAACTGGGGTAGGGATTCGGCATGAATGGTAGGATTAGAAGGAAAGTCGTTTTGTAAGGATAGTTGATCATTAGATCAATGGCATTATCAAACTTTGTCCAGAAGGGTGATTTGGTAAGGTAAGCAACACAGTGTCGTGGTTAAGCTTCATGTTCGCCATTGATGTGAGAGAAGGTTCTGTGTTTTGAACGTTAGGTTGAGATGATGAAGCTCTGTAAGATAAGGTATTATAGGGTACGGGTATAAAGCAACTGAAGGGTTTGGTGTGAGTCATCAGTAGGTTTAAACGACTGATGTAACGTGGTATTAACCTTCAGAGGTTGAAACAACTGAAGTCTTGGTTTTAGGCATCAGTAGTATAAAAACTACTAAAACCATGGTTTTGGCTTCAGATGTTGGAAACAACTGATAACTTGGTGTTTGTCATTAGTAGTTATGAAACTACTAAAGACATGGTTTTGTCATCAGTTGTTGTAAATAGCTGACGATGTGGTATTAGTCATCAGTAGTTGTGAAACTACTGAAGACATGATTTTGTAATTAGTTGTTAAAGATGAAACAACAGTTTTAGAAACAACTGAAGAGAAATTCTCATCAGTTGTTTTCGTCAATTCATAGCTTTTCAGCTATTCATACTGTCCTCAACACTTACTCATCAGTTTTTTGACTGTTTTTTCAGTTGTTTCATAGGACATCAGTACTTGTCTGTTTGTACTGATATCAGTAGTTATAACTACATCAGTAGTTGTGACTGTATCGGTTCTTCTAACAAAATCAGTACTTATTTGTGATATGGTTACAAATGATCATCAGTACTTATTTACTGAGACCATCAGTAGTTATCACTTATTCTAGCTGCAGCATACCAAGCCTTAACACTAGGTTTTGGAAAGTCGAACTATCCAAAGGCTTAGTAAAAATGTCTGCAAGCTCATCAGCACTAGGCACAAACTTTGGATCAATCAGACCTTTTTTAAAACAGTCCCTAATAAAATGATGTCTAATCTCTATATGTTTGGTCCTAGAGTGTTGGACAGGATTCTTCACAATGCAAAGAGCTGAAGCACACTGTCCATTAATAATGGAGTCTTAGTCTCTGTATGCCATAATCCAAAAGTTGGTTCTGAAGACAGGTACCTGAGAAGTATAGCTTGCAGCAGCAATGTACTCTGCTTCAACAGTGGATGTAGCAACAGATGTTTGTTTCTTACTCGCCAAGAAATCAAACAGTTGCCTAGGATTGACATCCACCAGAAGTTGACTTTCTGGTTAATTTACACCCTGCATAGTCACTATCAGAAAAAGCAACAATTTGCAAGAGTGTCCATGGAATACCATAAACCTAGAGATTGTGTACCTTGCAGATATCTAAAGATCCTTTGGACTGCAATCAAGTGAGACTCTTTAGGAGCAGCCTGAAATCTAGCACAAACACATGTTGCAAACATGATATCTGGTCTAGAAGCTGTTAAGTACATCAAGGACCCAATCATACATCTGTTAAGTGTTCATCAATAACTTTACCTTTCTGATCTGCATCCAGTTGCTGGTGTTGCACATGGGAGTAGAACAGGGCTTAAATTTGTAAATCAAACTTATTCAAAAGATCTTTTGTATATTTAGACTGATGAATGAAAGTCTATCAGCTTTTGTTTGATTTGCAATCCTAGAAGAATTGTAATCTCCCATTGCACTCATTTCAAACTTCTTATGCATTAAATTGGTCAAGTCATCACACAACGGGAATCAGAGGATGCAAAAAAAAATCATCAACATAAATTTGAACAAGTAGCTTATGCTGATCCACCTTCTTAATGAACAAAATTTATCTATGGAGCCTCTAGTGAAATTATTTTGAAGAAGAAAATTTGATAATGTCTCATACCAGCTCTAGGAGCTTCTTTCAACCCATAAAGAGCCTTATCAAGCTTGTATACCCAATCTGGATGTTATTATCCTCAAAACCTGGTGGTTGACACACATAAACCTCTTCTTTTATTTTACCATATAAAAATGCACTTTTAACATCCATTTGAAAAACTTTAAGATTGTGGAATGCAGCATAGGCTAAGAACAATCTAATTGCTTTCAGTCTGGCTACAGGGCAAAGGTCTCATCATAATCAATACCTTCTTCTTGTGAAAACCCCTGAAACAACCAGTCTGGCCTTGTTTAACAATAAGCCCATTCTCGTCTTTTTGTTCCTAAACACCCATTTAGTGCCTATTGACACTTACCTGGGGTAGAGGAACCAGTTCCCACACTTGCTGTTTCTTGAACTGAAGTAGCTCATGCTGCATGGCTTCCACCCATCCATGTCTCTCAAGCAAAATGATAGTTCTTTGGCTCTTGCTGACTGATGAAGAGAGCATAGAAGCACAAGTTAGACAATTGACTTCTGGTTGAGACGCCAGCATTGATACCACCAATGATTTGAGACATGGGGTGATTCTTCAGCTCTTGGTGCACAATAAGATCAGTGCAAGTGTTTGTAGCTGGTTCAGCATCAGCAGATGTTGATTCAGATTCTTGAAACAAGTATTAGATGGCAAATCAAATGATGTAGAGGAATCAGAAATCTCATCAGCATTTGTTGTGGATGGAGCTGCTGAAGGTATAGGAACATCAAGTTTAGCAGACTCAGGCAGTTGGTCACTGAACTTGAAAAGGTGAGTACTGATATCATCATCATCTTCAGTACCACCAGGTGGAAGACTTGCTGCAGAAGATGACTTATCTACATGATCTGCAACAGCTTGAGTTTGATAAGGAGATATTGCAGTATGTCCAAATCAAACAACTCCACAGGGTTTTGTGGAATTTTATCCTTAGGAGATTCATTGAATTTCACAAGCAAGGTTTCTTCAACTATCTTTGTTCTGCAGTGAAGACTGTTTAAGCCTTGCAAGTGGATGAATAACCTACAAAATACCCTGCATCCACCTTAGGATCAAATTTGTGGAGTTGACCCTTTGTGTTGAGATGAAACAAGACATCCAAAGGCTCTGAAGAATGAAATCAAAGGAGCCAAATGATGTAGCGCTTCATATGGAGTCTTCATCAACCTCTGATTTACTAATACTCTGTCTGCATAGCACATAGCAAGCGGTATGACAGCTTCAGCCCAAAAGGTCAAAGGCAAACCAAAGTCAGCCAACATGGACCTTGCAGCTTCAATTAAAGTCTTGTTCATTCTCTCCAATACTCCATTTTGTTCTGGAGTCCTTGGGATGCTAAACTGCCTTTTGATGCCTTTTGAAAGATAAAAATCATCAAGTGTATGGTTTCTGAATTCAGTACCATTATCACTCCTTTTACACTTGACTGATAGGGAATACTACTTCTCAACATACAACACCAAGTTTATAATCTTCTGAGCAACCTCATCCTTTGAATGTAGAAAGAAAGTCCATATGAATCTGGAGTAATCATCCACAATTACCAGACAGTATTTCTTCTTTGCCATGCTCATCACTCTCACAGGACTAAATAGATCCCTGTGAAGTAACTGCAAGCAAGCAGTGGACTTAGGTCTTCAATGGGAGGGAATGAGACTTTGTGTTGTTTTCCTTTCAAACAAGCAGTGCAGGCTTCATCACAGTGGAAACTCCTTATTGATAAACCTCTCACTAAACGATTGGATAAGCTGATTCATGTTCTGAGAATGACATGACACCCTTCTATGCCATAGTTTAGATTCCTGAAGAGAGGCTTTGGAGAACAGGCATGGATGACCCTTCAAATCAATCTTCTTTGACAAATCCAAGGCATACACTCTTCCGATCTTGTTGGCCTTCAGGAGAGTATGTTCCATTACTTGTCAATCAGCCTCAAAACTTGGGAAGACAGAGAATCCTGCAGTTCTGGCTTGTGAAAAGGCAACATGCCCTTATCACACATCTGACTGACACTCAGCAGATTATACTTATGATTCTCCACATGGTTGAACATCGAGCTGGATTTGTCCATTAGACACATATCCTTTCCCAATGATGTAACCTCTAGCATCATTTCCAAATGAAACAAACCCCCTTTTCTTGAGAGTAGTCATTAAGAAGAGAACTGCTCCAGTCATATGCATAGATCTCCATTGTCCACATACCAGATGCTCCTTTGCAGTTGAAGAACCCTGCATAAAAGAAAAACTAGTTAGATTTTGAGACCCAAACCTTTTTGGTTTTGGGTCTATTTTCATCAATAGGTGCAACCATAACTGTTTCTTATGATTAACAGTTGATGAAGAAGGAGATGTGCTGAAATAGATTCCTTGGATTTGGGCTTGGAATGCTTTTTCAGTGATTTGATCACAGGTGCATCTAGTTGGTTAACTTCCCCAACAAATGCTAAACCGTCATAACAAGTTGTGTCTGATTTGTAGCCAAGTTTTCAGCTCTTGTGACATATCACTACTTGTGTTTGATGAGTTCCTGTGATCCACCATTTCCTCCTTAAAATTAAAAGACTTAGTCTGATGTTTATCATGAGGAGCACCATCAGCTGTTTTGTGATGAACCTTATCCTTCTTTTTGGATTTGGTTGAAGGCTTGGGTTTATCATAATGGAATGATTGCGGTACAAACTTGGTCTCAAACTCAGTTTTCATTTCATCCATTGGATTTTAATGAGCTTATCTCTGTTGAGTTTGGAACCCTTTCTGTACCAACATTCATCAGAAAGATGATGAATTTACACATATTTCACATGGCTTATTCTTTATCTTGGATTGAAAACTGCTGATGTGAAAACTATTGAAGGTGTGCTCTTCAGTACTTTCCTCCTTTCAGTACTTTTGTTCAGTACTGAAGAATCTGTAACAAATGAAGAGTGTTCTTTAGTGTTCTTTGTCAGCAGTTGTTAATCCATTTATTTTAGCTGATTTGAAATGCTTTTAGTTGTTGTAACTAGCCCTTTAGTACTAAGTTACTTTGAGGGACACATCTGAAATACTCAGCTTCATGTGCTTATCAGTAGTTAACCCATCCGCCAATTGACTTGTCAGGTATCAACCCTTATTTCATCCTGTGATTTTGAGAGATCACTTGAGGATGATGCACATGATGATGTGGTTTGGAGATTGCTTTCACCTTCAGATTTTACTATTGGTTTTGGAGTAAAATCTATTGGAGGTGCAATATGGTTGTAACCAATTCCAAACTTCACATTCGAAGCTGATTGCTTACTGAGCAACATTTCAAATCCCTTGTAGGATGACACCCAACGGTCACACTCAACTTGGGTAACTGCAAGTTTTTCTTTGAGTTCCTTATGGTTCTCAAGAATGACCTCTAGCTTAGCCTTTTCATCATTTAATTGGCATTTAAGCTTATAAATCTCATCATCTTTGTCCTTAAGGACAGACTCATATTCAGCCTTTCTTTTGGAAATAGTTTGCTCAAGCTCTAGATTTTGATTAATTACAGCTACATTTGCTTCTCTAATAGAGACAAATGCATCTATGCATGATTCAGAACAAAGCTTGGCCTTAGCCTCAGAGGATACCTGGGTTACCTGTGACGAAGATGCATTGGAGCATGAACTCTCAGTAGATTCCAGGGCCATGAGTGCAAGATTCCCAAAAGGATGTTCACCACCATGTTGACCATCACAGCAAATTTGCTCAGTACCAGAGAGATCATCTGGTAAACTGCTCCAGTCAACATTACCAGGGGTGAAAAAGCTGTGATGAGATTGTGATTGAGATGGTAGAGGCTCAGGTAATGCTTGTGGTTCTTGTGCAGTAGGAACTTGAACTGGATTTGGCTGAGGCATGTAATAGCAGGGATACGGATATGACATTGGACCCTGAGGGACAAAATATGCAAGCGAAACAGGTTTGAATGATGACCAGAACTAGCAGGATGTTGCCCCCTGTTTTGGGGACTAGTGCTTGGAAAAGTGACAAAGGGTGCAGAGGAGTTAGATCCAAATGATCTACACTCTCTTGCAAAGTGTCCAAGCCTTTGGCATTTCTGACACCTTAACTTACTCTTGTCAAAACCAACTTTGGTTTTGCCAGAGAGTCCTGGAATTTCCTGCCAGTCCTCTTGTAGAACTTCTGAGATCTGATATTAATCAAGGCCATTTGGCTTAGAATATCCATCTCTTCTAGATTATCATCAGCAATTCCTTTCAAATCACCATGATAAAACATAAATTGTCACTATTACAACCTGAGTGACTATCAACACCAACAAATGCATGATCTGAACTGTTTGAAGAGAAATCTATATGCTCATCATAATTACTTTCAGATGCAGCATATTCTGACTCATGACCAACTAAGGCAGTGTTCCCTGGTACAAAGTCATCAGTGAGCTTTCCTGATGATGCCAGTTTCCTTTTCTGCTCTATCTTTCTCTCAATGTAAGCAGTTTCCCATGAAGTTGGGTGAGAGATAGTTTATCCAGATTTGCACTGGAGCGTAGGACAATAGTGTATGTGTCCCATCTCTCAGGCAGTGATCTAAGGAATCTATTGTTCATCTGGCTATTGGTATATTCATGTTTGACCATTTTTAGCTCAGAGATCAAACTGGAAAAACGCTCAAACTGTTGAGTCAGTGTATCACCCTTCCTATGAGAGAATGTTTCATATTGTTGGGCAAGGATTTCTCTATTGTTTGCTAAGACCTCATCAGTTCCACCGAATTGTTCCTTTAGTGCATTCCAGAGGTCATGAGCAGTTTCATGATGCATAAGCCCTTAATAGATTTCATTCAGCAGTGCCATGGCCAGTATTCCATGGGCTTTAGCGTCAATCTCAAACAGTTTCCGATCTTTATCTGAGTATTGTTCCTTCTTTTTCGGAACCATTTGATTGGTTTCCGGATTGTTCACCATAGGCTTATGTGGACCATGTACCACCGATGTCCAACAACCTGAACTTTTAACAGACAGGTGATGAAGCATTCTTCGTTACCATATGTTATACTCAGTCCTAACCAGCATCGGAGGCTTGGTTGAAGAACCGGTATTGTGAGGGTCATTAGAAGGAGTAGTCATTCTCAGATTCAACCAAAATCAATTAAGTTTTAACAAATTTAGAACAAAACACAACAAACCAAATTGAACCAAGAGAAAACAAAAAGCAATAAAACGAAAGTAGCAGAGATTCAATTGAACTATAACCGATTCTTGCAAATATACTAATTCAATCAAATGCAGATATCGATTAGCAGTTTCAATGATCAATTGTTAGATTGATCAATGATTAACCTGTCTGATACCAATTGTTAGGATCAGTGATCTACGTTTGATTGATTAGAGAGTATTGCAACGGAAATCAAACAATGAATTAGACAATTCACAAGAATACAGTTGATATTCAAAGTAAGAGCAAACGATTATAGAAAGAATTCTGCAAATCAAATATTTCATTCAATACGCGCTTTCATGGTGGCAAAATGTCACACATACAATCAGGTCAATCATCCCTTATATAAGATATGTCGTGGTGGAACATTCCTTATATAGGAGATGTGACGTCTGCTGATGTCATTTGATAGTGACATCTAATAGAATTATTCAGACTACTGAAAGTTAACACAACTACTAAAGATGTCAAAACAGCTGACATCTTCTTACAAAAATACTAAGTCTTAACTATCACTACAACTACTGAAAAAGAAACTACTAAAACTACAACGACTGAAGAACATGCTCTTTAGTCATTTTACAAATACTGAAACATAAAAGAAAACTACTGAAAGGAAACCATCACAACAACTGAAGAATGCTTCTTTAGCTGTTGTAACAAACTCTGAAGGCTTCAGTACTCGTACTTGAACTTTAGCTGTTGTCATCAGCTGATGTCTTCAGTCTTTGTACTTCAGGTGTTGGTCTTCAGTACTTTAGTCTTCAGTTGTTGATCTTCAGTACTTTAGTCATCAGCTGTTGAAGTCTTCAGACTTTGGTCTTCAGCTGTTGACGTCTTCAGTACTTTAGTCTTCAGCTGTTTAAGTCTTCAGTACTTTAGTCTTCAGCTGTTGCTCTTCAGACTTTGTCAAATAGCTGATCAAGTCTTCAGCAGTTGTTGTGATGTCTGTGGGACTTACAGGTTTTTCTGATCAGGCTCATTGGTTCTTTTGGTCTAACATAGGCAATCAGGCAAAGCCATCGTTCAAATGGATGTTAAGGCGACCCTAAGATTAGTTTCATAGGGGAAACCTTGACTGAAGGCCCGGTGGAAGAACCTGAGACCCTTGTCTCATCATCATCAATGCTGCAGAGATCCACACTCCTATTGAGACCCCTGCTAGTGAAGGTGCTTCTCAACCTCTCTCTGGACAGTGCTTAGATGCTGCAACAAGCAATGAAGGCCAAAGCTCTCTCCACCCTGAGTCACAAAGGTCTGTGTGTGAAAAAGGGAAAAGAAAGATGACATCTGAGGAGATTGATGAGGAGGAGAGAGAGAGGAAAAGGAGGCTAAGGGGAGAAAGTTCCTCTGCTGAGTCATCAAGACTCATGGAGTCTGCTATCAGGGCTACCCCCAGACCAGATACTCAGAATGATGAGTTAAGGGTAGTCAGGATAAATTACCTGCAGACAAGGAACTATGACATAGATAGTGTCATCTCTCTTCCCTTAGAAGAACTGAATGAACTAGTTGATTTGGAAAGATCAAAGGAGAAGAAGGAAGCAAAAGATTCAGAACTTCTAGTACATGTCAAAGAAGAGAGAAGAAGAAAAAGAGTGTACAAGGATATGCCTACCCTCTTCCCAGTTCAGGAATGTCCTGCACAAGAAGATGTGGTCCAACAAGACCTCAGGTAGACAAGAAGAAGAAAGGATCAAGATGATTAACTACCTGAGTGCCACAGGCTTCCATCAGGTAGATGCACTCCTTCCCTTGTCCTATGACTATGTTGAGTTTGAGTACTTAAAACAACTTAAACTTGAGATAATCAAGGACAGAAAGACAACTAAGAAGAAACTAAGGGAAGAAGCTACAAAATCAAGAGCCATCATCCAAAAGAGCATGAAGAAGTCTGTGGATAGGCAGAGGATGATGAGCTTCTTGAAGCTATATGGATTCTTCGGAAGGAGACTTGGCCCCATGTCTCTATCCACTATGGATGAGCATATTAGGGTGATCAAGCAGAAGATCAAAAATGGAGAGCTCATTGACTTACACTCCACTCCAAGTCAAGCCCCACCTGAAGTGGAGGTTAAGGTTGAACAACCAGAGACACACAACCTGGACCTCCTACTGAAACTCAGCAAGTGCTGGATCGGGTTTGTCACTTAAACACTTGGATTTCTCTCAAACTCACTTATAGAAACACTCAATTCAGATGAAGTAAAGTCTTTTACAAGACTTGATAATAATATAATAAGTAGTAAGGAGCACACATAAATAAATTTTCAAGGCACTTGTATATATTACTTTTCAACTCAAGATATTACCAGACTCTTACAAGCATGATATATGAGTTACACAAAGAGATATATTACTAGATCCTACAGCAGGATATACTTTGATACCAGCTGGAAACCTAAGACTAAAGCATATACTACAATGCTAAAGTTAAGGTATCTTAGATAAAGTATTATCTAACATATGATAGTCATGACATGTCCATGACTTACCTTATGTCACCAACTAAAGATGGCAACTGTACTAACATAAAAGGTAACAGTGGATAAAAGTATGGTCAACTGCATGGCTTTTGACAAAACACCGTGCAGTATCTCAGAGATTTGCAGCAGAGTGTCAGGCAGGCCATACTTATGTCCACTGGATAATAGCAGTGATTTCCGAAGGTAAGTTGGCTTCAGAAGAACAAGTTCTTCCGAACCCACTTATACTTCGGAAGTGGCTTTTATACTTCTGAGGCTTGAGTATTTCTATGCTTCAGAAGTTGACTTCAGATCTTTCTTTCTAAGTCTTGAACTTGGAAAGTAGGTTCTTTATCTTCAGAAGTTGGAACTTTTCCTTCGGAAGTAAGCTTTACACTTTGTCTTTGGAAGATCTCCTTTTTCCTTCGGAAGTTCCACACAAGGCTTCGGAAGTCCTTTATTTGTTGTACCAAAATCTTCTAAGTGACTTGGTTTTGGTTGCACTAGCCTTTCTAGATCCAACAAACTCCCCTAGGCTAATGCTACCAAAACCTCACTCATTCTTGCTTCTCAAAGCTTTCAACACTAGGGATAAAAGATATTTGTCAGTCTCTTTGTTCTTCCCGAAAGTGGTGTTGAGAAGCTTGTACAAGTCATTGGTGGATAGGAGATCCAGTCTATCACTCTGAATGACATGTACCCTTTGTTATGCCCCCTGAAAAGAGTTAGTTGACGGGAGTTATAGTCATATTCCCATCTAACTATGGATTCTACTTCAGGGCCTTCAACCATTTGTAGAAAGGCTTTGCCTTGGGTTGCTGATCCCTTCCTTTCCTCTTCCTCTCTCAGTTTCCACTCTGCTTCAGCCTTACTTCTAGCAGTTAGTTCGGCCATATGAAGGCTGCCAAGATGACTTTTGATATAGGAAGATATCTCAAAGTTTGAAGGGTTAAAGAATGTCTTTTCAACAACAAAGTTGTGAGATGAGTTTTCAAACCTCCACCGGATGATCTTCTTTCTAGGTGCAAGAGGTTGTCTTGGCATCCTGTCGATTTTCTTCGTATCGAGTAGAGTCACCAGCCTTCTCCTTAACTTCTTTTCTTCCTCATTCAAAGTGTCTGAATTGAGGACAAGGAGACTTGCAGCTTGGTCCAAAGTTCCTCTAGGCAGATCAAGAGATTGATCTCTAGTGAGGGAACTTGAGGATCCGTCAACATAGGTCAATTGGACTGAATCCTCCTCACAGGAGATATCGCTCAGAGTTGTACATTTTATGTGCCTTGTCTTGACTGCTTTGAATTCTTCTAAGGAGAGATGTTTAGAAGGCTAAGGGGAAGGTCTAAAGGGTTGAAGGGTCGGTTGAGGTGTTTGGGTTCTGGCTAGAGTTTTGGGTTGGATGATGGGAAGTTTAGGTGGTTGAGGTGAAGGAGTTGGTAGAAGTGATGGTGTAGGTTCAGGGGTGAATGGTTCAGTGGTTGGTTCGGTTTTGATGGGGAGTGAAAACGGTATGGTTTCAGGTTGTGGTTGGGTTTGGAGTTTGGGTTGAGTGATTGCTTTGAAGGTTATCCCCTGTCCCCTTCTGTACATCTCCTTCCTCTTCCCCGTGCGAATGTCAGCCTTAATGTCACTGACATGTCGCTGGAGAGTCTTTTCTGACATAGGACCCACCTACCAGCCAGAGAATCCATGAGCTCTGAGATAGCTTTTCATCCAGGCTTTCTCACCTATTTTCTTGGCAGCGGTCAGTCCTGTTCCTCTTCCTTCTTCTTCTTTTTCAAAAGCTTTTCCCTTTCTACTCTCTTTCTCTCTTTCTCCATTTGATCTCGCTCTTTCTTAAAGACCCATACAATCATATAATTGTTATGTGGAGATAATTCTTCTTAAGAGAAACCTTTGGAGGTTAGGAAAGTTATCCTGTCCCTCCTGAGCTGTAGATTAGCTTCTTTTTCCTTTCTCTCCATTTCTTCTTCCAGGGCCAACCTTGCAGCTTCTTCTTTTTGCTGTTTTAGGAGCAAGGTTGCCTTTTCCAGCTTTATTAACTCCTCTAATGGTAGCAGGAATGCATCCTCAGTTGCAGCTTCTAGACTAACAAGTCTATAGATAATCTCTACCCTTTTTCAGTTGTTGACTGCCTCCTGGTTGGCTGCAGCTGCTTTAGTACTTGTAGCTAACAGTTTTCCAGCCATCAGCCCACCTTTTCTATTGAGTTTCTTCAACCTTTCTTCCTCCTGAAGCTTTCCGAAGTCATCTTCCTCTTTCCTTTGATGTCTTCGAAAGTACTGACTTTGGGGGTTCTTGGATAGAAGATTCAGGTTGAGTAGTAGAGATGGGAGCTGGAGTTAATGCAGATGTTGGAGCTAAAGGTTGAGTGAGAAAATCCTCTTTATTAACCTCATATGCGAGTTCTAGGATTGCATCTGTGACTATTAGATCATCAGATAAAGAGAATAGTCCTTTCGCAGCAGCAATCTCAGCTTCGGAAGTTTAAACTTTTTCTTCCGAGGCTTTGAATTGTGCTTTGGAAGTCTGTGAAAATGCACTATCTGTCCTAACAGTTTCAGTTGCTGGGCCATCAGTCCTGTTTCCCCTTCGAAGTTAATCTTAGGTTCCACTTGGACCTTAGGTTGACCAACTTCCTCAAAAGTGGGAGAAGGTGCATTTAACCTCCGAAGCTCTTGAGCTTCGAAGTAGATCACAGACATATCAGGGCTTGGCTGTTCTATGAGAGATTCCAATAGGAACTTGTTAAAGAACCTATTGAGATCTTGGAGCATCCTTTGATCCATTTGAATAACAACTGGAGGAGGCTCAGGGAAGATTGAAGCTTGTTGCACTGTA
This sequence comes from Flaveria trinervia, assembly GCA_025506515.1. Classification (NCBI taxonomy): domain Eukaryota; kingdom Viridiplantae; phylum Streptophyta; class Magnoliopsida; order Asterales; family Asteraceae; genus Flaveria; species Flaveria trinervia. The sequence continues at coordinate 69,657,891 of CM046451.1, read as the reverse complement.
TACTTTGATCTCAAGGAAGTGAGAGCTTGACTTTGGGTTTCCTCTTGTCTTTGACTTTGTCTCTGAACACTCTCCCCCTTTTTGGTAGCATCATCCTGAGAGCTTGATGAGCTAGAGGAAGAGGTCAAGGAGACCTGAATTGGTACATGCCTAACAGACCTCTCAATGTGTTTCTCAGCTAGTTTGGCCTTGAGAGTTTCAATCTCAAGTTGCTGAGTGGCAGACCTATCCTTTAAAGTCCTAACCTTGGATTCAAGATTTGAGACTTTAGAAAGTAGGTCATGGATGGTAACTTGCATTCTTCCCTCATCTTCTTGTGAAGAATCACAGGGAGATGAGGTAACATACCTTGTATGTTCATCCTCACCACCAGATATGGTTTCTGGGCACCCTGGTTTCCCTTGCTCGAAGATGTCTCTTTAAGAGTCATCAAATGGCATGGTTGCCATAGATTCAGTCTCAGTGATGTTACCACTGTCCTGAGGATCCACTGAGAATCCTCTAGTAGTGGCAGCTGAATCTACATGAGTTCTGTCCACATCAGTGGGACTCACCTCAGTAGGGCTTTGCTGATGTGGGCTAGAGATAAGAGGTCTCTCTGGGCTCTGTTGATCCTTAAGAGGGTGTTGTGGATCAACTTCATTGACCTTAAGAGACATAATCTCTTCATCAGTTCTAATTAAAAGGTCAGTAAAAGATATGGAAGTGTAACCTAATGACCCAGGACGTTGATCAATATCTAAAGATATTGAGCCTGTGATAGGGTTGTCCCTTTTTGGCTGCTCAGGGGAGTATAGAGACTCACCCTGAGGGCTTTCAGCTTGGGTTATGGGCTCATGGATCTGAGACTGAGGAGACTCAGGACCCATACTGAGGTCAATTGTGAAGGATGGTTGGACCTCAGGCTGAGTGGGAGCCCTTTGTTCCACTCTAGCCTTTTTGGGTTGAACAGGAGGGCTTGTTCAATCAGAGTAGATTGAATAAGGGTTTGTTTGGGGCGTCTATGATAAGTGATGGTGATGGGTCAAGAAGGTAGTGTTGGCATTGTGGGGGTAGTTGCTGGTGGGGGTTCATCACCTGTGGGGCTAACAGTGATGTCACCAGGAGTCGTTGGCTTAGTCATACTTGGAAGAAGTGCGGTATCTCTTCGTGTGAAGTTGGTGGACACTCTCTTCAAAGTCTTGAGGATGGTTGGCCTCATTTGAGAAGTAGACAGAGCAGCTGCACAGACAAGCTTGCTCTAGTCTAGCTCGCAGTTGATTATGTGCTTGAGAAACCTGGGATACATGAAGAATGTGTCCTTTTGAAGATTTCCCATGAGGTTAGTCAGCACAAATCTTGAATAGTTGAAGCGGAGACTTTTTACCAACCCATGAACAAGGCACCAAGTTCATATGGGATTTGATCCCATCTCCCGAATTTATTCGACAAGCAGTGAAAGACCACGTGTAGCAGGAACTTCCATTTGTACGAGAAGTTAAATTTGTAGATAGTTGACCTGCTAACGTCTCCACCATATCCCATTTGAAGATAAGAATCATCCAAGTCTGATTTGTGGAATTCCGTTGGAGCGCCCTCATCATGAAGCTCTAAATGCTCCCTGATGAGCTATTCAGAAATGACGAACTCCTGGCCACAGATGCTCGATCGAATGACACGAACCATGTTTAGGATTTCAATCTGACCATTTGCTCAAAATTCAGACATATGGTTTGAGTAAATTATGGGGTTAACAGTCAGAGCGGTGTAGTAGGAAGATTGGGTTAGAAAGGAGACAGTATCTGAGCAGTCAGCATCTCTTGTTGAATCAAGAAGTGCGACTTGATTGTGCTGAGGGTTAAAGGCCATTTGGAAGGTTGAATGGGGATGATTTGAGCTGGGTAAAGTTGAGTAGGAGAATTTTCTAGGGCTGTAAAATTTGCAAGTAAGAAAGTGAAAGTGAATAGTCGAGATTATTTAAAAGATTGTGGAGAGGCGGTAATGAGGGTTAGGATAAGGTGATGTGATGGTTTAGTGGATGAAGTGACAGTGGTGGTAAGGTTAAAATCAGTTAAATAATCCGACATCATTCACAAAATCTTTGCTTTTTACAGTGTGGGGCCCAAGGAATTTACATTACACAGTGAAATCTCTCTTCCGAGTGTCAAACATTTCCGAAGGTAACTCGTCTTCCGAAGGCAATTCTTACTTCTGAAGCCAAATCTTTGCTTCCGAAGGTTAGAGTTGCTTCCGAATAGAGAACTTGTAGGTTTCGGAAGTAGATCTGATGTATAATCAATCGCTTCTTCTGAGGCCAAAAATTTTTCCAAGAAGAAAGTTATCCTTTGAGAAATTTTGCTTCGGAAGATATGAGAGTATCTTCCGAAGGTTAATTTCTCTTTGGAAGGAATTTACACTTAGAAAATTTCAGAGAGAATTTCTTGTAACAGGGCTTAAATTGTATTGACACAAGACTTACATATTAAAGAGGTTTTCAAAAGAGATCAGATAATCAATGTTTATCATCCCCATAGCTGTTATGAGATACTTAACCTTTGTTCTTCAAAAGCTTTGGTAAACAGATCAACATATTTTTCATTTCAAGCAACTTTGATTAACTTGATTAGATTTTTCTCATGAATGTCTCTAATGAAATGATACCTGATGTCAATGTGCTTAGTCTTGGAGTGCTTCACTGGATTTTCAGTAATGGAGATGGCACTGTTGTTGTCAATATGGATAGGAGTACTCATAAAGTTGAATCCATAGTCTAACAACTGATTTTGAATCCATAGCAGTTGAGCACAGCAGCTAGCAGCAACAATGTATTCAGCTTCAGCAGTTGATGTAGAGACATAGGATTGTTTCTTGCATTGCCATGAGATTATCCTTCCACCAAGAAATTGACATCCTCCTGATATGGATTTCTTGTCAATATTGCAGCCTCAATAGTCACTGTCAGAGTATCCATAAAGATTGAAATCCTTGTTTCTGGGATACCAGAGACCTAGTTTAGGTGCTCCTTTGAGGTATCTGAAGATTCTCTTAATAGCAGCCAGGTGAGACACCTTAGGAGCAGCCTGATATCTTGCAGAGATGCAAGTAGCAAACATGATATCAGGTCTACTTGCTGTTAGATACATCAGAGGACCAATAATTGCCCTATACTGATGTTGATCAGTATCCTCCCCCTCAAGGTCAGGACAAAGATTATGGTTATGGGTATGGGTGTCTTGGCAGGCTTGCAATCCTTCATCTCAAATCTTTCTAAGATGTCAAACACATATTTAGATTGATTAATGAAGAACCCTTCCGTGAGTTGCTTTACCTGAATTCCAAGGAAAAAGTCCATTTTCCTCATGGAGCTCATCTCAAACTTCTTCTTCATAATGCTTTCAAAGTCCTTGCACATTTGGTCATTTAAGGAACCAAATATGATGTCATCAACATAGACTTGTACGAGCAAAATATCCTTTCCATACTTTCTAATGAAGAGAGTCTTGTCAATGGTACCTCTAGTATAGCCATTCTTTAGAAGAAACTAAGACAGAGTCTCATACCACAGCCTAGGTGCTTGGTGCAGCCCATATAGAGCTTTATCCAATTTGCACACATAGTTGGAGTGCTGTGGATCTTCAAATCCTGGAGGTTGGCATACATAGACTTCCCTGTCTATATCCTCGTATGGAAAAGCACACTTGACATCAAGTTGGTATACTGTGAAGTCCTTGGATGCAGCATAAGCAAGGAAGATCCTTACTGCCTCAACTCTTGCAACTGGTGCGAAGACATCAGTATAATCGATTCCTTCCTCTTGAGTGTATCCTTGAACCACAAGTCTTGCCTTATTCTTGACGATCAAGCCTCTATCATCTCTCTTGTTTCTAAAAACCCATTTGGTACCTATAGGTACTTGACCAGATGGTAGCGGACATAGGTTCCATACCTTCTGTCTCTATAATTGAAGCAGCTCCTCATGCATCGATTCAATCCAGCTACTATCTTTTAAGGCATCTTCTACCTTCTTGGGTTCCATCTGAGATAGAAAGCATGAGTACAGGCAGACATTCCCTTGATGAGTCTGTCCTCTTGTTCTCACACCCTCAGAGACATTCCCTATGATGTTTTCATTTGGATGAGTGTTGTGAATGCTAAGACGAGGAATCACTTCCAGTTGCAGAGATAGATCCAGGATGGACATATTCTGCTTAGGGACTAGAACACTTTGTCCAGTTGCTGTTTGAAAGTAATTCAATGAGGGCTGATTGAATGAATGAGAAACATCATCAGTAGTTGGTTGTGAAGTAGTATTAACAGTTGCCTGTTCCTTCAACATACTACCTCCTTCTACCTAGTGTTGTAGTGGATCACCTGATGACTTTTAAGGTTTAGTAGGCGACTCACTTGTTGAAGCTTCACTACTCTTTGATATAGTTAAACTGTCGGATTTATGAATAGTGGAAGCTTGATTTATTGCAGTACTTGGAGAATTTGGTTTAGGCCTGGGAAGCTCAAACAGTTGATCATTAGTAGCAGCATCAGCATCATTTTGAGCACCTATTCCAACAAAAACATTATCACAAGAGGGTTTAGAATAGTTTGGAAACAATTCTAAATCAAAGATGTGATCAGGTCCATTCCCCCTAACACAAGGAGTGTGCTCATTAACAACTATATTGGATGACTCCTCAAATTGTTGATTCTTAATGTTGTACACTATGTAGGCTTTGGAACTAGAAGAGTATCCAACAAAGATAGCATCATCTGACTTTTCAATAAATTTTGCTAAATTGTCCTTTGTGTTAAGTATGGTACACCTGGTGCCAAAGGACCTTAGAAAGCTAATGAACGGTGGCCTCTTGTTCCATAGCTCATAAGGGGTTTTTCCATGGGGCTTAACTACAAGAACTCTGTTCTGCACGTAGCATGTAGTGCTGACTGCCTCTGCCCAGAATGTTAGAGGTAGCTTTGAATCAGCTAACATAGTTCGAGCAGCCTCAATAAGTGTCATATTCCTCCTCTCAGCAACACCCTTTTGTTGAGGAGTTCTGGGAGCACTATATTGTCTGGAAATCCCTTTTGAGTTACAGAATGAGTCAAGAGCGAAGTTCTTAAACTCAGTCCCTTGTTCACTTCTAATTATTTTAACCTTGTGATCAATTTGATTTTCTATTTTAAGGATAAAAGATTTTAATGTTTCAGCAGTTTCATCTTTAGTTCTTAAAAAGAATACCCATGTGAATCTTGTAAAATCATCAACTATCACAAGGCAATGTGATTTCCTTCCAATGCTCATTATACTTGTGGGACCAAAAAGATCTATGTGCAATAAGTGCAATGGAGTAGTGATAGAGTTAACACATTTGGATTTATGACATGTCCTGTGTTGTTTCCCTTTTAGGCATGCAACACAGTTGTCTTTGCAGAAAAACTTCTTTTTAGGCAAAACATGTACCAAGTTGTTTTTAGCCAATTTAGTCATTGTCTTAAAATTTACATGACACATACGTTTATGACACAGTGTTGACTCATCACTATCAGCTTTGGAAAGAAAGCATGATACTTCACCCATTGGGGAAGCATTGTTCATATCAAGCTTGTACATATCCCCTTTGCTGGGAGATCTAAGAAACACCAATTCTGGAGGAATTGTCATCCCTGGTTTGAGGAGAATGCACTCATGTTCAGTGAAAAGCATTTGGTGCTTTTGATAACAGAATTGAGAAACACTTAACAGATTGTGTTCAAGCTGTTTGACAAAGTTAACTTTGTCAACTGTTAACATACCATTGGATACACTCCCTCTGCTAGAAATATATCCTCCGGTCTGACCTCCAAACTGGACAGGACCTCCATCATAATGTTGAAATTGTTGAAGGAGATGTTTGTTCCCTGTGATGTGCCTGGAGCATCCACTATCTACAATCCAAATGTTGTTATTTTTGTCATATGGATGTCCCTGCACATAAGATGAGATGATTAGTTTTGATTGGAAACCCAAGCTTTATTGGTCTTGGGTTCTTCCAAAGATAATGACATAATTGAACCAAAATTTATGCATGGGGGTTTAATGGATGTCTTTGACAAAGAGGTTTGGGCTACAATATCTTCCTTGATCTTCCATTCCATCCCTTGGTTGATCATGGAGGATGAGCTTGTTGAAGCTTTTGTAACTTGGCATTCTTCCGAAGCTTCTTTCTTTTCGGAAGAAGCCTTCACCACCTTTTCAGGGGTGATGATGGTGCTTTGGTCATCGTCCCTATCTCTACTTCAGATTTTTTAAGGGCCATTTTCAGTGAGGTATAAGGAGGAGTGAAAAACAGGTTGATTAGGATGGTAAGATCTCACAATCAAGAGCCTAAGAAGCTCTGATACCAATTGCAGGACCGGGTTTGTCGCTTAAACACTTGGATTTCTCTCAAACTCACTTATAGAAATACTCGATTCAGATGAAGTAAAGTCTTTTACAAGACTTGATAATAATATAATAAGTAGTAAGGAGCACACAGAAATAAATTTTCAAGGCACTTGTATATATTACTTTCTCAACTCAAGATATTACAAGACTCTTACAAGCATGATATATGAGTTACAATGAGAGACTATATATACTAGATCCTACAGCCGGATATACTTTGATACCAGCTGGAAACCTAAGACTAAATCATATACTACAATGCTAAAGTTAAGGTATCTTAGATAAAGTAATATCTAAGATATGGTAGTCATGACATGTCCATGACTTACCTTTTGTCACCAACTAAAGATGGCAACTGTACTAACATAAAAGGTAAACAGTGGATTAAAGTATGGTCAACTGCATGGCTTTTGAGAAAATGCCCTGCAGTATCTCAGAGATTTGCAGTGGAGTGTCAGGCAGGACATACTTATGTCCACTAGATAATAGCAGAGATTTCAGAAGGTAAGTTGGCTTCGGAAGAACAAGTTCTTCCGAACCCACTTATACTTCGGAAGTGGCTTATATACTTCTGAGGCTTGAGGACTTCTGTGCTTCGGAAGTTGACTTCAGATCTTTCTTTCTAAGTCTTGAACTTCGGAAGTAGGTTCTTTATCTTCGGAGTTGGAACATTTCCTTCAGAAGTAAGCTTTACACTTTGTCTTCGGAAGATCTCCTTTTTCCTTCAAAATTTCCACACTAGGCTTCAGAAGTACTTTATTTGTTGTACCAAAATCTTCTAAGTGACTTGGTTTTGGTTGCACTAGCCTTTGTAGATCTAACAGCAAGCTTCATCTTCTGATCCACAGCAGGGTCAACCTCCCTCTTCTTTTGAGCCTAAGAGAGAGGAAGTCCCGACTGAGTAAGACAGTGAAGATCAATCTGGTGCTGCAGGACAGTCTTCTCAGTTAAAACCTGTTAAGAGAAAGAAGAGGATGGCTTCTAAACCAAAGCCAAAGAAGAAGAAGACTGCACCCTCTTCTAAACCCAAGGATGAGTTAGAACATCTTGAGGTTGTGCAGCCAGAGGATGCTACATCAACTCCAATTCAAACAGCTCCTTTAGCATCAACAAGACCCATCTTGTATTGGACATACACCACAAATCTAGAAAGATGGCATGCCATTAGAGATCAAGGGACTGAAGACATTTACACATGGCAAGATATGTTTTAGTTGCCTCTGCATGACCTCTTTGATATGAGAAGACACTTTGACAGTCTGAAGGATCCTGATCACCTTATGAAGAAAGGATTGGTGATCATCCTAATGAGGACTGTTGACATCTAAAGTCTACTAAGTGTTTTGGTAGCATCAGCATAGGGGGAGTTTGTAGAGATTAATGAAGAGGCTGATGCAACCTAAACATCCAATGTCTTTCCTACATGCTACACAAGTGCATTGAAGAAGAATGCTTAGGAAGTTTTACACGTGCAACGGAAAATACTCTAAGTGTAAAATCTTCTGAAGCCAAGACCAATATCTTCCGAAGCCAAATATGAAGTCTTCCGAAGCCTCAGAAACAAAGTCTTCCGAAGCTTCAACTCATGAAGGTAGATTTCTTCCGAAGACTTTTAATACATGCTTTATCTAATGTACTTTTCCATAAAGCTGGACACCTTTCCGCTGCACCTCTGTAAGGTCACCAACTTACATGAGTTGGTGAAAAGGTCCATGCTTTTGGTAACTGTACACTGAGATCTTTAGTCTGTAACTTTCTACTTTATGTACTTTATCCTTTTTGTAATAGATAAGGATGTGAGCTATGCCATGTCATAGTCACAAGTCAAAAGGCAATCTGCCTTTTGACTCTACATTTGATTTTGTTTTGTGTGTAGTCAATTGTATCCAGCTGGCTTTCAAAGTATTGCCGGCTGTAGGATGTAATTAAGTATATCATGTTCTTGTATATTTCTTTTATGCTTTGTAACACTTGTAATAGAACATGGAGAAAGCAATATACTGCGTTCTTGAAAACCATATACTTGTGTTCTTTGTGTTTTACGTTACTTGTGTTCTTAGTATCTTACCCTGGTTAATCCAGTTTACTGTTTGATTAAGTTTTATTAAATCTCCTCTTTGTGTTGTTGTGTTGTAAATCTATACCTTTCAATGGTCCTGCACAGAATTGAGAAACACTTAACAGATTGTGTTCAAGCTGTTTGACAAAGTTAACTTTGTCAACTGTTAACATACCATTGGATACACTCCCTCTGCCAGAAATATATCCTCCGGTCTCACCTCCAAACTGGACAGGACCTCCATCATAATGTTGAAATTGTTGGAGGAGATGTCTGTTCCCTGTGATGTGCCTGGAGCATCCACTATCTACAATCCAAATGTTGTTTTTTTATTCATATGGATGTCCCTGCACATAAGATGAGATGATTAGTTTTGATTGGAAACCCAAGCTTTATTGGTCTTGGGTTCTTCCAAAGATAATGATATAATTGAACCAAAATTTATGCATGGGGGTTTAATGGATGTCTTCGACGAAGAGGTTTGGGCTACAACATCTTCCTTGATCTTCCATTCCATCCCTTGGTTGATCATGGAGGATGAGCTTGTTGAAGCTTTTGTAACTTGGCATTCTTCCGAAGCTTCTTTCTTTTCGGAAGAAGCCTTCACCACCTTTTATTTTGAAGAAGTCTTCTTCTGGGATGGTTTGAAGGGAACTCTTTTGTTCTTCTGAGTCTTGACAGCTTTAGCTTCCGAAGCCTTTTTCCTTTCGGAAGAAGAATCTTCTTTCGAAAGCAGCCTTGCTTCGGAAACAAGCTTTCCCTTTTTCATCACGTGAACCATTTGATATGGTCCAAATGAGAAACCTTCCTTGATTCCTTCCTTTTTAACATTATTTGCATAATGTGTGCTAGCAGGATTGTAGTAACAATCTTTGGCCATGTGGTTTCGCAGACCACACATTATGCATGCAATGTTAGTCTCTTGGGAATTTGAGGATTGATGTTTCATGTTCTTTTTATCTTCATGAGCAACTTTTCCCTTTAACTTCTGATCCTTTGGTAGGACAGGAGTGCTGGTATTACACCCCTTTCCTGAATTAGAGTTTCCAACAACCTGGAATCCAGCTGAGATGAATATACCCTTTTGCTTTGGGTCTATCTTAAGCTTGGACTCAGCCACTTTCTTGGTAGTTTTTCTGGCTGCCTTAGCTCTACTTTTTCTGGCTTTGGTGGTCAGGGTTTGATCATCATTGGTAGGGGAGGTCACAGTTACATGGTTCTTCCTTGTCATGGTCTCCATAGATGCATCATTCTTTGACTCATAAGAAGGTGGGTCAGCAGATGGAACCTCTTGCTCTTCAGTACCACACCTTGGTTGTCTTATAGACTCATCAGAGTGTGGTGGAGCAATTTCATTGGTTCCTAACCCTCCTTTGTTTTGGTAGCAAAGTTTTGAGTGAGAGGATGATGCAAGGATGGCTTGGAAGTTTTGCTTGGAAATAGCATACTTCCTGGCTTGAGCCTCAGCTGTGACAAGCTGGGCTTAAGCCAAGACCAATATCTTCCGAAGCCAAATATGAAGTCTTTCGAAGCCTCAGAGACAAAGTCTTCCGAAGCTTCAACTCATGAAGTCAGATTTCTTCCGAAGACTTTGAATACGTGCTTTATCTGATGTACTTTTCCATAAAGCTGGACACCTTTCCGCTGCACCTCTGTAAGGTCACCAACTTACATGAGTTGGTGAAAAGGTCCATGCTTTTGGTAACTGTACACTGAGGTCTTTAGTCTGTAACTTTCTACTTTATGTACTTTATCCTTTTTGTAATAGATAAGGATGTGAGCTATGCCATGTCATAGTCACAAGTCAAAACGCAATCTGCCTTTTGACTCTACAATTGATTTTGTTTTGTGTCTAGTCAATTGTATCCAGCTGGCTTTCAAAGTATAGCCGACTGTAGGATGTAATTAAGCATATCATGTTCTTGTATATTTCTTTTATGCTTTGTAACACTTGTAATAGAACATAGAGAAAGCAATATACTGCATTCTTGAAAACCATATACTTGTGTTCTTTGTGTTTTACATTACTTGTGCTCTTAGTATCTTACCTTGGTTAATCCAGTTTACTGTTTGATTAAGTTTTATTAAATCTCCTCTTTGTGTTGTTGTGTTGTAAATCTATACCTTTCAATGGTCCTGCACAGTTCTCTCCATAAATCTTTGAGCTCAAAGAATCTACATCGCCATTTGCCACTGTATGGTAGTCTCCTGCAAATCATCCGGTTCCACCTAATACATATCCTCCATGGTAATTTTTTCCTTTCAAATATCTAGCCACTAATGCCTCATAATTCTACATGAACATGCCAAACAATGCCATTGTTTAAGATGGAGTTGATGTTCAAGCACTGGCTTTTGAGTTAGCTTGATCCCTTCTAGAATTAACACTACCACCAAGTTGATCACATGTATTCATGCCTCCTTGTTTAGATGCTTGCATTAGAGAGTTTGCAGTGGAAGAAAGCAATGCAGCATTCTAATAAAACTCTAATGATGGCATTACGGTCTGATTAAACTCCATTTTCTTCATGTCTAACTCATACGATTTAAGCTTATTAATGATGTCCATAAGCTTGTAGTCAGTAAAACCTCTTTCTTGCTTCAACATCCTCACCTGTAAACTCCAATATGCTGGGAGTAAATCCAATAACCTATTCACTTGCTCATTGTTGGATAGTTTTTTATCATATTTCTTTAATGTGTTGGAGGTTGTCAAAAAATGATTTGTTAGATCAGTGAGACTCTCATTTTTTATAACTCACGAATGGGTTAAACTCCTTTTCAGCCTGAATACCTTGTCTTCACTAACTCATCATTTCCATCATAAAACTCATAGAGGGCATCATAGTGGGACTTAGCATTCTTTTGTTTGGCAAAACGATTGTAGATGTCTGGTGCAAGGCATAAAGTTAAGGCTCTAAAAGCTTTCTGATCTCTGTCAATCAATTTCAAATCTTTTTTGTTAACTGTAGCTAGGTCGTTGTGTTGAGAAACAACACCAACAGTAACAGTTAGTATGTGAGGACCATAAATGATTGATTCCCATTAGTTATGATCCATGTAGAAAAATAATGCGTTAAAAAATCTCTTCTAGTCTTCAAAATTGTCTCTATTGATAAGCCTTAGAGGTCTATTGGTGCCACACTTTCTAAATCAGCAAGGGTGAGGAGGTCATCTTTGATATGATAGTTTCGCAGAACAAGAATCAATTTCACTGAAAAGTACATTTTCGCTGAGTGATCACTAGGTTCGCTAAAGAATCTATAGTTTCGTTTCGCTACAGATTTCGGCAGCAGTTTCACTAGCCAAATGCTTGAATATGCTAGTTTCGCACGAAACAAGCTTGAACTTTCATTTAGGGGTAAATTCGGTAGTAATTTCTCTTGAAAATAGATCACAAGCACTGCTAAACTTTCAGTCAAAGAATGTACTTTCGCTAAGATTATCAAAAACCACCACAAAATGCAAGTCACACGTAGTTTCGTCGAATGAAGGTTATAGTTTCGCTTAAGGAATTGTAGTTTTGCTCGATGAGTGTTAAAAACTTTTTGAACACGAAATCAATCCAAAATCACACAAATCTCAATGAACTTGAGACCTGATGATACCAATGCTTTCCCAACCAATAACTAACATATTTCAGTCAAATTCCATATCAAATACACTGAAATTTGATCTGGAATTAATGAACTTGTGATATTGAACTCAAACTATCAATAACCCCAAACAATCAAGAGCACAATCGTTGTAATACTATTTTATTGGTCCAAATGATCGAATAACAGTACACTTGATTGATTGAATTGTTCAATATTAATTATCACACACAAACAATAAACAATTAGAGATGAATAAGAACTCAAAAGTATTTAAAATATAACAATTATACTCCAATGCTCACAAAATAACAAAGCTCAATGAAATTTATGTGATATTCCAGCTTACAAAGGCATTGCAACAATGATAAACGAATTTGGTTTTTGCAAGGATTCCTTACAATGAAAAATCAAATCTATATAGTATTGATACTTTCGCTGATAGTTTCACTGTCAGCGAAACTATCCTGGCAGTTCATAGTTTTGCTCGGCTGAGACACACAGTTTCGTCGGGTGAAACTAGTAGTTGACTATTAGCAAAACTATAGTTTCGCTTATAGTTTTGCTAGGCAGCAAAACATAACAAATATCAAACTTACAAAAGTAAACTAACATTCAACCAATTACAATAAAATATAAACGAAATCTAATCTAATGTGAGTCCAACCTATTCTTGATTTTCACAAACATATACGGAACCACAGAGCCAAGCTTTAACATCCCTAACTTTAAGATACCCTGCTCAACAATCAACATTTGTTCCTGAGCCTACTTCAATTATTCTTCAAATGGATCAAAGGATGCTTCATAATTTGAATAGGTTCTTTTCCAAGTTCTCACTTGGATCTTCCATTGAACAGCCAAGCTCTGATATTGTTGTGGTGTACTTTGGAGCCGAAGAGCTTCAGAGGTTGAATGCACCTTCTACCACTGTCCAAGAAGTTGATCAACCTAAGGTTACATGAAATCTGAGATTAATTTCAAAGGGGAAATGGAGACTGATGACCCAACAACAAAAATAGTTGTGATATAGAATGCATTGCCACAGACTTCTAAAGTTGAAGTCAAATACTCGGAAGAACCATTTCAATCTTCCGAAGCTGAGATAGAAGCTGCAAAAGGGTTATTCTCCTTATCCAAGGATCTGGTAATGACATATGCAATTCTAGAACTAGCATCTGAGGTGACTAGTAAGGATTTTCTCAACCGACCTCTCACTCAAACAACATCGCTACAACAAGCTCCAACCACCATTTCTCAACGTAAAACCTCCACTCAAGACCCCCAAAGTCTAGTGGCACACCCCAACCGTGACGGCAGAATCATCGAGATGTGAGGGTTTAAATTATTCACAACCACATAACACTTCATTTAATGAAAATATTATTATCATAAGTTTCAAATGTAAGTTACAACCATAAGTCTAAATAGGGAAACAAACATAACATAGGATGAATAATCCAAAACAATTTATTCAATTATCTATGTCCACATCCAAGATGTGATCAAACTTCGAATGATGACTTCAAGCTTGGGCATTCCTTGAAACATGTTAAAAATAAAGGTCAACTATGAAAGTTTTTTCCAAAGTTTAATATACATAAATATGTCAAAGATTTACAAGTAGCAATTCATGTCAAAGGTTATGAGTAATGCAAGTTTATAGAACACGTACAGCGTCAATCAAACCTTAACCAAAATTAAGAATACAAGTTTATAACGATTACCTAAGTGTACTTGGTTCCCATGATGAACAAATCATACATCATTAGGAGACGAAAATAGATCGGCTTTAGCACCAAATAGGCTTGTCAGACCCATAGATCTATGATGTCGACAGGCTAGCAATAGTTAACATTGTTAACATAAAATACATCTCATTTAAAGCGCACAACAACACAAATAACCATGGCAAAATATAAATATGAATTGCAAGTGCATTACATGTATAAAACGTTTAAAAGTGTAAGTTTGATAAGTTTCACATGTTTCACCCCAAAATGGTGTGAAATAATAATAAAAGGGGCAAGGAGACTCACATGATCAATACGTATATAATTGATGATTAATAAGATAACTAATCGACGTTCCAATCTAATCCTTCACGAGGTACCTAAATATATATATATATATATATATATATATATATATATATATATATATATATATATATATATATATATACACATATATATAAATATATATACATATATATGTATATATATATTGATTGGGGTTGAGCAAGAGTGATATTCTTACTATGAATCGAATATGATAATCAAGTCAATGATTGAGTGGCGGAAACAAACAATCAAAGAACATTCAAAGCAAGAAAAATACTCATAAATGCTGTTTGTATTGATATATGAAAGTTGATAAGTTACGGAGAATAATTACAATAAAAATTCCCTATCTATCAGCCGTCACCTCAGTACGAGGTTAACTATTCTATTTATAGGCAGACAAGATCCCTTTATAAAATGACTAAACTACCTCTGACCTATTACATCAGAAACTAGTCTAAGTGTTGATCCACATATCTGCTTGTTCATCCGCATCGACAAATGCGGATGAGATAATCTTGATCAGCATTTCCACTTGATCATCTGCATTACTAAGTTGGTCATCCGCATTTTTTAATACGGATGAACGAATACTTATGCGTATTTGGTTGGTCATCCGCATTTGTCAATGCGGATGAGCAAAGTCTTGTCCGCATCTTTGTTTGTTCTTCCGCATTAGTCAATGCAGAAGAGTAACTTGTTCTTCAGCATTAGTATTATGTCTTCTGCAGTAGTCAATGCGGAAAAGTAAACACTTGTCCGCATTAGAATTATGTCTTCCGCATTAACTAATGCAGAAGATAACACTTGTTATTGTCCTTGCAGATCTTCATCCGCATTTGTTCTTGGACTTGTGGGATTCCAGCTAAGCAATCATCAATTCACCCATTGAGTTGGCATGTATGATCCTTTCAGGATGCAATAATACTCCTCCTAAGGATTATACAACCTAGTTTTCGTCAATGTTTAGGAGGTGATTGATGTTATGATGATTCAGCTGGGTCTTCTACAGGTAATATGAATGCAGCTTTAGTAGCATCCAGGATAGCCTTGATCATGTTTAAAAAATCAGTTGCTTCTGACATTCTGTCTCTACTTAGCACATGGATCTTCATTTTGCTCATGTTGTAGATAGCTTCCATTGGTAATTTTTTTAGTGAAATAGGCTCCCAAATGGAGATTGTAGAAAGACCATATCTATGAATCAGTAAGCTCCCCCCACATCCACTTCAAGTTAAACAATATTTCCAAGTTGCAGTGGTGTTTTCTTCTTCTTTATTTTGTCTCTTTTAGCACTTATCCGATCATATGTGAGTTTTAGCAACTTGATTCATTTAAGAAAGAAGTGCATGTCTTGTTCACCTAATTTGTTGTTTATTTCCCTGAAGTGCTTGGTATAAATGTAGTGGATGTATGATTCATCAAGTAGTCTTACTTCATATCCACTGAATGATCTTATGTCAGCTCCCTCCTTTCCTCCCCATTTCCTTTCAATCACCATCTCATAGGTTTTCTCATCATAGTACATGTTTGAGATGGGAGTGGAGGAATGAGTACCAAACTCTACTTTCCTCTTCAATGATTCGGTTGGCTTTACCTTCAACTCAAGGAATACAATTTCTTCTGCTTGCACCTTTTTCTTATTATCAAAGGGATTGACAAATCTCAAGCATAATGTCTTTAATGAATTGAAGTTGTTTGTTCTTCTGAACATCTTGAGTATGTTCTCAAATTCATATATCCTGAACATCGCTACAGGATTGATCAGTTGAAGTTGAGCTAGCTCCTTCAAATCATGAATCACAAGGGCATTTACAAGAGTTGAGTACTCTATAAAGAATTGTACTAGCCCTGAGATTCTCTTCACCATGAACATATTCCAGGTATTATCGTACTTCTAGACTATTATCTTTTTATCTACCTTACCCTTGGGAGTAAACACCCTCTGATCAGTTCTGCAGTAGTCAGTCCTTCTTGCAATTTCAACTGAGATGATTCTGCAAACCATTCACGGTACTTGTAGAGCACTGGGGCAAGTAGTTCTTGGTCTTTTTGGTTGAGCATCATGTCTTCAGCTGATACTCTGCTTCTTGGTTAGTTCTTGCTAATTCTTCTTCCAGCTTCTTGAGTCTTTCTTTCTTGTCATTAATCAAGTGAAGAGTTGCAACTCTTACAGAATTTGTCTTCATGTTAGCAAACCTTCTTCTCGTGAATCCCTGACTTGAGAGATATTCCTTCATTTCCTTATCAGACATATTATAAGGATCAGGAAATAATGATTCATGGGATGAAGATGATTTCTTTATTGTATACAGCTTGTGTAGGGGACCTCTTCTTGGCAATGGTATTTCATACCCTGTTGATTTCATCAAAGATGAATCTTTATGCTTTGGAATATTCTTGGTCATTGCTTTCTCATACTCAGTTTTTAATTGTTGGATGAAGCAACATTTTTACTTTGTCTTCCTCCTCCTTCATGCTTTCATAAGTCATTCCAAATACTTCATTAGGATCATAACCTTGATTGATCAGAAACAAGGCCTTAATCATCAAGTCATCAGTTTTCTCTTTCGATACCATGTCTTCCACTACCTGTTCTGCTTTAATGGGAATGTCCATAAGAACATCCTTTTCACCTTCATATCACTAGCAGTTTCACCTTCTTCTAAATCAATTGCACCAGCCAATTTCTTCAGTTGAGCTTCTGCGTCCTCATGTTCTTCAAAAAATTCAGCAATTGCTGCTAGACTTCTTGGGTCATCTTTTTGTTTCTTTACTGGTTCTTCTTCAACTATTGGTCGCTTACCTTTGGCTTTTTCAGCTAAGTACTTCCTCTTTCGTGAGTAAGTTTGAAGTTGAGGACTAGAGGTTTCAGCCTGTTCTTCGGGTTCAGGTACTTTTCAGGTGTGCTTGGCTCTTGAACATTCATTTTACTTTTTTCCTCCTCTTTTTGTTCTATTTCAGTTTCTTCTTTCCTATCTTTTCCATACTTTTCCTTGATTTTTTCTTTTTGTTCTTCAGATAAAAAGATAGCAGGGACAATTTTCAAAGTCAATTCTTTTTCCAAAGGCACTGGTGATTTGGGGATAAAAACAATAGGCTTTGAATCAGTTCTTTGGTTGTTTATGAATTCCTAAATGTCATCATCAATGCTGAATTTTTCAGATGAAAAACTATCCCATGCACTGAAGAGTTCTTCAAATTCAGCTTTTTCATAGTTAGCGTAATCTATGTTTCCAGAATACACTACCATATCTAGACTTTGATCTTTAAACTCTGTTTGACTTTCATCACCTCCTTGTTTTTCATTTTCATCTACTGATGGTTGTCATAAACATCAGCCTTTTCTTGTTCTTCTTTCTCATCATCATCATTCACTTCATTTCTTTGATGTTAATCATCATTTCAAGCTCGAATATCCTTTTGTTCTTGCTATCAATTCTTTTTCAAGTTTTGAGATGATATCAGCTTGTTCTTCTATGATATTTTCTTGTTCCTCCATTTCTATTGTTTGAATTTCAAGAGTGTCAATATGTCCACTGACTTCTTCTCTTGAGTGCTTAAAGGTAGCCTTTACAACTTCAATTTCCTTATCTTTCTCAGTCAATTCATCCTTATGTTTATCTTTGAGATCTTTCATCTCCTGTTCCTTCTCATCTAGTTCCAGAATTCTATCATCTATGATTATTGCCCTTCTGTTTAGAATTCTCTCCATTCTTTCAATCTTTTGCATCAATTCAATGACCATTTCATCCTTCTCATCTGGTCTGTTAACATTTGAATCAGCAAAACTTTCTGAGGGAGCAGGCTCAGAAGTTGTTGTTTTTACAGGCATGTGAGTGTGATGATCCTCCTCATCAAAAGATGATTTCGAAGCTTTAGAAGCACCGGTTGATCCTCCTACATCAGCAGGGTAATCTTGTGATGTCACAGGTTGAAAAGGGATATAGGTGATTGTTGTGGTGGTGATATTGGATAGTGATGATGAGGTGATATAGGTGTAGGTTGAGTGGTTGTTGGTGGTGTTGGTTGTGGTAGTGTTTGTGGAGATGGTTGTGGTGAAGGTTGTGGTATTGGTTGTGGTGATGGTATTGATAATGGTTGTGATGTTGGTTGTGGAGTTGAAAGTGGTGGTGATTGTGGTGATGGTATTGGTGATGGTATTGTTGATGGTTGAGCAACAGGTTGTGGTGATTGTATTGGAGATGGTTGTGCTTCTTCATTTATCTGTTGCAACATCCAAGGCAGAAGAGGAGTGCTAGCCCCACTATAAAAGTTTCTAGGGTCTCTCTTCTTTATATACTTGTATGATCTTGCATCGTAATATGGAATGTCAAGCACTGGACCTTTAGTTGCAATGTTAGGAAATGATTCATACATTAGATATTGAATGAATCTCGGATACATCAGAAACTTGTATCTTAATCATTCTCTAATGTTTGAAACCAGGCCATTGAATACATATGCAGGCATATTGAATGGCCTGTTGGTGCATAGAGCACAAATTAATAATGATGTGAGGATTGGAATGTCATTCCATTCTATATTTCTCTTTGACAAACAGTGCTGGAACATATGAATAATGAATCTTCATGGTAAATTAACCAATCCTTTAATATTTGCTTGGCTTCATAGCATCCTTCATAACCAATTTCAGCAAAGAAAGTGGTTATGTCTTCATCACTCAGTTCCAAAGGAGCATTTGCATCATCACCAAACCTTAGACATCTTCTAACCGACTCTTCATTGATGATCAGTGTGTGTTCACTGTTAATTCTTCTAGTAAGTTTTCTAATGCCACCAGCTTCAACAACCTCAGCAGTGTTCCAGAAAGACCTTATGAGATTCTCATAGATAGTTGATCTGACTATGATGGCATATGCTATCCTTGTGGTATTGATGAATCTGATGATGTCTCTCAGCCCTTCTGCTTCTGGGACATCAGGGTTTAAATAACCACTGACATTATGGAGCTTGCTCCATGTAAGATTTGCCATGTAATCTGCACAAGAGACATGTGTGTTAGTTATTAGTTTTGACTTGAAATTAACAAGGAAGACTGCTTGTTATTTTTGTTGATTAATAGTAATGGCAAATGGTGAGTTTGTCATTTAAAATTCATAGTTTCAATGTTTGAACCATTCAATAGATGATGTGACTTTGATTTGTTACACATTTTCCTTTTTCATTTTGCTCTGTTTTTCGCAGTAAACATGATTATCAAGGTTTTCAATATCAGTTGAATTCCTATCAATTTATATGTTTATTGAAGTCGAAAATGTGTATTACATCATATTAATAAGTTTGATTTTGGTGTTCTTCATTATTATCTGGTCCATTGTTTGATTTAGGTTAACAATCCGAAACTCAGGTCTTGGTTTCAAAATTTTATTGAAATTATACCTTATCTTCGAAATAACTGTAGTTCTGAATCAATGACAAGAATGTTTTTGAGAAGAAACACAACAAAATCTTTGAATGTTTATGATGATGATGATGATTGAAGATGGTGTACTGTATGTTTGCGCTCGTCTCACTATAAAGTCTCTCAAATTTGAAAAGTATTAAATGACCCGTTTGAATTCCTTTAAATAGCCAAATAATACAATTTGAAAAATTTTACAAGTTTAAAAGCAGATACAGTCACCCCTATAGCAAATGCTAAAGGCTAATTTGTTTGACTTTTGGTTATCCGTATTTGTTGACTGTAGCAAATGCAAAAGACAAACTTTTGACATTGAGAGTCCATATTTGGCTACTTTTGGTCATCCACATTTGTTGACTGTAGCAAATGCGGAAGGTTAATTTTTTTGACTGGCTGTCCGCATTCCACTACTATTGCAAATGCGGAAGTTTTGTTTCTTAATTTTTATTCTGTCCGCATTTGTGTATTGTTGCAAATGTGGAAGTTAAACTTGAAATCTTTGGTTGTCCGCATTTGTGTTATAGTAAGTGCGGAAGAATAACACTGCACTTCAGCACTGTAACAAATGCGATAGACTTGCCTGTTTTATCCTATCCGTATTTGTACACAGTATCAAATGTGATAGAATAAAGTCAATCAGCATTTGTGCAACTACATCAAATGCAGTTGACAAGTCAACACAACACTGTAGCAAATGCGATAGAGACCTGTTCATACGCATTTGTTAACTGTATCAAATACGGTAGAGTAAATTCCACATTTACTTCACACACTAATGCGATAGAGTAAAATCATTATCCGCATTAGTTGCACTTGAAAAAAAATATTGTTACCCGCATTAGTTACATGCATGGGTTACCTTCACCCACATTAACTAATGCACTTACGTGCATTAGCTTTTGAACTTAATCAAAAGTTAATGTGATTGAATTGATTATTAATCTTATGAAGAGGTGTCCTTGATTCATTTTTCTTATGAAGTTAGCTGTTGAAGTTGTTAAGTCTTGCTTGGATTGACTTGTATGTCACAACTAATACAAGTTTCCTAATTTTGACAGATCTTGGGCTTATCATGCTTCTAAGAAATCGCATAACCTGAGATATAATGGTATAACATATTGCAACAACACCAACTAAAATTCTTTTTGTTTTGCTTTTCAAAATTAAGTTAATAAAAATTTAGACTTACTCAAAAATTTTAAATTACTCCCCCTAAAGTTTATGTCCACATTTGGAGAGAAACTTTAAAGATTTAAAACTTTTTGAATATTATTTTGATTAATATTAACAATGAAGAGAAAGATCTCTTGTTGGGATCATATCAGTCTTACATTCCACATGTGCATCCTTTATGATTAATGGATATGATTATGAACTTGAAGATTGAAGGTATGTTTGTCCTCTTAAACCCATACCTAGTTGATATTTTGATGCAAATGACTTTTATCATGTTTTAGTTGATTTATTATTCAATTTGTACATCACATACATAAGCACGAAATGATCAACCCTCCTTATACAATGCATGGTAGAACTTTTTTACAATTTTTCTTACCAGGTTACTTAAGTTATGAAATCTCATTTCACTGATCCTCATTAGGATTCTTTTAATTTGATCCTTTTTCATGTTGATCCATATTGGGATTCTTTTCACTTCACTTTGGAAGGTGAATCCATGATAGGATTCTTTTGTTCATTCACTTGGAATGTATTACTTTGTTGATTCATCCAATTTTTTATGTGTTCCACATTGGGAATCTTTTGGATCATAATATCTGCACTATGTGCACGTTTCATCATGTCTTTACTCAGCAAAACAAAGATGAAACATGATGCGGTGAGAGAGATTCATAAAGTATCATTACCTGGTGTGTTTAGGCTACTACACACATGCATTCAGATAAGCCAATACATATCCATACTTTGTGATGAGTGTTTCATAATTGAATATGTCTTTAATTCATCACTACATGTATCTTTTCTTCCAAGTTGAGCCTACCAACATATCTGGTAAGTCATTTCAGTCTTTTACATTTTGAAATTAAGCACAGTGAATGATATAACGACTATAATTATATCATTTCCCTTAGAATTTTTTTCTTCATAAAACTTGATTTCTTTTTGTGGTTTTTCTCATGTTTTAATTGTTTTTGATGTTTTTCATAGTTTTTACTCAAGGTTAATCATGCCAATTGACTGAACCAGAAATTCAAACCTACTAGGTTCAAATGCCTTGGTAAACAAATCAGCTAATTGATTTTCAGTTGGTACTTGAATCAATTTGATTAAACCCTTTTCAGCACAGTCTCTCAAAAACTGATATCTAATCTCAATATGTTTTGTTTTTGAGTGCTGAACTAGATTATTAGTTATAAAGACAACAGTTGTGTTATCAATTGACATTGGTGTGTGCAAGAAGACAAAAGCATAATCAAGCATCTGGTTTTGAATCCAGTGAACTTAAGAGCAACATGCTGATGTAGCAATATACTCAGCTTCTGCTATGGAGACAGACATATTTGTCTGCTTCTTGCATTGCCAGGATACTAGTCTGGGACCAAGAAATTGACAACTGCCAGAAGTGGATTTTCTGTTAAAGTTGCATCCTCCATAATCACTGTTTGTGTAGGCATAGAGATTAATTCTCCTTTCTTTGGATACCATAACCCAAGAGCTGGCTTGCCCTTCAGATATCTGAATATCCTCTTGACTGCATTCATATGTGATTCTTTTGCATCAGCTTGATATCTGGCACACACACAAAAACCAAACATAATGTCAGGCCTACTGGTTGTTAGATACATAAATGAACCTATCATTGATCGATAGTTAGTCTGATCCACTGATTTGCCTTCAGGGTCATGTCCAATCTTCACTTTAGTATCCACAGGAGTTTTGATAGACTGACAGTCAGCCAAGTGGAATTTCTTCAACATGGTTTCCACATATTTTGATTGGTTGATGAAGATTCCATCTGCTGTTTGTTGGACTTGCACCCCTACAAAGAAAGTGAGTTCCCCCATAGTAGTCATTTGGAACTTTGAATGCATAAGGTCTTCAAATTCTTTGCAGAGTTGCTTGTTTGTCATGCCAAATATAATGTCATCCACGTAGATCTGGACTAGCAGCATGTCCTTCCCTCTTATTCTTCTGAAGAGAGT
Organism: Flaveria trinervia; assembly: GCA_025506515.1. Lineage (NCBI taxonomy): Eukaryota > Viridiplantae > Streptophyta > Magnoliopsida > Asterales > Asteraceae > Flaveria > Flaveria trinervia. The sequence goes on along the minus strand of CM046451.1, from coordinate 69,635,190 downwards.
CTGATCAATCTTTCCTCTTTCATACCCATGTTCAAGAAGAAAGGATGACAGAGTCTCATACCACTTTCTTGGTGCTTGATGAAGACCATATAGAGCTTTGTCAAGCTTGTAAACTCTGTGAGGGAATTTGGATCTTCAAAGCTAGGTGGTTGACTCACACAGACTTCTTCAGTAATCTTCCATACAGGAAGGCACACTTTACATCCATTTGATAAACAATAAATTTCATGGACGCAGAATATGCAAGAAAGATTCTGATTGCTTCTAGTCTGGCAACAGGAGCAATCACTTCTTCATAGTCGATTCCTTCTTCCTGAGTGTATCCCTGTGCAACTAGTCTTGCTTTATTTCTGATGACTATCCCTCTATCATCAGTCTTGTTCCTGTACAGCCATTTGGTACCGATAGAGTATTATCCTTCGGGAAGATCTACCGGCTGCTATACTTCTTGCTTCTTGAATTGGAGCAATTCTACCTACAATGCTTCAATCCAACTATTGTCTTGAAGTGCCTCTTTGATGTTTTTGGGTCTGTTTGACATAGAAAAGCATGAGAACAAACAGATGTTTGCAATACTGGACTTGCATCTTGTCACCCTCTTATTAAGATCACCAATAATGGTTTTAACTGTATGATTCTTGTGTATTCTTATGGTTGCAATGGTGTCACCAGCAATAGTTACATCAAGATTCGAGACATTCAGTTCATTATGGTTGAGGCACATTCATCTTGTATTGTTGTTCAGCTATGAAGATTGTCAACTTCTGTTTTAGTAACTGCTACATCTTTAGCAGCACTGAGGTTGCTTGTATCATTTGATGTACCTTGTGTTTTACTGGATGAAAAGCCTGTTTTTGATTTCTGATTTCATTTGACAAGTCATCTGAGTGAGATGGTACCAGGCTGGGACCTTCTTCAGAAGAAACACTAAGGTTTTGAGACAGTTGTCGGATAGGATCAGCTTGAAGAGGAACATCTTCATTCATATGTTCATTGGATGTAGGTGGAATCAATGGATAATTATCTCTTCTTTTTACAGTTGATGAAGTATCACCTGAATGTATATTTCCTACATCAGACAAGTGAAATTGGTCAAATGATTTTGTAAAAGTGGCAATATCAAAAGACCAATGAGGACCATTTGTAGATTTGGGAAATGAATGTTCTTTGAATTGAACAACCCATTCTTCATGAATCTGAATTCCAGGTTTCAGAATGTAGCAGTGAGTGTCTGTAATGTGAGCGGAATATTTTTTGTCGCCGATTTGAGACACGCTTAGCAGATTGAAATTTAGTTGTTCATAGTAATTCACTCTGTCAAAGGTCAGCATCCCGTTTGTCACAGATCCTTCTCCTGTAATTCTACCACCTTCTGAATCTCCACCGAATGCCACAGTAGTTCCTTGTATGTACTTGAAATCATGAAGGAGGGAACGATCTCTAGTAATGTATTGGGAGCATCCACTGTCTACGTACCATAGGCTATTAGACCTGTGTGGATGAACCTACAAGCAAAAAGAACTAATTAGAATAAGGAACCCAAGCCATGATGGTCTTGGGTTTCCCGTTCCTATTCATGATAGTCACCTGCTGATATTTCCCCCTGAATTATGATTTGGATGGAGGTGTTCTGGGAGATTTTTGATGATGAATTGGTCGAGTCATCTCATCATCATCTACTGAGGATTCGGATGAATAATGAAATCATTGGTCTCTATTTCTTTGTAAAAATTTAGCCCGAGTTTCATTCTCAAAAGTTAGTTTTTGCTTAGGAAGGTCAACTTTGTGTTTCATTATGAGATGACTTCTTTGACCCTTCCATAAATCCTTCAAGTTATTTCTGTCATTTGTTGATCTAGGTGTCCTAGATTGAGTATTATGAAGATGAGGTCTGACAGAGTGCATCACAGTAGATGTTTTTGAGATGGGCGTGTGTTGTGGAATTCTCAACCCATTCTGATTAAAGTAACAATCAGATGTATTGTGATTGTTCATGTCACAGATTAATCAATACTTGTTAAAATAGCAATTTTTGTGAGAGTGATTGTTCATATTATAGATAGAGCAATATTGATTGAAGAAGCATTTATCTATGTTGTGATTGAACATGTCACAAATACCACAATACATTTGTTTGTTTCTTGAATCGGATTTTTCCTTGTGTGACTCAACTGATACTTTCTTTTGATGAGTCACTTTCTTTTCTTTAGGTGATGAATCAGAATCAGCCCTTTTAGTAGATTGTTTCACAGCACTACTTTTGTTCAGTTGTCTGGGCTGTTTCTGTTTCTTCAACCTATTTCTCACTTCTTTCTCAAACTGGTCAACATGTTCTTTGTTATAGATATCAAACCCAACTCCCTGCCTTAACCTTGATGACTGAGGGTCTGATGAAGTTTTATGTGTTGAACTCAGTTTTTCAGTTTGTTTCTTTTTCAGTGAAATCTTTTCTGATTTGCTTCAATTTTGTGGAGATATAATCTCATTATCAGAACTACTCTCAGTAGTGGTTTCACTGTCTTGACATATTTCTTTTTGCCTTGTAAAACAGATGGTATGAATTTTATAAAAGGTACAATTGCTTTTACAGGACTTGATGGTTTCATGACACTCACTGTCTTGTCTGAATACTCTTTGATTTTGATTGAGTGACCTAACTTGATTTTATCCTCAATGGTTTCAAAATAAACATCAGGTTGGTTTTGAGGATTTGTCACTTGTTTCACTACTGATTTAGGTTCCATAGTTTTAGGTTCAACTGATTCAGAGAGTGAGACAGAGTCAGGCATGACAGTGTAATTGTCATTGTATGGTGGAGGACATGAATTATACCCAATCCCTAACATGTTCTTTGGATCCTTTTGTGAATCCAGCATCTCTTGCAGCTTGACTGAAGACATTTGAAACTTTTCAAGTTTCACTTCACTCATAGATTGTTGAGCTTTAGCTTGAGCTAAATTTTCAGTAAGTAGCTCATTTTCAGCTGCAAGATTGTATTTCTCACCATGCAATTTTTCTATGTCTGAAATGAGAGATTTGATTTTGATTTCAAAACTTTTTAGTTCTCTCTTCATCATTTCTGACTTCACTTTCTCTTCTTTAATTTTATCTGCCAGTTTATGGTTGTGTTGTCTATACTCTTGTAATTCAGTTATGCATTTTTCACTACAAAGGTTAGTTTTTACCTCAGTAGGCATTGAAGATGGTCCATCATTGATGTGAGCCATAAGAGCATGATTCTAGAATTGAGGCTTGACTTCCTCAGCATACACACTCCAGTCACATATCCCATCTTGTTTGATCACAAGGGCACTGGCAGAAGGCTGACTGCTTGAATGAGCTTGATGTGGTTGATTTTGGTATGTTTGTTGATGATGAGAATGATGATACTACTGTTGTTGATTGTTGGAGTGATAGCTTGAGTTGGGTTGTGATGATGATTGGCCTGGAGAGTACCTCGGATAGTTGTTTCTTTTTGGAGCATTGCACTCTCTTGAGAAATGGCCAGTCATGCCACAGTTGAAGCATTTCACCTTGGATTTATCATATCCAAGTTTTATGTTCTCATCTAGGCTCAGCTTTCTTCCTTTTCTGAAGAATTTCTTTGCTCTCATGGTAATCATTGCCATTTGCCACTGTAGATCCATCTCCTCAACATCATCAGGATCCATTTCTTCTAAATCTTCCTGAATTAGGTGGGCAGAAGTGAGTCTTCCTCCTAGATATGCTTCAAAGCTTGCAACAAAGTCATTGTAAGTTGC